>PVLD010001008.1:0-216011 GCA_004027595.1 Dinomys branickii | reverse complement strand
TACTTTGGGATGTGATCTCTCCCTTCTGTATGTGCTCCCAGCAGGCTGCCGTTGCCATCAGGCCTTCACTAGAGGCCAAGTCAGCCGAACTGCCCAATCCTGGACTTTCAGCTTCCAAAACTGTGAGCTAAGTAAACTCTTTTTTCAATTTCTTTTTTCAGGGGTAGGGGTAGTGGTCTGAGACAGGATCTTGCCATGTAGCCCAGGGTGGCCTTGGAGTCACAGTGATCTTCCTGTCTCAGCCTCTCAAGTGTTGGCCTTACAGGTGTGCGCCACCCCGCCCGGATTAGCCTGTTTTCTTAAGCAGCCTCTGTTAAGTAATTCAGTGGAGTAACAAAAACACTAACAAAGCACACAGCCGACAATCGGTATTTGCTGAATGAATAAACCTCACAGGGGGCCAGTAGGCACACTGGTAAGTGCAGCGAAGTGCAAGGGAGTCTCAGACATTCCTCCCACTGGTAAAGTTCAAGGCTCCAACTTTACACATGAACTCGACTCGGAGAAGCATCAAATACTTCCCGAGTTCTCCCAGGAAGTAGTGAATGCTGCCTCTGAGGATGGAGGGGACTTTCGCTTGCGATCTTAACCCCTTTTGTACCATCTGAACATTTTTTAACATGTGCTACTTCTGTAATTACAGAGAATGTAATCAGAAAAACAAATCCACTGATTATTTTACCTACAAGATTAAAATCTTAAAAGTTTTCAAATGACCCCTCTGCCCTGGGTGAGCACACGCCAGGGAGGATTCTGGAGAGTCGAACCGTGCATGCCATGTTGTGCAGGTGGAAGGCGGGAGGCCGTGTGAAGCCTCTGGGCTGGGCCCACCGCGATCCCGCTGCTCCCCACCTCCACCGCCGGCGGCCTCTGCACTCACCATGGACGACGTGGAATCCAGGAGGCTCACGACCTTCATCTCAATCTCCTCCCCACCAAAGCTCTTCAGCAGCTTCATAACCTCGCACACCGTCAGCCATTTACAATCCACGCCTCGGATGGAAACGACATAGTCTCCTTCCTTGGCTCCCGCCAGCTATGAAATATTGTTTACATAAAGGTCAGTGTTCTGCGCACTTAATTCCCGTCAGTTCCCAGCAGACATGTGCATAAGTTTGCTTCAAGAGAGGGAAAACATTCATTCTTCCCCCTTTGGGCATGGAGCACCCAGAAGCACCCTTTGGCATCAAAAGTCAGGCCTCAGACACAGGTGAGCCCTAAACTCCATCACCCAGTAGGTGTCTGGAGCACACGGCAGGCTTACCGCAGCAGAGCAGGAAGGATCCAGGAAGTGCACCTGAACAGGGGCATTGCCTCGCAAGGTGAAGCCCAGGTCCCCTTCCTCCTCCGTGAAGTGAACGCTTCGGGGAGCCGTCCACCTCTTGTTAGCCGAAAACACCGACAGGGGGCCCTTTGGAAGACAGCACTGTTAGGTTGAGAGTTTGAAGGCTAAATCGGACAGGGGTCACGTTACGTTATGTTGCACAGGCTGGTCTGAAAGTAGTGAGCTCTAAGGATCTTCTTGCCTCAGTCTCCCGAATAGCTAGAGCTGCAAGTACCCCATGCCTGGTTCTGAACCACACGCCCGGAAGCGAAAGGGAAAAGCTGCCTGTTGTCCTGAGGACCTCCCCTGGCCTCCTTCAGAGGCTACAGGAGTTACCGCAGTTACACAGTAATACTAACGGCCACGTTCTCAAGCATATCCAGTATATTTAAAATAGTATCTCCTAGAAATTATCTCAATTAAAATCATCTTAAGCCAGATATGGTGGTACAAGTCTGTCATCCTGGCACTCAAGAGGTTGAGGCAGGAGGATTTCAAGTTCAAGGCCAGCTGGGAATACAAAGTGAGACCCTGGCTCAATAACAACAAACAAAACCGAACCTTAAATAAAACCTTTAACATAAAAAATCCAAAACCTAAATACAGAACTTTTAAAATATGCTGTGGTCTGAAAGTGTTTCTCTCCCCCAAATTCTGTGCTGACACCAATGTGATCACTAGGACTGGGCCTTCTGGGGGGGCAGGCGTCATGAAGTGCAGCCCTCCTATGGGATTCACGCTCGGATAAGCGGGCTCAGTAGCAGCCAACTCGCCTCTTCTACAGGAGGACGCAGTGGGAAGGCACCGTCTGTGAACCACAAAGCAGGCCCTCGCCAGACCGTGAATCTGCTGGTGACTTTACCTGGGACCTCTTAGCTGGCAGAACTGAGACTGAAATTTCTGCTGTGTACAAGCCACTTGGTTTACGGTACTCACAGCAGCATGGACAGACTAAGACAATATACTTGGACAACAGAAAAGCTGTTCCCTTAGGTCACTTATGAAATGGGAGTTCAACATACCAGCTTCTGGAAGAAGTCCGTTACTGTCACTTTGGAGAACTGGGGCAATATCATTTCGGCTGCTTGCTCAGTTTTAGCTAGAGAAGATTTAAAATGAAAGGATAAATGTTCCTGTAATGGAAAGTGATCTTTCAAAATGCAGGTCTTCAGGCTTCTCTTCAAAGAGAAGGCAAAGCAATGCTTCCTTCTGGCCATGTCACAGTTGGGACAGTGGTGCCAAAGGTGGGGTCCTGCTCAGCCCCTGGCCAGGGTCACTGTGCCTTCCATGGGGGCACCACCTATGAGCCATACCGTCTGGGGCTGGGACAGAGGAGTGACAACCAGACACAGTCCTCTCCTCCACAGAACCTAATGCTCTTCCGCTGGATTCCACTGTCTCACTCTACGGAGAAGTGATCTGATTTAGCCCACTCACAGCACAAGGCTAGTGGTTTTGAGGAAAGGATCCCAGAGCAGGCTAACTACTCACCAACAGCATGAAAGAAGAACTAAAGAGGACAGGCCTCACCAAGGCACTCACACCCTTCCATCCACAAGACCCACAACACGATGCTGTGTTCAACCCCCACCAGCAGGTGCCTCCCACTGGGGGTGCAGCTCGGGGAGGCCCTGGCCTTGCAAGGAAGCCCTGGGATGGATCCCCAGAGAGTGGGGAGTCCTGGAAACTGGACCCTCAGCCTCGGGGACGTGACACCACCTCTGGGTGGACAGTGTGGGTACTAAACTGGGCTGGAGGGCACACGCCGGGCCAGCTGCAGAACTGCTCCCGGCCTGGTGTGCGACAACCACCCCTCACCTGGTGCGAGGAGTAATCTATCTTGTCAGCATGCAATGGGAGAAATGGGGCCTGAGCTGATTTTTCCTCTGTGTCCTCAGAAGTAATAGACAAAAGGAATCCTGGTGCTTGTGCTCCCTCACTAGAAAGCCAGTGCTCTCACTTGAGCCCTTGCCAGCAGAAGTGGCCACCATCACCCGAGGGCAGCAGTGGCTGCCCAGTTCAACATTCCTGAACCGCCACAGTGCCCAGCCCCCAGGATGCTGAGATGGTGGTGGTGACAGACGCTGGAGAAGGCAAGGTCAGGAGCAAGCCTGGGAGGGCAGCGCAAGGTTGTCTAGGGAGCGGGAAGCAGACAGCAGAGTGAGGTTTCTGGAAAGTGGGCGTGGCCCAGAGCCTCGCACGCTCGGGAGAAAGAGAGGTCCAGGCCTCCTGGTGACAGCAGTAGCTGCGCCCCAAAGCAGGTCCTGAGACCCTATGGAAAGGGCCCTACAGAAGGCAAACCAGGGAGAGCAGACGGATGGGGAGGACCAGGCAGGAGGTGCAATCAGCTAAAGGGACAGAGAACGAGGGCCCACAGGGCAGGGTGGCAGGCAAGGGGCAGGAGAGGAGCAGGGGCCGCCCAGGTGTCACAGGGCCAGAGGCGGCGCGGAAGCCCTGCCCAGGCAATCTGGAGACAGAAAGGCCAGGGCAGGGGAGGCACTCGGTCCCTCCCACGCAGCCCCGCAGGATGAGCACGCCCACTGTGAACAGCAGGGCCTTCCTCCCAGGAGGGGCACGCTTCATATGCACAGCACCCGGCTTGTGGCCACTCACACATAATGTTGGGCGCATCAGTCAAGTCCAAAAGGTCGTCGTTATCCTGGTGCTGGGTGTACTTGAGCCTCGTGCGCTGGTGCGCGGCAGACAGCACCTCCTGAAGCACCTGGATGTCACGCAGCTTCTTGCATAGGCTGGCCTCCCTCAGTGACTCCTCATGGTGGGTGATCGCTCGGTGCAGGTGGCGTTTGCCTGCGGGAAGACCACCACCCACGCAGCACATGACTACATCACAGAGCACCACAGGGCCCGAGGGCCAGCCCGAGAAGGTGGACGCTGTGCTTTCCAAAGGATCTGCTGGGACAGCCGAGGACACTCAGGCATGCTCACTTGTGTCTACTAAACATTCACTCAACAAATGTTCACAGAATGTTGCAGGTACCATAACTAAGTCTGACCAAAAATCTGCCTCCAAGGTCATGGAGTTACATGTTACTGGATGGAGACAGGTAGTTAACAGGCAAAGAAACGTACTGGATCCTGTGATGACAAGGTCACAGGGGAAAAAATGAAGCAGAGATGGCAGCTACGGAGACAGAATGGGAACAGAAGCTACTCCGTGAGAGTGGACAAGGAGGAGTTTTTTAATAAAGTAACTTCTTTGACATTACTTTTTATTCTTTTCTGTGCTTTTGTTTTTTATGTGATAGGGTAATTTTTGAGCAGAGCCCCACAGGAAAGGAAAGAACAGCCATGAAGATATCTAACAGAAGAGCATGTCTGAAACAGGGTACAGCACATGCAAAGGCCCTGGGCCAGGAGCATGCATAGGTTTTCAAGGCCACCAGGAATTGGGAGTAGGTATGGCAGGAGAGAATGAATGTTAGGGGATGAAGTCAGATAGGAGCAGGGGCCAGATCGTGCCTGACCTTATACTTAGGATAACGACCCATTGGCTCCTAACCCAGGGCCCCTCAGGGTATGCGCGCTGGACTAAAACAACCAGTCTGTGGAAGAGCAAGAGAAATAGGGGCAGCAGCTATGAGCAGGGTGGGCTGCATGACCACTCTGGGTCCTGAGCCTCTGTTTCTTCCATGTAAAATGGGAACCCCTTGCCTAGGGATACAGCTCAGTGGTGCAGCACCTGCCTGGCAAGTGCAAGGTCTTGAGTTTGGTTCCCAGTAGCCCCCTAAAAGAGGGATCCCCAAGCCTGTCTCAGAGGATTGTGTGGGGTGTAAGTGTTTGTCAAGTAAACACTGTATGTGTGGCTTTGACCAAAGTGGAAGAGTATGCCAGGTGTGTGGCACACACCTGTAATCCTAGCACACCAGAGGCTGAGGCAGGAGGTTCGTTGCGAGTTCTAGGCCAGCCTGGGCTACAAAGTGAGCTCAAGGTCACCCCGAACTGCAAGCGAGATACTGTCTCAAAAAGATAAGAGTGGAAGGGCAGGGCAGTGATTGGGTTTAGGATTGTGTTTTCTAGGTAGGACCGATGGAGTCTGCTGACCAAATGTGGGGTGAGAAAGACAGACAAGGACACACAGTGAGTCCAAGGGGGCTGGGAAAGCACCGGGGGAGGGAGCCACTGACCCCAAGGTGGGGGGAAGGTGGGTGCTGGAGAGTCAGCATGTGGTGGCAAGGGGTTCACAGGGGCACACGGCACAAGGCAGGCCATTACCGCCTTCACTCATTCTTCATGAAGCGTAAGAAAACCAACGCCACATCCTTCTGCAGTAGGATGACAAAGGGCCACCCACGGGCCAGCACTGTGCTGGGAGCTGATCACAGCCCTGCCTCCATGGTGAGCAGCCTGGGCACCCCTGAGAACCCTGAGCCAGAGGACTGCACCTCACCGTGATGCCATGGGACGCCCTGCTCCCCCGAGCCCTCCCCTGGAGACCAGTCCTGCTGGGCGGCACACAGGGCACTGTTCCAGGCACAGGGCCAGGACGCACCTAGCTGCCGGCGCTGCTGATCATTCTTCAGCGTGGCCAGGGGAGTCAGCCCCTCTGGCATGTGGTCATAGAGCTGGGACAGGCACTGCTCCTGGTGGTCCTCGTCCGCACCTCGCTTCACTGCAACAAGAGCCACAGTCAGATCCCCGGAGATGGAGCCACTTCAACAGGCTCCTTCCCTCTGGAGTTCCACCAGGCGTCCAGGGTGACGGACTCGGCCTAGGCAATACAGTCCCAGCCTTTGTGCACTGAGCCAGCAACACACCAGGGGCTCCTAGTTTGGCCCTGAACCCCCATACACGACTTCCTCCAAGTAACCCTCCCCAGAGACCTCCCAGCACAGCCCTGGCCCTGCTATGGCAGGGCTGCGTACCTCTGGTGGACTCCATACCCAGAAAGAGGCCTCACCCCGGCTTTACCCCACCTCCAGGCGTGCACCTTCCCACCTGCCTCCTACTACCAGCCCCACACCCTGGACCTCCTCTCTGGGCTCAGGCTCTGCCACCCTCCATGTTCAGCTAGAAAAGCAAACTCGCCAGGCAGGGTGGCACATGCCATCACCCAGCCCCCTAGAAGGCTGAGGCAGGACTACAAGTTCAAGAGAACCTTAAGGAGCCTACAGTGAGACTCTGTGTCAAAACTTAGACAAACAGACAGATAGACAGACAGCTGGCTATGTAACTCAGTGCAAAGGCCATGGATTTAATCCTCAGTATCACAAAAGAAGAAAAAAGAAAAGCCAAACTCAAATGCCACGACCTTTGGGAAGCCATCTAGGACTACACAAACCACTGCCTCGTTTGTGACTCAACAGCACTTGGGACGCTGCGCTTCCATCAGTTCACCTAGCTTGTCCTGCCTCAGGACTAGACAGTGCAAGTTCCGGAAGCTAACACCTCCACAGTCTCCAGCCCACAAGGCACGGTTCAGCTCTGCGTACAGGGATTCAGTGCCCACAACAGCTCCTCTTCCTCTCTTCATTTTACAGAGGAGACAACAGGCACAGAGGAGCCAAGCAAATAGTCTGACAGTGGCAGAGTGGGGCTATAGCCCTGAACAGGCCGGCTTCAGAGGCCGCCATTCAGTCACACTGGGGCTGCCTTGCTAAGCACTAATTATACCAAAATCCTCTCCTGAAGGGCTGGAGCTACAGCTCATGGTACACTTGTCTAGCATGCATGAGGCCCCAGATTCAAGCCCCACCAAAAATAAATCATAACTTCCTATTATATAGACACATGTATTTCTGACAATTAAAATAATAAAATGGAAAAACACTCTCACTTGACCATTTGATCAGAGCCAGCCCTCAGACTGAGGAAAGTGAGGCACTTCGCTAGGAATCAGCATTTAAAAGCATAATGTGAATTTAGTAAGATACGTAATACTCCAATGCCATTTTTTCTATATCAAAATTAATCCAAAAAGAGTCCACAGTGAATTTCTCGCTTGCCTTAGTCTCTGACAGGGCTCTGCACAGATCTATTTATGGTGATCCCTGTCTTCATTTAAAAATGTAATCACATTTTTTGCATTAATTTTGACTTATTTAAAGTACAACCTTAGGGCTGGTGATGTAGTTCAGTGGTAGAGCACTTGCCTTGCATGAGCTAAGCCCTAGGGTACATCCCCAGCCCTGCTAAAACATAAAAATAACAAAGTAAACTCCTACGCTAAAATGTTGCTTATCTTTCTTCTTGTAATGTTGCCTGTCTTGAGTACTGAGCTTCTGTTACCCCTTAGAGTCTAGACTCCAAGTGAAAATTCATTGGAATTTGCTGGATGCCAGGCAGAATTAAACTCCCCGGCAGGAGCCTATAACCCACTCTGCCTGGCTCCAGTGACAGTCGCCTAGACAACGTGTCCTCCTCACCCCTGCCTTCAGGCTGTGAGCACCTCCAGGGCAGGAAGGCGGCTCCTACTCACACCAGAATCCCCACAACCCCGGCCAACACCCACCACCCTGAGCCCCAGCCTTACACTGGTGGTCGATGAGGAGGGTGGCGGTGAAGTAGTGGGCCAGGGCCGCATAGTGCTGGGCCTTCACGCGGGCCAGGCTGGCCCAGGAGTAGGGGACGTTCTCCTTCACGGGCGCCTGGCTCATGGCCACGTGCAGCTGCCAGTAGACCTCTCCCACCTGAAACAGAAGGGGCCACGGGAAGAGCAAGCCCAGCACAGGGTGTGCAGAAAAAGAGCCCTTTCTCCCAGGTGGCAGTCCCTGCCGGAGGTCCCTCCGGAATCTGGGCACCACGCCAAGCAATTCTTTGTGCTGCCAGCGTCACAGTTAACTGGGCGATCAGGCACCTGTCATTAGGCTGATTTTTAGGCTAAGCCACAGATGGAATCAATGATGCGTATCTGAAACACTGACACTTGCCAAGAAGATGTGGGCCAGCAGCTTTGGCTAGGGTGGGCACACCACCTAGGTGACAGGCCAGCTGCCACCGTGGGAACCCCCTTAACTGCTCCCAGGATACCTACGCCCATGAACCCGTCCCTTCCTAAAAGACAGGAATTAAGAAGCCGTACCTTGGCAGCCTCCTGGGCCACCTTCACCAGCAAGAAGAACTCATTCCGGATCCCAGGGAGGGTGATTTTCTCAAATATATTTTCTTGGGCCTGAGCGAGCATCATTCTGACCAGCACACTGAGCATGGCAGGACTCATGTCATAACTTGGAGTATGAGTGAATGTCTCTTTCAGGTAGTTTAAGACCCCTACAATTACAAGTTTTTTGTTCATTAGTTGAGGATCATATGTTTTTTCACCAGGCTGCTCTAAAGAATGACAGATGTAATATAAAGCTGGGGCTGGGGCTGGGGCTGGGGCTGAGTTGTAGAGACCTTGGCTAGCATGTGTGAGGCCATAGGTTTGAGCCCCAACACCACAAAACAAAAATATATAGGATATCCCAGAGCATCTTTTAAAAAAGTGATTCTGAATATTATATTACTCAGCAATTCCACTCCTACATACACACCCAAAGAATTAAAAACAGGATTTTAACTGAAACTTGTACACTCCTGTTAGTAACAGCATTATTCGTAAGAGCCAAAGGTAGAAATAATCAAATGCCTGTCGATGGAGGAGTTTGTCAGCACGGCACACACATGCAGTGGGCTATTCTGCAGCCTTAGAAAGGAGTGTGGGACTAGAGCTGTAGGTCAGTGATAGGCATGGCATGCACTCAGCGTGCACACGGCCCTGGGATTCATTCCTCTACCACAACAAAGAAAAAAAAAAGTATTAAAAAGGAATGAAATGCTGACACATGCTACAACAAGAATGGAGACATTATGGTCACAAAAGGACAAACAGGATACTATTCTATTTAGTGAAGTACCTGGAACAGTGAAATTCAGAGACAGAGAGCAGAACAGAGGTTACCAGGAGCTGGGGAAGGAGAGAGGAAGCTGTTGAATAGGCACAGTGTTTCGGTGTAAGCGATGGCAGTATTCTGTGCAGGTGAACAGAGGCACTAAGGGTACTTAAAGCCACTGAATCCTACCGTTAAAACTGCTGGGTGAGGTGGCGCACAGCTGTGATCCCATCATGCTAGGAGGATGAAGCAGGAGGACCGCAAGTTCAAGCCTAGCCTGGCCAACCTAGCAAGACTGTCTCAAAATTTAAAAAAAAAAAAAAAATTGGGCCAAGGATGCAGCTCAGCAGCACAGTGTCCATCTGGCAAGCATAAGGCCCAGGGTTCGATCCCGAGTACCAAAAAAATAAATAAATAAAAATAAAAAATAAATTTAAAAGGGCTGAGGATATTGCTCAGTGCAAAGGCCCCGGGTACAATCCCCAGCACCACAAATGAATGAACAAATGAATGATAATTTATCTTACAAATATTTTGCCACCATAATGTTTAAAACTGTAAAATTTTATAATATATACTTTATTGTAATTTTTTAAAATGTGGATTCTCGTTTAAAACATGTACGTCTATAGCAACCAAGCAAAGCAGCTGGCTCCCCTCTGTTCCCGTCTCACCTGGAACATGTGAGAAATTCCACCCGACCAGGCCTGTGGTGGGGGTGAAAGCCAAAAGCAGGTGGATTGAGTGAAGGGGCCCAGGAGACACCTGGGTCACTCAGAGCCATGGCTTCCCCAGGCCTTCAGGAAGAAGTCTCCTCCACTCCATGGACAAGTTCACACCGGAGCCTCCAGCTGACTTTCCCATACTTTAGAAAATTAACTGTCCGGAGCACTGACTGACAATCAAGTTACACCTGAAACGGAACCTGCCACGGAATGTGCCACGTGCACCTCAACCAACCAGTCCCTCTGGTTTTGCTACCCCACAGAAGAAGGCACTGGCTTCCCGCTGGCTGCTCCCCGGGGCTCCCCCTCACTCCCCACTGCTCTCTACTTTCCTTCTGTCCACCTGTGACATTTTGGAGTTAGGTCTCAAAGTGTCCCTGCAGAAAGAAAGATGTGTCCACAAATTTTCCGCTAGAAGAAATGGGATGCCCTAGCATTTGAGAGGCAGGAGGATCTCTAGTTCA
Organism: Dinomys branickii; assembly: GCA_004027595.1. Classification (NCBI taxonomy): domain Eukaryota; kingdom Metazoa; phylum Chordata; class Mammalia; order Rodentia; family Dinomyidae; genus Dinomys; species Dinomys branickii. The sequence continues at coordinate 205,669 of PVLD010001008.1, read as the reverse complement.
AGTCAGTCTGGGCTACAAGTCAGACCCTGTCTCAAAAACAACAAAACAAGAAAGAGAAATGGACGCCCTGATGGGATCTTAGATATCATTTCATCTAAGAGATCAATCATTTTAACCGAATAAATTTCTTGATGGCCCAGCTGCAGTACTTCACAAGCTTGCAGAGCAACGTGAGTACCAGACAGGCACTCTGTGGGGGGAGAGGATGGGCGGGGTCATGACACCCCAGAGCGGAGTGGGAAGGAAGGAATGCACATCCAGACTGGCACATCCAGATGACAATGGAATATCAGTCAGCACTAAAAAAAGACAAGCTGGCAAGCCATGACAAGGCATGGAGGAAACAAATGCTGTAAGTGAAAGAAAAGCGACCTACTCTCTGACTCCAACCACATGACGCTCTAGAAAAGGCACCGCTATGGAGACAGTGAAAAGATCAGGAAGAAGGCTGCGGAGCTGGCTCCAGGGGTCACTGCACTTGCCCGCCACACCCACACTGGGTCTGCCCTGGACACAGGCCCTGCTGGAGGGGAGCAGCGCAGACCCTTCAGGCATGCCCTAGGCATGCCAGGCTCTCCCCATACAGTGACCCACTCTCTACGGGCGTGTGCTAAGTTGGCTTTCTCATCCACCCAACATCTGGTTCACACTGCGAACAGTTTCAGGAAAAGAGGTTAAAATGGGAAAGACATTCAGAAATCCTGGACGAGGCGTACAGAAGCCCAAAGCATCGCACGTCAGGAGAGAGGGCTGAGAACAGCAAGCCTGGCAGAACAAGGGTCAATTAAAGGCACGGAGCATAACACAGGAGTCCCCTTGACTGAGGTTTTGCTTTCCTTGGTTTCAGTTAGCCTCAGTCCAAAACTACTAAATAAAGCCAGGCATGGCTTGTAATCCCAGGACTGTGGGCAGCGGCAGCAGGAGGATCAAAGTTTGAGCCCACTCTGAGCAACCTAGTGAGACCCTGTCTCAAAATAAAGAAGGTAGCCAGGCATGGTGGCACACACTCAGGAGGAGGCTGAGGCAGGAGGGTCATTGCGAGTTCAAAACCAATCTGGGCTACAAAGTGAGCTCAAGGCCAGCCTGAACTGCATAGTGAGACCCTGTCTTAAGACAGATGGAAGGAAGGAAGGGAGAAGAAGGAAGGGAGGGAGGGAGGGGGAGGGAGGAAAAAAAGGAAGGAAGGAAGGTGTAGCGATGCTGCTAAGGAAGCCCTTGGTTCAATCCCCAATGCCAAATAAGAAAGAAAGAATAGAGTCAATAAATAAACAAGTCATAAATTCATTAGCTGGGTGTGGTGATGCACTACTATAATCCCAGCACTCAGGAGACAGGAGAATCACTGCAAGTTCAAGGCCAGCCTGGGCTACACAGTCAGTTTAAGACCAGCCTGAATTATACTGTGAGATCCTGTCTCTCCCCACCCCAGCCCACCAAAAAATACCTTCTATGACAGCATATTTTTCTAACTGTTCTATTTTATTATTAGTTATAATTGTCAATTTGTCACTGTGTCTAGTGTATAAATTAAACTACATAACAGGAAAGTCCACATAGAGAAGAACATATTCTATATACGGTCCAGTATTGCAGTTTCAGGTATCCACTGGGGGTCTTGGAATCTGTCCCCCATGGATAAAGGAGACTATGTATCATTGATAAGATAAAGCAAAGCCTACTTTTCATAGTTGGGGAGAAGTTATTCTGTGCCTCTGAGGAGCGGTGAATAGCTCTTCCCTGGCATCTCCGGGACCACTCGTGTGATTAACCGTCCACCACAGGCCTCACTGTACAGGAGCCATCCCAGACCAAGCCCACGCCACCTGAACCATCAAGCAAGTCATTGGGCAGGAAGTCACACCCATGCCAGAAACGGGCCCGGCCTGTTCAGGCTTGCAAGGCCAAGCACGAGTCTGCAGAGGACCTGTGACCCTCTGCTGGTAGGGTCCAGGCTGCACAAGGCAGCCCCGGCAGGGACGCACCTGCAGCTCTCTGGAAGGCGTCCACAGCACTCTCCAGCCCAGCCTGAGTCTGCCGATTGCACCGGGTCCCAATCTGGGTGTAGAGGGCTCCGATGTTGAACAGGATGCTGGCCTTCTCCAGCAGCAGGTTCTGTTGGCTGACCGGAACCCCAGTAAGGGAGTCATACCTGTTTAAAAGAAGCGCGTTCTGAGAAAACAGGGCTACTTGGCTAGTTAATGCCACTTTGGGTGAACTTGGGCAGAATCTATTTCTTAAGTAAAGTCCAAAGACACACATGCAATGAGACTTGTTGCCAAGCAAGACGACAGGTCTGATCAGCCTGATTAAAGACTCACCACAGTTACACACAGAAATACGGCCTCTCAGCTGGGAATGGTGCTGCACACCTGTAATCTCAGCACTCTAGAAGCTGAGGTAAGAAGATCGAAGCTTGGATCACAGTCTGGGCAACTGAGATACTTTAGCAAAACCTTAGCTCAAAATTAAAAATTGAAAAAATAGTTTACTGCAAAGGCCCTAGGTGAAATCCCCAGTCCTAGGGGGAAAAAGCCCTCTTAAACAAGATGTTCCTCAGCAAGTGAATGGAAAAACAAACTGACACATCCAGACTACAGAATATCAGTCAGCACTAAAAAGAAACAAGCTGGCAGGCCGTGAAAAGGCACAGAGGAAACAATGCTATCACTCAGAAGAAAAGCTATCTACTGTCGGACTCCAACCATGTGACGCTCTAGAAAAGGCACCGCTGCGGAGACAGTGAAAAGATCAGATGCTGCTGGGAAATGAAGAGAAGGACAAAGAGGATCGAAGGGCAGGGAAACTGTCCTGTGCCCTGTGCGTTCCTGCGACAGGGAAGGTGTGTCTTTGCATTCACCAAAACCCAGAGAGTACTCCACACCCAGAGGAAACCTACCACACTATGGACTCTGGGTGATAAAGCCGTGTCGGGTGTGTCCACCCTTTGCGACACACCAACCTCGGTGGCAGGGGTGTGAGCAGTAAGGGGCGCCAAGCATCTATAGGGAGAGGAGGGCATGGGAACGCTACGCTTTGTGCTCAGCTGGCTGTGAACCTACAACTGCTCCCGAAAAAGAATGCACATGTATCTTCTCCTAAGTGAACTTTAGCAATTCTTCCTGAAGTTTAAAACTCAGGACTGTTAAACCCATGCTTTAACCCAGGAGGCAAGCAGGAAGCATCTTCCTAGCTGAAGGTGACGGGGAAGCCACCTTCCCTGCACCTTGTGTGGGTGCAGTGTTTCTGCGTAAAGTCCCTGTGTTTCCTTCCCAAAAGGAAGGCACCAGGAGCTGTCCGTCTGCTGCAGTAAAGCTCACTCCTGCAAACCCACCTTAGCTCTGATTAGGAATTCCTCCCTTCCTCCCCACACCCCTACACTCTCAGAGGGGAAGCGCAGCACCTCAAGTATGGAAACTACACTAACCTTTGAAAATACCAACCCTGGGAAAGAATCAAAGGTTCTGTTTCAGTTTTTAAAATCTATGTTTGCTGTACTTGTCACTGGCACAAAACCCAAATCCCACTCACAGGCCACAGCCCTGTCTCATCTGGGGGACACTCTTGCTTCCCACTGGTTTAACTTCAGCACTCCAGTATCTCCCCACTGACATAATAAGCCTCCCCCCAAGAGAAACTCTTCTCCTTGCTCCCGTTCTGAGATGCAATCAACCACCATCTGTCGGAGCCTTATTTACGATCCCCATCATAAGCATCCATCTGCTGGCACACCTCACCCCACTGCTGTATACACACCAAAGGCAGGAAGAGGGGACTGCAGTGCAGGAGGGGCCCTACAACAGATGTGGGCAGATCAGGACCTGGGAAAGCACCTGCACAGACCTCAGGCACCTACCAGGTAAACAAGAGCCCCATTTGGCAGGTGGGTGGGAAGAATCTGCTCTCTACAAAGCCCAGCTGAACGAAGTAGCCCATCAGCAGTTCAACCCCTGCCTCATCCCGGCTGGGTGTCCGACAAGCCTGGAGGGAAGACACAAGCAGAGGCATGAGCAGGACAGGACACGGTGACCACCATGCACTGCACACGGAACAGGTGCCTCTCAGTTTCTCAGCTCTGTGGGCTCAGCTGCCCATACAATGAACTCAGGAGGGCTGCAAAGGGCCTGAGAGGAAGTCAGGAGTCCCGGGATCCACCCCCAGGCCTATGGACAGGCAGGTGTCTCCCGTTCTAGGGTTTTCTTAGGCAGCAAGTGCAGTAAGTGATTCCCTCCTGTCACCTCCAACTGGCCTCAATTCTCTAGGACAAGTGCCCCAAGGACTTGACAAGGACCAGGAGCCATCCTCCCAGCTCTGCACACAAAACTTACCTGCCTCAAATCCATCAGATCTGCGATTTCATCTTCATACAAATAACCATCTTCACTGTAATGTTCCAGGATAAAATCCTTGAAGAAAAATGATCAGCTACTGTAAGATACCATCTAAGAGCCCCAGGATACAACTCTGCGGTAGGGCACCTGCTATATACGCACAGGGCCCTGGCTTCCTTCCAGACCCAACACCAAAAAAAAAAACCAAACAAAAGGACAGAAAGAGAATGTAATTCAAAAGCATAAACATGGCTGGGCATAGCGCCACAAACCTGTAATCCCAGCACTCTAGGAGCCTGAGTCAGGAGAATGCAAAGACTGAACCCAGCCTGGACAACTCAGTGTGACCCTATCTCACAAGTAAAAACTGGGGATAGAGTTCAGTGTTAAAGACCTGAGTCAAATGTACCTTCCTTACACACCCACGTGCATACACACACACTGCAGAAACCTATGAGACTGTATCAAGCAGCACTTACTAGAGAAATAGACATAACTATCACATATATACTCATGATTTTCTGAGTCCAAGGATTTATTTTTTGATTTTATGTTTTTAGATATTGCCACTTGTTGCTCTGTAAAATACTGAAGTTATTTTTTATTTTAAAGTATCTTGATGACATAAAACACTTCTGGCAGATATCACAGATATTCAAGGGCTTAGACCTTCAATCTTTGGGTTCCCCTCAGCACATAGGCACAGGATCCCCCGGATAAAGAAAGTCTGTGTCTGGGGATGTGATGGTGCTCCCCTCAGGGTCCACGCGGGCACCTTTGTGAGGGCAGCTCTGACACTTCGAGAAAGGAACACCCCAGAGAGACCCCTAACCCCTCACTGGGTCTACAACAACCCAGAAGCTGACCACTGCTCTGAGTTCATTCAGTCATTCAATAAACATTGACAGGCACTTGCAATGTGCCAGGCAGTGTCTAAAGATCCTTCTGTCCTCATGAGAGTTCATGTTCTCACAAGAAGAAACACAGTACTAATAGGCAGAACAAGTGAGTAAGCTGTGTGGCATACAGCAGGCTGTAGCCAAATGCACAGCACCAGTGTTTCTGGCGTCAGTTTGGGTCCGCTTTGTTCTAAGATTTTAGAATATTTGCATATGCGCAGTAAGATATGGGACCCAAGTTAAACAAAAAAATCCATGTATATTTCATGCTCATACCTACAGACTGAAGGTCTATACTATTTTTTGGTACCAGGTATTGAACCCAGGTCTTTCACACTGAGCTGTGGTCCCCCATCATCACTGTCTCCTTATCTCTCTCTCTCTCTTTTTTTTTTTTTTTTTTTTTTTGTCTTTTTGAGGTAGGGTCTCACTATGCATTTCAGTCCGGCCTTGAGCTCACTTTGTAGCTCAGGCTGCTCTTGAACTCACGACAATCCTCCACGCAGTCTCCCAAGTACTGGGATTACAGGCCTGTGCCACCACGCCCGGCATACTGTCTCCTTCTCTTCCCTCCTTTCCCTCCTCCTCTCATCCCACCTCAACTTGCTAAATTGCTAAGGCTGGACTCATACTTGAATCCTCCTGCCTCAGCCTCCCAGAGTGCTGCGATTACAGGTGTGCACTACCTCCTCTGGCTTATACATTATTTTAAATAACTGAGTACATGAAACCAAGTTTCATGGTGTGGAATTTTCTACCTGGGACATCCTAAAAGTTATGGAATTTGAAGTATTTCAGATTTTCTTATTAGGGATGCTCCATTTGTATTGAACCATGGCAAGTATTACAGGAAAGACACCAGAGTAACAGGAGGGGCACGGAGAATGCTCCTACAGAGCACTGTCCCTCAGTGCTGGCTGCGGCTCGCTCCAAGAACACTAGCCAGACTACCAGTCTCCTTTTCCCAAGCGTCTGTATGCATTCACTTCACATGCTTTTCGTGTCATTCAGTGTACACACGCTCATACACACAATACCACTCTAGGATGTGTACACTGTGCAAGTGAGTGCAGATTGAATACACAACAGCTAGGCCCTTTTTTAAACTTGGCAACCTATCAAACATTTTCATATGTCATAAAATATTCTACAACATGACACTTAAGTATTCTATAACCTTTGAGTGTATTGATTTTTTTTTTTTTTTGGCGGTACTGGGGATCGAACTCAGGACCCTGCGCTTGCCAGGCAAGCGCTTATTCCACTGAGCTATATCCCCAGCCCCCCCTTTGAGTGTAATGGGTGCACAATTCACGTATTCAACAAACAAACCGAGCACCTGCCATGTGTTCAACTGTAACAAGATTTTACTTAACTTCCACCCGTAAGATGCCAAAATCGTTTCCCAGGTTTTTACAACAAAAGATAATACCCTGTCATCCTCGTGTATACCTCTGATCAATTCCTTAAAGTAAATATGTAACATGTCTTCGTGAGTGTAAGGAAATGCAGATGTTTCCTTAAATTTTAATTTAAAAATATATTTTATAGTTTGGTCATTTTTAGACAACCCCAGTGAGGCTATGTTGCCAAGACTGGTCTCTAACTTCGTGCTCAAGCCACTCCCACAGGCAGGTGCCACCACACGGGCACACACTTCCCCTGTGGTCTTCTATCATCACAGATTTTTTTCCTGACCCTAAACAGTGACTGAAATCAGCCTCTCTCTAATACAATGGCCATCTGTAAAACTAGGAATGATTTTCAAATACTTTATCAATAACATCAGCAAAGGCGAGGATGGTCAGCAGGACAAAGTCCATCTCAGGCTCCCCAGCTGACAACCCAGAGCCAGGGCTGAGGGGCTGCTGTGCGTTCACTCAGCAACACCCAGGGATGTGGGCCACCTGTCTTCCTCACACAGCACCATATCCGTGGCCCTGCCCACCTGTGCTATGGACACCAGCAACACTTTTCTTAAAAGGAAAGAAATTACACTTAAAACAAAAGGTCAAAAGGGAAACCCATGTCCACCTCATAAAAGTCAAAGAGGATTTTGACAAAATACAAATGTGAAGTCAGGCTTGATGGCTCGTGCCTATAATCCTAGCACTATGGCGGGCTGGGACAGGAGGAGCATCACAAGTTCAAGGCAAACCTGGGGAACTTAGCGATTTAGCAGGACCCGGGCTCAAAAACCGAGTAACTATATAAATAAATACATTGTGACTCTTTCAACTTAGTAAACTAGGACAGATTAAATGTATTCAGGCGTTGTGGCACAGTCCTGCAGTCCCAGTACTCTGGAAGGCTGAGGCAAGAGGATCAAAAGCTAAAGCCCTCCCCAGGCAATTTAGCAAGACCCTGTTTCAAGATAAGAAACAGCTGGGTTTGTAGAATGCCTCTGGGTTCAAGTCCCAAGAGTGGGAAAAATTAATAAATAAATGGAAGAACGAACGAAATGTCATGCCCTTTAGTAAAGTGAAATGATTGTCTACTTAATTAAATTAACTTTATCGCCAGGAAAATCAGACATCTGTTGCTATTGTGAAAGGAACTGTCCTATTTTTGTGACTGATTACTGCTTGTATAAGAAAAGAATAATTTGTTTTCATTATAGACTTAGCTGTTTGGCTACTTTATTGAATTCTTACTATTTTGGTGACTTTTTCAGCCACTACTCTTGGGTTTTATAACTGCTATTATTTTGTCAAAAATTTGCATTTCTTTTTTTAGTATGCATCATTGTTTTTTCAAATTTGTTAACTAGAGAACTTTTAGAATTATACTAATAGTAGTGATAGAAATCCTTATTTTGTCCCTGATGTTTGCAGTGGGTCTCAGCTAAATACATTTATTATTATTATTTTAAAGACAGGGTCTCACTAAGTAGTTCAGGCTGCTCTTGAATTCACTATGTTGTAGCTCAGGCTGATCTCGAACTTGCAGCAGTTCTCCTGCCTCAGCCTCCAGTTTTATACTCTTGAATTTTTTTTAAAAATTTATTTTTGAGACAAGGTCTTGCTGTGTAGTTTAGGCTGGCCTCAAACTTGTGGCACTCCTCCTGCCTCAGCCTGTATCAATACGCCTGATTTTCATTAAATCATTTTTCATAGAGTCCCTATAAAATTTGCTGTTTGTTGGCCTCAATGATTGGACCTATTATTATATTCAAAGAAAAATGAAAAAAGAAAAATGTGCAATACTGTAACGATGCAATTTTCCCCATGACATGGAAACAAAAATGTGGGGGGAAAGCCAAATACCTTAGGAAAAGCACAGGAACAAAGGAGGCTTGCTCTACCAGGAGTGAAAAGGCACAGGCGATAGCAGGGAACCATGGCAAGATAAGAGAGCCAGACAGGGACCAGAGGCAGATTCCAGAGATTCAAGAATCAGGTAGATAACAAAGCCAGCAACTGTCCCCACAGGAACATAAAACACCACTATCAGCCCCAGGTCTCCAAGGGACCAGCTCAGTGACTGAATGGTTCCCCTGATGGTGCAGGGCCTGGGAACAGCCAGAGCGAGGCTGTGTTTCCCCAAAGGAAAGCAGAGCCCTGGCATTGGCAGGAAGGAGGAGCCCCACAGACAGTGGGGCTGATGGGGATTTAAGGAAGGGACTGTTACTATTGTAGTGGTGTGGGCAGAGGTAAGCGAAACATAGGGGCAGGGCTCCCGAATCCATTAGACTAGAACCCCAGGGCTAAGGAATCAGCTCTGTGCGAAAGCACTTGCCCAGCATGCTCAAGGCCCTGGGCTGGATCCCCGCACACAAAACACAAAATAACAGGAATAATCGAACCCCCAGCAGCTGGAAGGCGCAGGGAGAGCAGCACTCTGGGACCTCCAGAGGTAGCTATCCATTTAGGCATCCGCTACCCACCCCCACCCCACCTTCACCCCCCCCACTGCCCTGGCCATCCCTAGAAGAATGCAAATGGCAGCCGGAGGGGTCAAGGACCCCGACTCCCTCTGCCCACCTGCAGGTGTCCAGCCGCTGCTGCCCAGGGCCATACTGAATAGGAAGCCACAGCAGGGGCCTACAGAGGCCTGGTCAGCGGGAAGGAGAGGAAGGAAGGGGAGGGAGGAGGAGACACTATCAAGGACCTGTCTTGTCCCGACGCACAATGTGCTCCCCAGGGAGGCCCCTGATTAGGGAAAAAGATCTGGAGGGCCAGAGATTAAATACAATAGTGAGCAAGGGACAAAACTCACTAGGAAAGGTTCTTTGTAAATCCTGGCGTTTTCTGAATATTCTGCACTGGTATTTTCTGCGTTTGTTCTTTTTTAATTTGTGTTTCTCTTTTTTGATCTTTTAAAATGGGATCTTGCTATGTACTCCACACTAGCCTTGAACTCAAAATCCTCCCACCTCAGCCTGCCAAGTGCTGAGATCACCAGCATGTGCCATCATGCCTGGTTTGCAATGATGGTCTTAATCATGGGGGGGATGCTCTATTTAAAGGCAAAACATAAAAACAAACAAAAACTTCCACTCTCTAAAAAGGGAATTATTGGGGCTGGGGATATAGCTCAGTGGAATAAGCGCCTGCCTAGCAGGCGCAGGGTCCTGAGTTCAATCCCCAGTACCGCCAAAAAAAAAATAAAAATAAATAAATAAATAAATAAAAAGGGAATTATTTTTTTTTTGAGACAGGATCTCACTATGTAGTCCAGGCTGGTCTTAAACTCAAGGTAATCCTACTGCCTCAATCTCCCAAGTGCTGGGATTATAGGCATGTGCCACCACGCCCAGCTCTGACAGTGACTTTTAATGTGGCCATTTAAACCTTATTTCTTAGCCAAAAGTGGGGGCGAACACCTGTAATCGCAGTAGTCAGAGGCAAGATAATGTGTTCTAGACTAGCCGGTATTACTGAGGGAAATCTTGGCTCTAAATAAATAAATACATACACAAATACACAAATAAAGCCCATTTCTTTAACACAGAACAAAATCACACCTGACCTTAAACATCCCACGCAACTCCCTGATTCAGCCCATGGAGCCCCTTCTCTGGGCCCTGTGCTTTCCTCAAGCACAAATGCAGAAGGCAAGAAGTACAAAGTGCCCCAGACGCTCTCATCTGTGGATGCCTGACATCGTGGAGGCCCTTTTAGGCTGCAATGGTACTGCGAGAAGCTGTGGTTGAATAGCAGTTAGCCATGCCCACAACGTGGGATTTTTCTTCTCCTGCTTTAATGTGGAATTCAGCGTGTGACCTATTTGGATCCCTACAGATGCTCATAAAACTCCCAAGTTTCTTCACCAGAATCCTTTAAAATGCCTGCATTCCTGTAGCTCTGGCACCAAGCAACAGACAAATTAAATCTTAAAGAAATGACTCTATAAATACAACTAAATGCTTTCTACAAATACATGGATTGTCTCAAACCCCATAAATCACTGACAAGTTACATCTAAAAGTGCAGGCAGCCTTCAGAAGCTAGCAGAAAGCTGCTGTCCCTGAGATGTTTTCTACCTATAAAATCAACTTTCTGTTAAACCTGAGTCCTGAAATATGACCAACTGCCCTTCTCCCATCCCAGCCTAACCTCCGACTTCCAGAGAGGGTCTGTAATCTAGATTTAAACAAAACTGGAGTAGAAGGCACTTCAGACAAAGGGAAACTCACAGTGCAAATGCTTTCAAAGTAGTAACTGTTCCCTACACTCCCAGTAGTGCTGACTGAATATAGGACCTTCACACTGAGCTACACATATGCACCCTTTTTTTCTTTAATTATTTTGAGGCAGAGTCTCATTAAACTGCCAAGCTGGGAATGAATCTGCAATTCTCCTACTTCTGCTTTCCAGAATGCTGAGATTACAGGCAGGTCTCCCCACAATGAGCTTCCAACCACTTTTAATAGATAAATTTTACAGTGGTCAAAATGTCATATGATAATTTTTTTTTCCCTCAACTAAAAATGGTCTGAGAGGAGTCACTGAACAGGATTACTGTGGAAAGAAATGTAATTCTTCGAAGCATTTCTCACCATGCTGGGATTCACTCCTGTCTTTCATGCCTATGCTGTTAAAGCTCAGAGACAGGCACCACCTTCTCCTCACTCTTCATTCTCTTGTCTCCTCCCAGGTTGGAAGTGATTCCTTATATCCCAAACGCGTGACGGGGCTGGGAGAGTGGCTCAGTAGTAGAATGTGCGCTTAGTGCGCACAAGGTCCTGCCTGCGTTCGATCCCCAGTCCAAAAAAAACCCAAACCTCAAAATGAGGAAGGTGGGAGGAAGGTTGGAAAAATTCTAGGCATGGAACAGTCTTCTGGCCCAGGGTGGAAACACAGTCTCTCTTGTGTGTCTCCACCAAAGTCACTGTCTATCCAGGCCTCCACTGACACACAGGACCCCAAAGGCACAGGCTGTGGCACTGCCAACACCCAACACAATGCCAGGCACAGCTGGGCCTGTAAGTACCTGCTAAAGGACAGAGGAGCTCAGACATCATGGAATTAGGGAAGAAAACAAACCCAAAACTCTAGTTATTCAAGTATTGAGGAGCAGTAAATTGACATCTTTGATTTACTTTTTTTTTTTTTTTTTTTTTGTGGTACTGGAGATCGAACTCAGGACCTTACACTTGTCAGGCAGGTGCTTATTCCACTGAGCTATATCCCCAGCCGCTGATTTACTTTTAAACATGTCACAAAATCAGATGGACTGATGGATAGAAACAAGGATGCATAAATGGGCAGATAACCAATAAAGCAAGATGTCTTAGATATATGGGGATAAAGCCAAATGTCAATGGTAGAATTTACATAGTGAATATATAGGGGGTCACTATAAAAGTCTTTCAGTTTTTCCATAAGTTCAGAAATTTTCCATAATAAAATGTTTAGGAAAATCCTTAAGCTGATTTTTGAAAAACATGGCCTAAACTGCTTATACAATTTTAAGAATAAAAATACTAATACAGGGAAAGTTCTTAAATTCCAAAGCACACCCACATAGAGCCCCTTAACTTGGCCCCTTGTGGAGTCCCGGGACCCCAACACGCCTTCCCCAGGCAAACAGGAGGAGCTTCAGGAGCCACCACAGGTCGGAGCCAGAATGTGCTCCCGTTCTCTGGGCAGCAGGCCAAGAGAGGGCTCAGAGTCACCCTGCAGACATCAAGTGACCCTTGGCACAGGCAGCCTAAAGCACCGTAAGGAACACATAAGTCCTCCATTTCCACTTTAAACTCTGAGCCCAGGACCCAGTGCTTGGAAATTTACCTTGAGAACGATTGAAAAGTCAACGTCTTTGGTCTCCTTCAGGCCAAGAGGAATCAAGGGAATTGTAAATGCCTCCCTACAAGGAACATGACAAGGTATATGAGCACCCCAGCCCAGCCACTGTGTGTGTGCCCCATGGCCTTGTCCCAGCAGTCCAGCTGGTCCCAACTTCTCAGGCCAGTCCAGCACACTCCCAGTTGACAGGCTCCCATTCCATAAAAACAGCTCTGGTCACGCCCTTCTGTTCAGAAGGGATCCCACTCCCTTCGATAGCAGAATGCCCCAGCCAAGTACGCAGGCTCCTACCATCTCTCCAGTGCTGTGCAGAGTGTGCCGAGTGTGCCGAGAACCCACACGTGCCAGGCCCGTGGGAGGGGGGCCCTCACTGCCTCCTGCCCTGAGTTTGCCACCTGTTACACTGGGTGTCCTCAAGGTCCTCAACCCCCATCCTCCTCCTCCTCCTCCTCCTATCACAGCGGGTCTCCCCTTCCAATACCCCAGAGTGCCTTGTCCTTTGGGGCACATCACACCAGGTGTCCGCTTACCTGTTCAGGGAAAGTCCATCCAACTCCTCAGTGCACCCAGCTCCCAGCCCAGGGCCGGACTCAGCCCACCACTTCATCTCCACTCCCAGCACCTCCCAGTAACCACTGGGTCACCTCACAGGCTGCCCTGGGAGTGCTCCCTGAGCCTACATTCCTGGGGGCAGGGCCAGCAGGAAGTAGACCTTTGCAAAGAAGGATCTAGCTCCCTGACCTGTAACAGGAGACCTCCAGCCCAGCCCAGAGAGAAGGCCAGGAATGCTGGGCACGGTGAGTGGACAGTGGGCTGTAAAATGAAACTGCCACCGTGGCACAGCTGTGCAGGTGAGACACAGGTATGTGGCTTCCCCAAAGCCCGCCTGGAAGGCTGGAGTCTGGCAGAGGGACCTGAGGGCAGGCCAGGCCTCGCTCCTCCAGGCACCAGTGCCACCCTTCCTCAGCCCACTGGGGCTGGAGGCCACCGCTGCTCTTCCCGTGATGTCCAGGCAAGAAGAGGAGCAACAGGCATCCCAAGGATGCCCAGCCCCATACAGTGCTGAGTTTTTTCATCTGCACAGCGAGACCATCTCTTCCCTGCCTGCCTCACCTACTGTTCTAGGAAGAAAACAATATTAAAAAAAAAAAAAAATGGGAGGCAGGGGGAGTACTTCAGATTAGAGAAGCAGGAACAAGGCACAAGGTTGACTAGGACAAAACGGTGCCTGTCCCACTGAGTGACGGCTGCCACTGATACAGTACCAGGGTAAGGGTACAGTCAAGGTTTTCTCTCAGCACCAGCTACCAACTCCTGGCCCCACTGCCCAGGGGAGGACCTGTGAACACTGCTAAGCAAAGGCACAGCTGTGAAATGGCTAGACCAGAGGATGCAAACACAAGGTGTTCCTGGGATTCTGCACATCTCCCCTCTCCTCAGTGACACAGTGGACTGACTGAGGCCACTCCAGGGCCACGGTAACCACAGAGGGACACCGCCCCTCTCAACATACAGCCTTGCTGTTTAACACAGCAACTGAGAGTATGAAACAACTTCCATTTATTATCGAAGTTTGCCTGCCTCACCTCTTCGAGGAACTGGACCTTTTGGGCAAACAGTGGAATTTAACACCCACGTCTTGGCAGGGAGAACCTTCTGTGCACTGCGGCTGCCGGGGCTTTCAAACTACACTGGGAGACCACAGGTGAGGCGGCCCGGCCAGGCACCAGAGGAAAGGGCAGCAGGGCTCAGACTTCCGAAAGCCAGGGCCCTGCAGAGGCTTCGGATTCCAAGGTGACTTCAAGTCCCCGCGTGTCTTCCCTCTGTTAATCCAGTGAACTATTTTGCACTTGAGTTCCCCTGAGCCCACCCACTTTTTGAGACACCTCCCTTCCCCGAAGGAAAAATATATAAACCTTTTTTGGAGTTATTTCTTCTTAAACAGGGGACTCTACCACCTCCACTCCCCCACCCCCAAAAAGTAGCTCATCCTGGATGGAAGACTTTCTGGGCTTTTCTGACAGCCACACTTCAATATCCCATCAACCACAAACACTCCCTAAAGAATGCTTGTGAGGAACATTCATTTCTCAAATATTTAACAGGATATATTTCTGAAGTGTCTCCATTGCACTGTCTTCTTGGAGACTTGGGTGGTTTCCCTAATCTTTGTTGTGAGGTACCGCCCAAAAGCAAGACCAGGGCCAGTCCCTGTGCTTGGTAGTGGGTCGAGGGGACACGGCAGGGCCACACGGCCTTGTCTGGAAGGTCAGCTTCGCTTTCACAGATACCTGGAGAGGTGCTTCCGGGACATCTTCCCACAGAACCACAGTGCAGCCCGTGTGAGAGATCCCATCGCCCCTGGAGACTCACACAATTCTCTAAACCATGCCCAAGGGGCCCACAGGACAAATGTCCTTCTGTCCAATAACCGAGGTATTTCCCATCCTACTCCACAGACTCATCCCTTTAGCCCGGCGCTCAGCTCAAGCCCACACCCAATCACTGCCTCACTTCTTGCAGCTGGGGCCACCAGCCTCCCTGCGCACCCCCAGAGGTGGGCGTGGACTCACTCTGTGTTCTGGTACACTCCCACTGAGATGTTGAGCCCCTCCAGCTCCTCCTTGAGCATCTGCAGGTCTGAGTTGACGAAACTCAGCTCCAGGCGCACCTGCTCCCGTACCTTCTGGTTTGTGGCTACTCTGTTGGAAGAGAAGGAGAGAAGGGGCCTCAGCCAAGCATCCCAGGTGCCAGGTGGGCGGACTTGGTCCCTAACTGCAGAGGAGTCCCAGTCTGAGACGCTGGGCACCTGCCCCACAGTTAGCTTCGACTGCTGACAAAGGGACCTGGGGATGTAGCCAATGACACTGTGAACTTACACACGGGAATCCTAAGATCCCTGCAATGAAATAATTTTGAGAAAAGACTGCTCCCAGTCACAGCCTAAAGGGCCACAAAGGATTCCCTTAAAAGGACATGGATAAGCCAACAAGCTCAGTGGCACATGCCTGTAATTCCCACTACCTGGGAGGTTGAGACGGAAAGATCTCTTGGGTCCAAAACTTCAAGGAGAGCCTGGGCAACAAAGTGAGACCATTGCCAGGTGTGGTGGAGCATGCTGGTAATCCCAGGTCAGGAGGCCGAGGCAGGACAATCATTGTGAGTTTGAAGCCTGCCTGAGCTATACAGCGAAACCCTGTCTCAAAAAACTAAAACTGTGAACTGCACAATGAGACCTTAAAATTCTCAACAGGGCCGGGGATATAGCTCAGTGGCACAAGCGCCTACCTAGCAAGTGCAAGATCCTGAGTTCGATTCCCCGTACCAAAAAAAAAGAAATGCTGGAATCATGTGAACAATTTTGAGCCAGGGATATAGCTCAGTGGCACAAATGCCTGCCTGGCAAGCACAAGGTCCTGAGTTCAATTCCCAGTAACAAAAACAACAACAACAACAACAAAAAAAAACTCAACAAACAAGGAACAAACAAGGAATAAAAGAGAATTTACAAAACCTAACGAAAGGCATCTACAAAACCTGACGTCTAACCTCGCACTCAGTGCTGAAAGGCCGCTTTCCTGGCTGAACAAGGCAACCAAGTCGGCTTGTCGCTTCTTGTCACTGCTGTTCCTGTTTGTGTGACACCGGGGACTGAGTCCACAGCCCTCACGCTGAGCTGCATACATCCCTAGCCCCTTTCATTTATCCTTTTGAGACACGGTGTCACTTAGTTGCCTAAGCGGAACTCCAACTTGCAATCTTGCAATCCGCCTGCCTCAGCCTCCCAGGGTGCTGAGATTACAGGTGTGAGCCACCACCACTCTCTCCGCTTTAGTCACCTCTAACCACCAATGTACTGGGATCCAAACAAAGAAATTAAAGGCACCAAATTGGAAAGGAAGAAATAAAACTGTCTTTATTCACAGATGGCTTTATCTTGGGGGGGGGTGGTTTGTTTGTTTATTAGTACTTTTTTATGAGTACATTTGCAGTACATAATGATTACATTTCTTGTGGGGAGTTCTCTTATACAGTATGCAGAAAACCCCAAGGCATCCACAAAACAAATGTTAGAACCAACACACTTAGTAAAGTCACAGGGTACAATCAGTATACAAAAATCGGGCCTAGGGGGGCACGGTTCAGTGGTAGAACCAAGACCTTGGGTATGATCTCCAGCACAGAAAAGAAAAGGGAGGAAAAACCCACATGAATCACTTCCACCTGGGCATAGTGGCACATGCCAATAATCCCAGGACTCTAGGAAGCCGAGGCAGGAGGATTCCAAGTTTCAGCCCAGCTTAGTAAACTTAGTGAGAGCCAGCCTCAAAATAAAAAATAAAATACAAGCTGGGGATGTCAGTGTGAAGGCCCTGGGTTCACATTACTACAAACAAATGAACAGAATTCTATTTCTACATATTAGCACTGAACAACCTTAAACTGAAATTCAGAAAACTATTTCATTCACAAAAGCATCAAAAAGAATAAAACATTCAGAAATAAATTTAACAAAAGTAGCACGAGACTTTTACCTTGAAAACTATGAAACAGTACTCAGCTGTTAAATGCAGAGTTATTCCATGTGTAAGGACCAGAAGACTCATTATGACCAAAATGCCAAGCCTTAGCCAGGCATGGTAGCTTGCGCCTGTAATCCCAGCACTGGGGACTCTAAGGCAGGAGAGTCACTGCGAGCTTAAGGCCGGCCTAGGGCACACAGTGAGTTCAAAGCCAGCCCAAACTGCACAGAGGCCAGGGATATAGCTCAGCGTCACAGCACCTGTGCGGCAAGCACAAGGCCATGAGTTCGATTCCCAGGACCAAAAACACAAAAAATACAGAATGAAATCTCCCTAGTTCCTTTACTGATTCAATGCAATCCCATTCAAAAATCCCATAAACTTTGTAGTAGAAATTGACAAACAAATCCTAAAATGTATATGGAGATGCAAAGAACCTTGAATAGCCACATCATTTCGAAAAAGAAGACCAAATTTGGAGGACTTCTGATATATGATTTTAAAACTTACTACAAAGCCACAGTAATCAAGACAGAATGGAGCAGGCAATAGAGCCCAGAAACAAATCTTTACGGTGTGGTTAACCAAATTTGACCAAAAAAAAAAAAAAAAAAAAAAACTAAAACAAGTATTTTGTCTCAAAAAACTAAACAAGCAACCAAAACACAACCACCAACAACAAATGGTGCTGAAGTAATTCAATACCAGAGATATTCAGGGTCCCCAAGGTCACCCTCAGTTCACTGATTCAGCAGGACCCTCAGGACTCATGGCTTTGGTTCATCAGAGCTAAAGGACACAAACAAGCCAGGTACAGCAACTCATGCCTATAATTCTAGCCCTCAGGAAAGCTGAGGCAAGAGGGTCTCAAATTTAAGCCCAGCCTGGACAATCTATTGACTTAATGAGACCCTGTCTCAAAAGGGATGGGAATGTATACAGCTCAAGGTGAAGTCCCTTAGTTCAAGCTCAATACTGCAGGTGGGGCAGGGGGGCAAGGAGGAGAAGAGGGAGGGGGAGGGGAGGAAGAGGTAGGATAGAGAGAAAAGACAAGATACAAACAATGTGAGCAAAGGGAAAGGCCCACCAGGTCCGTGGGGTGAGGTGTGAAGGAGGCCAAGCACAGGTTTCTAAGAGTCCTTTGCCAGTGAAGTCAAACAGAATATGCTTAATCCTTCCGGCAATGAGTTATCATTATTCATTTGCAATGTCACCTACCAAAAAAGCTCCATAGAGATGCAGTGTCCAGAACTTTTACTGGGGGCTAATCAGGGAGGCACCTCTACTCAGCATAATTCCAAAATTCCAGGTTCCCAGAAGGAAATCAGGCAGCTCAGCATAAACCACTTCATTTGTAGAAACAGTTTAGGTAGAGTGAGCACACTTGCCAGTCTGGGAAAGAGGAAACCCTTCTAAAATCTAAGTTTAAAGATCCTAGCCACGGGCCAACTTTGCAAGGGAGTCTTTCTTGGGATAGCAGTCTCAGACTTGCTGTGTAAATTATTTTCTGCAGAATGGACGAAGAATTCACCTCAATCTAAATCTCATACCATACACACACATTAAAATGGTCAGAGACTACAAATTTAAGAGCTATACCTCTAAAACTTCTAGAAGAAAATACACCCCAGGCATGGTGGCACACACCTAGGATTCTATCACTGGGGGGGTAGAGGCAGGAGGATCACGAGTTCAAGGCCAATTTGAGCTACACAATGAGTTCAAAGCCAGCCTGAACTACAAGGTGAAACTTTGTCTCAAAAACTAAACAAGCAACCAAAACACAACCACCACCAAAAAGAAAATACAGGAGATACCAGGCGTGGTGGCCCACGCCTCTAATACCAGCACTCGGGGGCTGAGACAGGAGGATCATTGTGAGTTTGAGCCCAGCCTGGGCTACATAACGAGATAGCCACTAGATTAGCTGTAATAAAAAACAATACTAACGCATCTTAGCGAGGACATTGGAGAACCTGGAACCTTCATACACTACTGGTTGGAAACAGAAGAGCTACTTTGGAAAACAGGTTTGTTTCCTAAACAGTTTTCTGTTTAACATTTCTAAAAATGTTGAACTTACAATATAACTTAGAAATTCCACTCCAAGAAATCTATATAAGTACTGGGAAAGGTAGCTCAGCAGGCTTAGCGCCTGCCTGGCAAGCATAAGGCCCCGAGTTTGAATCCAAATACCAAAAAAAATAAAAATAAGAAATCTATACAAGAGACATAAAATACGTGTACCTAAAGACATGTACATGAACATTCACAATAACACAAGAGAAACAATGCAAATATCCAGTAACTGGTAAATGTGCGACACTCACATGGTTTATTCACAGAATAATAGTCTTCAACAGCACAGAGCAACAAACAAAAAACTCTACCCCCAAGTTTTCAAGCAGAGACTCTGATGTCAACTGAAAGATGTTTATAGATAGATGTCCTTTGTTGCACCAGTGAGAAATCACAATACAAATGAGTAAGAAGCAGGCACTGAGCCAGACCCATGCTGAACACATGTCCACGAAACACCCATCTCACAGGATGCTAGAATCCTCCTGACTTCATGGATGAAGGAACTTGAAGCTCACCAGCCAAGAGCTCCAGCCACCTGGAGACTATCTAACCACTGCTTCCTCCTCAGCTAGGAAAACCCAGTCAGCTATCCTGTGCTCACTCTGCTCCCACCCAACCAACTTTCCCCAGACGGCCAGATGCTGACCTTCTTCCTCCACTGCCTGCCTGTCAAGGAGGACTCTCCACCTCATCCTCTAGCTGCCCAGAAAGTTTTCACACCTGTGTGTTTAGACCTCCCCTAGACAGTGAGCTATCAGACACTCAGTTTGGTATCATTGACTTGGAGATTTCTTCTGGGGTGGCTTGATCACTAGTAAGAAATAACATTTTATATCACAAAGTAGCACATGAGCACGCAAGCCCAATAAAAGGGAAAGATGGGAGTGACTCGCTCCAACACAGTTAATTCTACTCTAATACCCTCTTTTAAAAAAAATGTTTACAATTCTCCAATTGTTGGATTCTCCAACACCAACTGGGTTTCCAACCATTCAGTTCAATTCTGATTCCAACTTCTAGAGTTAGCACAGACCCCATAGGTTAAGGGCTCAGTCCCACCAGAACCTCCCCACTGCAGGTACCAGGGGAAGGAGATGATGGCTGGACTTCTGACCGATCAGCTATAAATCAGGGGTACCTACACCCCCCTCCTCAGGTTTGGTAATTCACTAGAATGACTCAGAACTCAGGAAAACTGGCTAACTCAGAACAGCCAAATCAAAGAGAGTTACAGGACAAGGTATGGCAGGGAGGCGGGGAGAGACACCATGACTCCTCCTCCGGGTGGCCAACCTCCCAGCACCGCCTGGAGGCTGCCCGCACCCCATCATTTCATGGCTTTATGGGGTTTTCACTGCCCAGACCTGACTGATTAAATCACTGACCTCAATCTCCAGGCCCTCTCCCATCTCTGGAAGTAGGGGTGGGATCGAGAGCTAAAGGCTGCAATCCTCTAATCAAGGCTTGGTCTTTCTGGGGACGGGGCCCCACCATGAAGCCTCCTACCAGGAGTCACCATTAGCATACAAAAAATATTCTTATCACTCAAGAGATTCCAAGGGTTTTAGGAGCTTGGTGCCAGGAACCCAGAGGAGGAGGGTTTTAGGAGCTCAGGGACCAGGAACACAGGAACAAAGACCAAATATTTATTTTTTTTATTATTCTACTGCAACCCACTGAACTGATTTCTTGCTTACCATGGGTGACAGCCTGCAGCTCGTAAAGCCCATGCTACACAGGTATTATTGAGACAATGACTGATTTACTAGCCCATATTGTCCACAAGATTCAGGGAAGAAAAGGTTCTCAGCCCTCAGTACTGGGAACACTTTCACTTCTTAGCAATTTGTTTCCTTTTGGCTAAGGAGTATGTAACGTGCTCCAAATCACACTCCCTTCTTCACATTGCCTGCCAGGAAGCTCAGAGACAAACTGTGGCTCCCACCTAATAAGATTTCTGTGGCATTTACCAGCCACGCCTCCTGATAAATCTCTTTATTCTTCCTCCATATCTTCATTTAATTTTACTTTAATCCTATGTTGTACAAGGGTGTAAATATGCATCAGATCTACTTTGGAAGGAGGCAAGATAAACAGTCATAATTCCTGGAGCACAAGCCTATTTCTTTATATTTCTCCTGGAAGCTGTCATTAGTCCTTTCGCTATCTCGGCGCTCAACCCACTCACTCCGACTGGCCCTTGGCAAAAGAGTGGGTCCAACATAAACATGGAAGCCAGGCATGGTGGTGCACACCTGTAATCCCAGCAGTCTGGGATGACGAGGAAGGAGAATGGCAAATTCAAGCCCAACCTGGGCAATATAGTAAATTAGCAATTAACAGTAAAAAAGCCTGGGGATATAACCTAGCATGAAGGCCCTGGGTTTAATTCCTAGTACCATAAAAAATAAACATAGATATGAAGACCTTAAGACCCTCATCTAGTAACAGAAAACATCCACATAATAGTAACTTTTGATTTCTCCACTTTTATATGTTAATTTGCTATGCATCCTTTCGACCTGTCTTGGCAACAACTTGCCACTTAAGATTTGCAGCCAACCAGTGACCTGCTCTTTGCATGTGGACTTTTTTGTGTGGGATACTCTGAAAAATACTGGTAAGCCAGAAGGGATGTCAGGGCTGATTTCCGCAATGCTGCCTTTTAAGTGCAAAGATGATTCAGAAATGAACCCTAGTGTTTGAGCAGTTTCTAGTATGGGTAGGGATCTGCGTCACTTACTCATCGGTGGAAGGTTGTTTCCTGAATAAAGTGTAGCAGTTGCAGATGGTGAGCGTGCCCAGCTATCTCTGGGCCCAGACTGGGACAATGGATAAAAATAAAAGAAGCTGGCCCAAATCAGGGATTAAGGCCAGAGCCCTGATCTCGTCGATGCCAATGCTCTGTATCCAGGCTGCCCTGCTGGATGAAAACAAATGGCTTCTATGGGTCTTTTCAGAGGAACAGGGCCTTTTTCAAAAGCTTTTGCTTGGGAAATACACGCTGAGGCTTCTGCGGTGTAGTAACTGCTGTTACAGCCAAAAGAGTACTTGTGGCTGAGCAGGATGAAGCACACAGGAGTTGCAGCTTTTTCCTGACTAGCAAAGGGCCCCATCAGCCTCCATGAGCCCCCTCTGGCTTGGACCCCCAAGGGAAGAACCATTCCCCTGGGTTTCTCACGAAGGGTGGCACATACTGTAAGAATGAAGGATGAAATGGGATCCTGCTCCCTCTGTGAATGATCAAGTCACATGTCAACAGGGGAAGGAAGGCCATAGTCAACTACTTCCTGTCACTACTGACCATGTCCGCACTCTCCCTCAACTTGGAGCCTCTGAAGTCCTTTTCACCACATCAAGCCCCTATGAGACAACAGCTTCCCTGCCCAAGTCCTACATTTTCTTCACGTGCCCATATTGTGTCTTAAGGATACATGTGTATTTTCCATTCTGGCCCGTGTGCCCCTCTTTGTTTCAGTGTAAATTTCCCCCCCACCCAAGTCTTTTAACAAAATTGTCTCTCTGGGAACAGGTACTGCACTGACCCACTGACTTGCACCTGCTTCAGAGACCTCACTGGAGCAACTCAGCTGACTCTAGGGAGCCATCTTCACTTTGTTCTTCCAGGAATTGCTCCAAATCTTGCTCTGCCAGGGATTTAGGAGACTAGCAAAAGACTATCCCATTCCCTGGTGTGGCCACCTAGCTGAGGCAGAACAGGAGCTGGGCTGGCAGGACAGCTGCCTCCTGCCCATTGGTCAGCTGGTGCCAGCCCCAAAGGCCAAGGGGGGCTCACACGTCCCACCGTAGATGTGTACTGGCCCCTCAGATCTGCCGGCAAGAGCCACCATGACTTCAAGTCACTCTCCTCACAGCCAAGGCCACATTGGCCTAGAATTTTATGACTCTGTAGTCAACAGGTCACACATTGGACTGGAAACCTGTATGACTTGTTCACTTGTCTCTAAGGGCGCTACTTTCCTTCCCCCATAAAATGCTTGTCAATATTTAAAAGTTCAACAATCAGAAGAGTAAAAAAAATTCTTCAACTTCTCCAAGGGCTAAGAAAAAAAATCAGATCTGGCAACTTAAGCCCGGCCCCCGATGGGGCAAATTAGAGTTGCCCTTCCTGAGGAGGTGTGTTCTGGGCACTTCGCCCAAGTCCTCACCAATCCCAGCCCATTCACTCACTTCCATGGGCACCTGACCCCTACAAGCCTTGGACTGAGGCGCTCCTAAGCTAGTTTTGATGATCAGGAACACACCTGGCGAAGAGAGAGTAAGTGATCTAAATCTCACAAAGACCATCATTTCAGTTTGGGAGAAACATCACATTTTTACCTCAGCTTTTCTCAAAGGGGGTAAAGGAATTAGAAAAAGAAAAAGAATATCAGCAGAGCATGGTGGCGCATGCCTGTAATCGCAGCACTCAGGAGGCTGAGGCAGAAGGATCACTGTGAGTTCAAGGCCAGCGTGGCCTACAAAGTGAGCTCAAGGCCAGCCTGAACTGAATAGCAGGACCCTGTTTAAAACACACACACACACACACAAAGAATATTGTCTTTGCTGACTCTAGTAATAAAATTCCGGGGTCTCAGACTCTGGGCTGCTATAGATCAGAGACAGAGAAGATCCTGAAGGACCTGCCCAGTTACAGCGTTCTCTTACCCGTGCAGATAAGGGCTGCAACAATCATTTCTGCATTTCCTAAACGTTCCCTGGACCCCGTTCCAAATGCTGTACCTCCATGTGGGGTCTGCAAAGGGCAGCTGGGATTCGGAAGAGAGATGGACACCAAGGGCCAAAGAATGACTGAAATGACCCCTTCCCCATAGCAACAGCCATGTAATCATAATCAGTTGCCCAGGGACACCACACGCCCACAGCTGGTCTTGGCCAAATGCCCTATTTGTTTTCTGGAAACCGTTGGTTGAGTCAGATTAATAAATACCTTCAGGGTTTCCTGACAACATTCTCCAGTGGGGCATTCTGCGCTGCTAGGTCACTGCGAGAATCATTAACAATTCCTCCCCACCCCCTCTGCCCACTGAACACTGCGAACTTGACAATGAGCCTGAGCCAGGCTTGCACCTCAGAGAGGCTGTTTGCTGGCTGATGTCACTAACAGAACAAACAGCACTGCCCTAGTTCCTGCCTGAGAAACTCCCAGTCCCCCATTCAGTGAGGCCTCCCCAAAGACCCCGTGTCTCTGAGGCTGACCCCCGGTCACCCTAGGTCAGTGGTGGTGAACCTAAGGCACACAAGGTATTTTTCACTTAAGACAAAAGACATGAATGTATGGGTTGTTTTTCTAAACAACAACCTCAGTACTCTGGTATAATTACAGTGTTGTCACTTGGTGGTAAAGAAGTGGATCTGGGGTTGTACTCCGGGCGTTTGCCTCTAAAACATTCACCATCACTGCCCTAGGTCAACCTCTACCATGTTTCTACTTCATCAAACCACAGAAAGTATCACTTCTTCATGTGATCTGGTTTGTTTACTCACACATAAAGGTCTCCCTATGGGCTTTGGGTGCAGCTCTGTGGTACAACACTTGTCCACCATGCACAACACCATGAGTTCAATCTCCAGAACTACAGAACAGTCTCCCCTCAGTGCGAGATGAAGCATGGCATAAGCACCCTCCCAATCTACCCTGTACACAGCCTTCTCTCCTGTGCTTCCCGCCTGCTGCTTAAGAGGTACTCAATGAACCCATGAACCAGCAAAGCAGCACAGCCCACTCCTGGGAAGGCCACAGTGCACGGCTGCCCTTCCAGCTGCAAAACTGGCCTGTCAAACTGTCCAAGTGTCAGCGAGAGCCCAAAGCCACGAAACACAGCACACTTCCAAGCTCAAGGTGGAGGATGCCAAAATCAGGAGAGCCCTTCCTGAGCTGCACAGGCCTGCAGAGGTCAACTGTGTGCTGTGAGAAGCTGACAGGTCCCAGGTCCAGGCTTGTCTTGGAAGGGACACATACTGTTAAGACATTTTAAAAACTAAAACATTACAGTATCTCCTCAGTACCCCCCCCATAACAATCTCCCCAGCACCCAGTTACAAAAGGAGCTGAGAGGAGGGTCAGACAACTTCCTGCCATCCAGGAGTAACAAACCCAACAGAGGCATGACTGTTGTTCCTGACCAAGTGGCAGGTTCCAGGGACCTGCTTCTATTATTCTTACAGACCCCAGCGGTACTGCACAATAAAAATGAGTGAAAGCAATTCACACAGTTGTTAAAAACACATTCAAACAATGATGAGAATAACACTGAAAGGGAGAATTACCTCCACCCTCATTCCAGTCTTGTTCCTGAGAGACCACTGCTGCTTCGCTGCCCTTCTGTGCCCATGTCCAGTTCCTTCCTGCACGTGCGCACACAGCATGCTACTTGCTCCTTTTTGCTTTTTATATTTTTTTTTTGAGACAGGGTCTCGCTATGCAGTTCAGGCTGGCCTTGAGCTCGCTTTGTAGCCCAGGCTGGCCCCGAGCTCGCAAGCATCCTTCCTGCCGTGGCCTCCCAAGTGCTGGGATTGCAGGTGTGCGCCACCATGCCTGGCTTCTTTTCCCTTTTTCATCTTTCTTCTCACTTTTTTCCTCCTCTTCCCTCTCTTCCCCGCTCTCTCCCTCCTTCCCTCTGTATCTCCACGTCCCTCCCCCTCCCTCTCTGAAGTACTAGAGATTGAATCTAGGGCCTTGCACATGCTAGGCGAGTGCTCTACCACTGAGCTACATCCAACCCTGTCCTACACCCTTCTTTTCCCCATTTACTATCTCATCAATCTTTCACCCCAATTCAACAATGAATTTACCCCAAGATCAAGCTCAGAAACCCTCTTCCTGCTCTGCCGAGTACTCAGGAGGCAGGGCATGGGATCCCCAAGGCTGGGAGCTCTTTTACAAACATTTAGTTGGTGTGTATGTGTTTCCCAACAGCCTCTCAAGGAGTCTTTGTGCTTCTCAAGAGCTCCAACACTGAAGCTGACCAACTGAGAACACCAACCATCCAAAACTGTCCACATTTGGGTACTCATCTCCCCTCCCCCACCTCCACCCCCACATTTCTGAGAGTCTGAGGACGCGCCAAGGGAATTAGTTTCCATTGAGCAAAATGAGTGCCCCTTACCAAGTTTGTGAGGCTGAGGTGAGAGGATTGCCTTGAGCTCAAAGCCACTCTAGGCTACACAGAGAGACACTGTGTTAAAAAAACGACCACCAAAAAAAAAAAGCAAGACATAGTGGTATATGTCTACAATCCCAGCACTCAGAAGGCTGAGGCAGGAGGATCACTGTAGGTTCAAGGCCAGCCTGCACTACAACATTCATGGTCAGCCTGAACTACATAGTGAGACCCTGTCTCAAAAACACTTACTACCCCCTTTCATTAAAAAGGTGGACACTGGCAGCAGAAATATCCTTTCTGCCTTCTTTTTCCTTATACATTCAACACCGTTTTACCAAACAGTGATTCTACCCCAGGCATCGTGCTAGGCAGTGGGGAAACTGTCAAGTCCCACAGACAGCGGAGAGGACAAACACCACAGAGAGGCTCACTGGACTTCCAATGGAGCTGGCGTGCACAGTTGAAACCAGGTGCCCTGCTGTCCATGCCCCTTCCCAAACACACAAGCAGGTGGGCAAAATGTCTTTAACACAACCACATTCCAGGCAGAAAGGACCCGGCGCAGGAGGCCGCGGTGAGGGGAAAGCTGAAGCTGAAGGTGAAAGCAGAGGGCAGGCTCGGGAGCGGGGCTAAGACTGCCCAGCGCGGGCGGGGAACCCCAAGACACCTACCTCAGGAGGTTCTCTGCTCCTGTCCTCATCCGCACCGCCTTCAGGATCTGCTGGTTCAAAGCAGCCCTTTGGTTCTGCAGTTTGCTCCGGCCCGTCTGCGCAAGGGGATTACATCCCTAGGAGGAAAAGGAGAGATGCTCCTTCAGAGGCGAACTGCTCTCACTCTGCAGATAGCAACGTTTAATAGAACAGTAGTTTAACAAAAGGACAGTCTTCCAAAAATGAAAGCAAACGTCAGTACAGAAAATGGATAAAATACTGAAAACAATGAAGAAAGTAAGTTATTCGTAATAATACAACTCCAAAGCAGCTACTATGAATTGCTCTTCCTCCTTCCAGTCTGTATCAAATGCACATTGTTATTCTCCACGCCCTCGGCTGTGTCAGGAGTCCCCAAAACCACCCAGATGTGGAGAGATGTGTTAGAAAGTTTCACAGGATGTGACCTATGGCTGTACTCATGACCATGATTCATCATGTTTGATAAGGATGCGTACATCACTGGATCATAAGAAAGTGCAGAAGCGAGAGGAATCAACTGCAGGCTTGCTTCACTCTCCCAGCCACGCTGGGTCCCAAGGAGCAAAAACCCTCTTTCCCAGCACCAAAAATCTAGCAACCTTAGCTGGGGATGGCGGCATGTATCTGTAAGGGAGACAGAGGCAGAAGGATTTTAAGTTTGAGCCTAGCCTGGGCAACTCAGCAACTGAGGGAGACCCTGTATCAAAATTTTTTTTAAATTTTTAATTTAAAAAAACTAATCCCAGTACTGAGGATGCTGAGGCAAAGGGATCACCAAGAGCTGGAGGGCAGCCTGGGTTATTTAGTGAATTCAAGACTAGCCTGGATTCCACTGTGGGCCCCGCGGATGATCCGCTGTGGGCCCCACAGCTGCCCCCCAGTGGGCCCCGATGCTGCTCTGCAGTGGGCCCCGTGGCTGCTCCGCTGTGGGCCCCATGGCTGCTCCGCTGCTGCTCCGCAGTGGGCCCGGTGGCTGCTCTGCTGAGGGCCCCGCTCAGGGCACCTCATGGACTGGACCCGCCCCCACCCATAGCACGACGACAGGGTGGAGCTGGGTGGTCCGCTGTGAGCATATGTGCTTGCCCACCTCCGACCATGGCAGTTTGTATGCACCCATGTATGTTATAGTATAGTCTGAGGCAGCTATATCTCTTCCCAAAGCGAGAGTCCAAGGATATAGATAAACCCAGGAGTACAGTTATTATCACAGGGAAGATGACTGATCGAGTGGTAGGGCAACTGAGATGAGGGAGGAGAAAAACTGAGTGATCAAATGGGCCATCATCTGTATAACTGAGTAACAAAGGTGAAGGTAACATTATGTAGGACAGCATCCAGAGCTAATTCCCTTCTATGTTCCCTATAATTCTGTATTTCCTCAATCGTTCTTGTATTAACAGAAGTGAAGATAACTTTATATTATACAGCATCCAGTGCAAATTCCCTACTATCTTCTCTATAATTTGGTATTTCCTTTAATGTTTTTGAGTTAACTAATGTGAAGATAACTATGTAATACAACCTCCAGTGCTAATTCCCTACTATATTCTATATAACTTTGTATTTTCTGTATTGTTTATGGCTTTTCTGGTTCATATGTCTCCATTCTTTTATCTTTAAAATAAAATTAAAAAAAAAAAAAAAAAAGACTAGCCTGGATTACATAGTGAGACCCAGTCTCAAAAAACCAAAAAATACATAAACGAAAAAAGGGCTGGGAATATAGCTTGGCACGAAGGCCCTAGGTTCAATCCTCAGTACCACAATATAAATAAATAAAATTCTATTAAATGCAGTAACTCATATTCAATATCTCTGCCCATATTAGCGTATTCAGAGAACACTCAGAACTTATAGTGGGAGCTGATCCGACAAGCACACTCCGTAAGCAAGCACCAAAGTTCCAGGCTCCCAACAGGAGAGCAGGGCTTCATCACAAATCACGATGTTTGCACCACCAGTCTAGGCACAGCGGACCACCCATACCGGCTGGGGAACCATGGGAAGATTCCACGAGACTGTCTCCCAGACAGCAGCTGGGGCTGCCCTGCAAGCAGCCGCAGGCCTGCTGTGCCAGCTCTTTCCTGCACAATGGCACACACAACCCATCGTGTTTCTGTCACCTAGTACTACATCCTGAGGTTCTCCTCTAGCACAAAGTGCTCCTCAGCTGGGTGCCCTGGGTGGAAGAGGCAGGAGGACTGCAGGGTTGAGCTCAGCCTGGGCAACTTAGCAACTTAGCAAGCCCCGTCTCAAAATTTTACAATGAAAAAAGTTGGGAATGTAGCTCAGTACAAAAAAATGCCTGAATTCAACTCCTAGTAACGCCGAAACAAAAAAAATGCTTCGCAAGTACAAGTTGTGCTGTGTGTGCAGTACTGTGTACTGGGCCTCCTGCTACACAAGTGCTCCACCGCCTGAGCTGCACCCCTAGTCCCACCTTTTTCTATTATTATTGTTATTATTATAGCAATCCTAGTGTGGATGGTATCTCACCGGAATTCTGAACTGCACTTCCTTGATGATTAATGACGCTGAACATCTTTTCACTGATGTAGGGTGCGGTGCAGCTCAGTAATGCAGCACTTAACAAGCATATATTTTTTTTTTTGGTGCGGGGTACCAGGAATCGAACTCAGGACCTTGAGCTTGCCAGGCAGGCACTTGTGCCACTGAGCTATATTCCCAGCACAAGCATGGATTTAATCCCCAGCACCACTTAAAAAATAAAAAAATCCCTCTGCTTGTTTGCAAGGCTATGGGTTAGGACCCAGACCCCAAGCTGCCACAGGTAAGAATTCCTGTCCCACATCGGTCCCCTTGGTCTTTGTGGAATCTCGTG
The DNA here is from genome assembly GCA_004027595.1 of Dinomys branickii. NCBI lineage: Eukaryota > Metazoa > Chordata > Mammalia > Rodentia > Dinomyidae > Dinomys > Dinomys branickii. The sequence continues at coordinate 175,926 of PVLD010001008.1, read as the reverse complement.
GGGTACGTGGTAAAACTCTTTCCATGGGCTTACTGACCTCTGCTAGATTTTCTCTGGAGAAATATCAAATCAGATCCCTTGCTCATTTTTAAGCTGCATTTAATCCATCTATTTACTGAGATAAAAAGCAATATTTTTAACAACTGCAAAAGCAAGTATCCCGTTCTCCCAATGTACAGGCTTTATTATTAGTGAAGGTAAACATTGTTTTTCACTGTATTAACCACTTGGATTTCTTCTTCAGTGAATTATCTACTTATGTTCTCTGTGCCTAGTACAGTATTTTACGTGGTATATGAATTACAATGTTTTATGCTATAAAGTTTAAGATCAGGGAAAAAATAGTTTCGTTTACACCTAGGTGTTCTCCCCACCCAGCTAGACAGAAGCTCTGGAATCTGAGTTAGGACCACATTCCTGGCTGAGGCTTATCTACCCACTGCTCAGCTACTCCCTGGGAGCGGCCTGCACACCTTTCTCAGCGGTCCCTGTATCAGCACTTCTGGACTAGCAAGCCAGATAAGAGTTACAGTTCTTCTTCTACAAAGACTTCTCGGGCTGGGGATACAGCTCAGTGGAATAAGAGCTTGCCTAGCAAGCGCAGGGTCCTGAGTTCGATCCCCAGTAACGCCAAAAAAAAAAAAAAAAAAATACAAAGACTTCTCATTCTCACCCCCTTCCCCAGCAGGTCCCATTATTTGTCCTCCATGCAGTCACCACCTAGTTTTCCCTGTCTCACATGGACACTTCCCCCAAGTTCAAAAAACTGTACAGATACTCAGAATTTGAGCTAGAATAGATCCTGAAGTTAGGACTGTATGTTTTTTTTTCCTGGTACTAGAGATTGAACCCAGGGCCTTCTCATTGAACTGTATCTTCAACTCACTTTTATCCTTTACTTTTTGAAACAAGCTCTCCCTAAGCCACTAAATTGCCCAGGCTGGTCTCAAACCTGTTATCCTCCTGCCTTAGCCTCCCAGAATGCTGGGATTATAGGCCTGCACCACCAAGCCTGGCTAAACCATTAACCAATATATGGTTTAAACTGAAAATCCTTTTTCAGATATAAGATTGTTGGTCTAACATCCGTTTCTGTCCAGAGTGAACGGGTCCCAAAAACAAGGTACCCGCGGATGAATAAAAAGTTAAAAGAAAAAGAAATACATGAAAGAGACAATGTCCTGGGATCAGAGAGGGGGCTTACAGTTCTCCTCACTGTATCACCTTTTCCATAACCTTTTATTGAGATAAAACAAAAGAGGCACCTGGGCCACCAGGGTGGATATTAACAGTTTTAGCAAAAACAATACAACTCAATTACCATAGGCGTGACACTTGACTAGATAGCCATCCTGTCACCATGCCTTTTCTACATAACACAGCAAAACATTTAGTGTGGGCGCCAGGGCTTACAAAGCTGTTTGTTAGACTTCCTCCAGAACACAACAACCTAGGTCCGGTTATACCTAAGGCAATACATTGAAAGATTAACTAAAGAATGCCCTTCACATAAGATAAAAATGTCTTTAATACTAAAGTGCTACAATAACTGTTGGTCTTCCCCTTTCCTCTTCTGAAAATTACTATGATGTGCTGGTTCACCAATGCTGTGTTTTATTTAACAATAAGTCTTAACACTTAATCCCTTTATGTACATTCCCAGAACTCAGATAAGCAGCCATTCCAGCATAGGATAAGAACTTTTTCCTGCTTCTGCGACTTTAACCAACTTCTGAAATTGCTACATCCTAACCAGCCCACAGTTGTGGGGTCAACTTTCTAGATAAGACAAGAATTCATAGATCTGACTAACTGGATCCAAAAATACATTACTTCTTACTGACAGGTAGGAATGCTGAGCCCTGCTAGCAATGACAAACATCCACTGGGCACCCAGGAAATTTCCCTGAGAGATAAGTCTGTCCAAGACCACCAGAAACCACTCCCCCTCCCAATCACCAGGGCCTGCTGGGGGTTGGGATCCCCTCTCACAGTTCACAGCCACACATTTCTCCTCCCTGGCTTTGTCTAATAGCAAGGTTCCCAGACCAGCTCCTGCAACTCAATGGCAGAGACACATTCCTGAGAGGACATAGAACTGCTCAAAAATGGCAAAGATTTGGGCCAGGGAGCAGGGTTTCCAGCCTAGCCTGGGAACCAGGGTCACTCACTGAGCTTTCCTGGCCTCAGGTGTCATTCCGAACAAGGCCTTGCAATGAAGTGAGTCTTTCCGTAAAGTCTATTTGGTTCCCTTGGCAGAATCAAGTTTGGGCATTTTGGCCCATCTTGGTATCTGGAAGGGTAGTCTGACAGCTCCCACCCAAACAAAGCCAAGTACTGAGGGAACTCTCGGCACCACTATGAGCTTTGTGGCCTCTCCTGGGAGTCCGAAGCTATGTGGACCAAGATGCAGCACCCAGGATCCCATAGTCCAGGGCATGGAGGTTAAGCAAGCTACTAGACTCCTTCCTTACCTCCGGGGTGGTCTGTCGGGCAGGAACAGCAGTAGCAGTGTGTGGAGGCGTTAGGGAGCTCACCTCCCAATCCCCAGGGCACAGTTACATGCTTCCTAGCTGAGGACTCCCCAGGGTCACCCCTCATCCTTAGAGGAACAGTGATCCATGCATGCTTTCCCACCTCATAGTCTATGTTGGTCAGAGGTAGTAAATTCCTGTTCAACTACTAGAACAACCATGAAGCGGGGCATGGTAGTACACACCTGTAATCCCAGCACATGGGACTTGGCTAAGGCAAGAGCACTGCCACAAGTTGAAGTTCAAGGCCAGCCTGAGCTAAAGAATGGTCTCCCCACCCACCCACTGGGGACCCACTCTTCGTGGTGCCTGACACCTGCCTCCCTCCCTTCTCTACCTTGGGAACTGGGGGGCCCCTTCTTCCCCATTGCTAAAGATAAAGCCCAACATTTAGCTATGTTCCCACCAAATCTAGGGCAAACTGAAAGCTTAGGACCTAGAGATGAGAAGTAAAACTGATTGCAAGGTGAAAGGACAGGACTAGGGTAGCATTTGGCCAGAGACCCTCATTCAGGCCACAAGAGGACAGGTGCTTTTAGCTGCTTCTTCAGAATAAACATGTTCTTTGCTTTTCTTGCTTCTTCCTAGTTATACAACCCCTTACTCAATCACCAAACTCTGGAAAATACAATTGTTTATTTATGAGTTCAGCAGAGCTGTCAACCAGAAAGCACAGAAATAGCATGCCATACCCTGTAATACACATATACACCTAATTTAACTTTCACCGCACTGGAGATTCAGGAAAGGCTAGATGGAGAGAAGCTAGCTCTTACGTGTCAGAACAATAAAATAAAAACACGCATTGTACATGAAAATAGCCTTCCTGCCTTCCCTGGGTCTCTGCCAGGTATACGGGCCAGCGGTGGAAGCCCAGCTGCCTCCTTGCAGCACCCAATCCATTCCCATAGGGGCGGGGTGGACATGACATGAGTCAACACTTAGCCACACTTTGAGGCCTTAAATCACCCAAACTGGACTCAAACTTCTGATCCTGCTGCCTCCCCATCCTCCCCACCAGAGTGCTGGCATTAGACATGTGCCATCACACCTGGCTCGGACTCTGGGTATCTTTTCAACATGCTGAATAAAAAAAGTTTTACTATAGCTTCCTTCTATACCTGAAATTATGAAAACGTCCATGAATCAACTATTTTCAAACCCAATCAGTGACCTGCTTATTGTGTCAGGGTACACATGGTAGTTCAGAGCCCTTATTTCAAAAGCATCTGTGCATGCATTCAAAATGAGGGCTGGTATTTGTATTGGATCCTGAGTTCGTGTATTTCTGTGATTTCTTTTTTTTATAACAATTTTAATTACTTTTGCCAGGTGTGGTGGGACACACCTATAATTGCACTATCTGGGAGGCAAGTTCAAGGCCAGCCTGAACTACATAGTGAGACACTATCTCAAAAAACAAAACTTATGTTACATGTATAATGCAAACAATACTGGAGAAAAATAAACTTATCTGTGAAATTGTTTTGATCACACACCCTTTTCTCTTCTTACGAATTAAGACCTAGGAATTTTCCAAAGGCTTAGGCAGGCTCGGCTTGGTAGCTCACACCGAGAATCCCAGCATTCTGGGAAGCCTATGCAGGAATATCCCAAATTTGAGCAGAGCCTTGGCAATTTAGTGACTTAGTAAGATCTTGTCTCAAAACAAAAATTAAAAAGGGCTGGGGATGTAGCTCCCATGAGAAGGTACTGGGTTTAATGCCTCAGTACTCTGAAAATAAAAAAAGTTTATGGCCATAGTGGACTCTGTAGGCGTCAGTGGAAAGGCCAGAGACATTCACATCATTCATTCACCACTGTCTCTCCGTCCCAGATGCAGACAGAGGGAGACCTTGCTCCAGCCAGCAACCCCAGCCAGGACCCCCGGCTCTCACTGTGCAGTTGAGCAGAGCTGAGCTGCACCTGCAGCTCCACAGGGCTGAGGCCACCTCCAATGCAGGCTTTGTGTCACAAGACTCTAGGAGCCCGGCCAGAGGAGGAAGTGTTGATCAGGCTAAAGTCAATGCCGAGCAGCACCAGGTGGTGTTTTGGCAAGTGTCCAAACAGCCCCAGGAAACAAGGGACATTTAGGGTTTCAGCTCATCACACTGACTCTCCTCTGAGTCACCAAGAAAATTCTGTTCTGCCAGAGGACTCTCCTGGCCAGAACCCGGCAGTGTGAGGCATGCTGGGGAGACCCTGTGGGTTGCTGGACTCCCGGGCAGCTGGCCCCTCCACCAAGGCTATGGTCAGCCTGGGTCCAGCTTGGCCTTTTGGACCTGGCTTAGACCACTGTGGGACAGCTAGGGTGGGGAGCAGAGTCTCCAACCTCACCCCTCCTCTCTTCCCTCCTTTACTTGGGAAAGGACTGTGGCTCCAAGGGGATGGGTCCAAACAACTACAGAACAGTATCAGCACCCCAGAAAAGCTAGAGCCCCACACACACACACACACACTATGCTGTGTACCTGACCCATTAGAAGGCTTCCTACACAGCTGCACACTCATGAGGCACACAAGTGTCTAACAGGAAATCAGACCCCTCTGAGACAAGGGCTCAGAGGAAGGAACTAGGAGATTCTGGGTTTTAAAAAAACAGAGAGAACTCCCCTTCCTTCTCCCCTGGAGCCTCCAAGAAGCCCAGTGTAAACAAGGGCCATAAACCAGGACACAATGAACCTTGGGGCCCTGTCCAGCCTGCAGGTTTCTGTGAACAAAAAAAAACTTCTCCTACAGCTCTTGAGTAAAAACAAGGGAGGTAACTAAACTCATTCTGGGGCGTTAGTGTTCCCTAAGGATGCCGAGGCAGAGCGAAAAAGTGACAGTGCCACAGTATCTCCGGCCACCAGCGCTCAGACCTTTCCCACAGGGGCTTGCAGCAGTCCCGGGCAGAGGCTTTCCCTACCCTGCCCCCACGCCAGCTGGTTTTCTCCTGGCCAATAACAGGTTTTCCTGAGTTTTAGGACTGGGGCCCCAGAGAAGGGATTTGCTATTACACTGCAGCCTTCTGGAAACCTACATGAGCCTGCATTTAACTACAGAACACACTTTCTTCTAAGTCTTTCAGTAGAAAGAGTATAAATGCCAGGGATATAGCTCAGTAGCACAAGCATCTGCCTGGCAAGTGCAAGGTCCTGAGGTCGATTCCTGGTCGCAAAAAAAAAAAAAAATTCACTTATATAAACATTGGGGGGGTACATTTCTATTGCTCATCCTTTTAAGAAAAGAATGCATAGTAATCTGATAGAAATATACTGCTGAGCCACTGGGGAGGCTGAGGCAGGAGGATCACTGCGAGTTTGAGGTCAGCCTGGGCTACACAGGAAATTAAGGCCAGCTTGAACTATATAGCAAGGCCCTGTCTCAAAAAAACATAAATAAAAAAATTTAAAAAGAAAATATACTGTTGAGACTGAGGCAAGAGGCAAGTTCAAGCCCCAGCCCGAGTGATTTAGCAAGACTCTATCTTAACAAAAAAAAAAAAAAAAAAAAAAAATTTTTTTTTTTTTTCAAAACTTAAAAAGGGTTAGGGATGTAGCTCAGTGCAAAAGCTCTAGACTGAATGGGAAAGGGGATTATTCTATTTAAGCATCATAAATTTAGTGAGAAAGAAAAAAAATCAGCGAGAAGCTGGAGAAAGATAAAAGTATGATATTATGACAGACCAAAAAGTTTTCTTCTTTTTGTTTCTTTTTTTTTTTTTTTTCCTTTCTGAGGCAGGGTCTCACTATGTAGCTCAGACTGGCCTTGAACTCACAGAGATCTTCCTGACTCAGCCTCCCAAGTGCTGGGATTAGAGGTGTGTGCCACCATTCCCGATAGTTTTCTTTTTTATAATTCAGAGCTCTCCCAAATTGTCAACCCAGACCAAGAAGATAGGGCTTGTACGGAGGGCCATGTTCAACCTCAGGCTAACTGGTGTCCTTTACCTCTGTATAGCCAAATCCTTTGCAACACCAACAAAACCCTGATTTAAAAGAGACACCCGCCCTCCCCACCACTGACTACCTTGCACATTTAGGGTTCATGTCCAGTCACCAAAAGGGACTTTTCAGCAATTAGGTTTCATTTCCATGCAAGCCACGCAAACACAGCTGAAGCTCTGAACATTGCCCGAAAGCTACTCTTATCTCTTGCTCTGGGATCTCAAGCAAGGAAGCTACTTTCCAAGAATGGCCCAAGTTATTACCACAAACCATTAGCTCCCAGCCCCAGCTCAGCAGCCCAGGAAATGAGGCCTCCCTTGAACTGCCAGGTACAGGGACTAGGGGAACAGCTTTGCAGCAGAGCAATTGGCTAGCATGCTCAAGGGCCTGGGTTCAGCCCTCAGCACTCAAAAAAGGACAAAAAAAAAAAAAGCTACTGTGTCCCAGAATGTGATGAGGTCAGGCACAGAGCAGGCACTCTATAATGCTTTTTGAATGACTGGAGCAGAACAATATTTTAAAGAGGAAAGGGAGAAAAGGTACAACAAAGGGAAGAGAATGAAAGAGAAGCCTGACCTTAGTAAAGATAACTTGATCATGCTGGTGCAAAATCCCGAAGTCCAGTGACAGGATGGGGGACCCTGGCGTGGGGACAGACTTATGACAGCCTGGCTGCACTTCCAGGTTTAGGGGTCCCCACTTGCTGCCCCTGGCTGGCTCAGCCACCCAAACCATGCAGCAGCTGCTTCTAATGACTTCCCCTGAATCTCTAAGAATCCACCCACTCAACTTTCAGCTTTAAAAAGGCTCTATCGAGGGAGCTGGGCGTGGTGGCACACAGGTCTGTAATTCCAGCACTCGGGAGGAGGAAGCAGGAAGACCAGCCCAGGCTACAAAGTAAGCTCAAGACCATCCTGAACTGCAATAGTGAGACCCTGTCTCAAAAAGACAAAAGGGGGGAAAAAAAAGGCTCTAGGGGCCTGAGGTAAAGAGAAAGCTTGCACAGCATGCACAAGAGCATCCATTTGTATCCCAGCATGTCAAAAACAATCCAAAACAGGCTTCAGACTTTTTCATTCCCCTGTGGGGTTGGGGATGTAGCTCAGCAGCAGAACGTGGCTGGCCCTGGGTTCCATACCCAGCACCACACAATTCAATACAGTTGGGTTTTTTGTTGTTTTTATGTGGTACTGAGGATTTAACGCAGGGCCTTGTGCATGCTAGGCAAGCACTTTATCACTGAGCTACAGCCCCAGCCCTCACATAATTCAGTACAATAAATAATATCTAATACACTTACCTTGTCTCTTCTCTACCCTTGCAGGAACCAACTTCTCGGCCCTTCTCCCCTGTTCTCTACCACACTGACTTCTGTCCCCAGCTTGCAATCCCTAGTTTTCTAACAGTTCCCTAAAGGCCTAAATACAAAACTGTCTTGAGCTTTTCTGCTTGTCAACCTCACCTGTCCACTAAGGAGACTTCCTTTCCACTCTCCTCATACCACTCTCCGGGCCTTGCCCCTTGCCTGGCTACCCATCCCCTAAGAGGACCAATGAGTCCCTTCAGCTCCAGGTTCATGCTGGTACTCCCAAGGGCTGCATTTCCAGCATGAAATTCTCCGCTGCCAGGTTCATGGTCCACTGGGATCATCACTCCCATATGCCACAGGCAACCTAGAATCCACCTGCGCCTGCACCCTCCTCCTGGCTCACCCTATCTCAGTGAAGTGTGACCGGACCCCTAGAGCAGATGCTCTGGACTCCTGTTGGCAGTGCCCTCCACCCCATATCCTACCCCGCTGGTGCCTGCCATCCTTGCAGGCCCTGCCTGTGCCCAGGCTCCCATCCTTCCGACCTCCGCACAGGCTGGACCCCTAGTCTGAGCTAGGGGACAAGGGGTGATAAGGACAGGTGGTCAAGGCTGTGCGGACAAAGCACTTTAAACTGACAGGCATCGCCAGCCTGTATCAGAGTGGGAAGGGCGAAGATGATGCGATTACTGGGGGCCAGACCCCCCAGCCCCGCCCTGCCCGGTTCCACCACCCCAACCCTCTGACACCCCCACTGGCAAAAAGGTCCTTCTCTGCTAAGTACCTCACATATTTTGGACTGCTTAAACACTTTGCTGACTCCTAAAATTCCCAGCTTCCCGAGGATAAACAAGCCTGAAGTAGCTCCCCTTATACCCCCACCTCCCCAGGAGGTTCTCCCACAAGCATTCACAATCCCCCACTTTTGCCCAAGCTGTTTCCTCTGCCTGAAGGGCTCATCCTTCCCTTCTTCACCTGAATAACATCCACCTGTCACTCAGTGAGCATTTGTCTTAGGTCAGATTGGCTCAGGTCACAAATCAGGGAAGGTTCAAATGTCAACACCTTTTCTTTTCTCCAGACAAAGAGCACTCTTTGGCCTGCTATGACTTAACTCAGCCACAGCACAATGATCACCACAAGGTCTCGTTTTCTAAACAGATGCTTCTAATTGTACAGCAGTGATTCATCTTATCTTGCACTCATCCACCCTTAGAGAAACTACATCTAAAAACACCCAACCATGCCTCCTTTCTCGGCTTCCTTGCCATCCACTGCTCCCCACCAACACCAAGTCCTCCCCTGGGACTCAAGGGCAGAAGTGGTCCCACAGGAAAACCTGTTCTGGAGAGCTTGGGACCATCACTCCCAAAGGTATTGCTCTATCCTTCCTCACCCACCCTCTGCCAGTTCCCCTAGGTGCTACCAGAGAACCATAAAGCCATCTGTTCATTGGACAAACAATCCAGAGAGGAAACTCAAGTCCCCAGAAAGAGGCCACAACTTGTCAGAGACCATCAAGTAATTCTGCAGGGGTGGCAGTCAGGCCCTGAGGCCCTAGGACCAACATCTACGGATTCCCAGGCCAAGCCTCCTTCTCCAATTTTGTCCTGTGATCCTCTGTCCCAAACGCCACACATAATTAGAAGTTATAATACTGTAATTCTATGATGACATCTCTGCACTTAAATATACTTCAAAACAGCTGTTTTTTTTTTCCTTTAAAGCTAAAAGCAGCTTAACAAAAAAGCACTTTTCCATTCGTCTCCGAATACCCAGACTGCCCTACCTTCAATGTCCCTCACACAGTAAGCAAAAACCCAATCTGATCAGTGTCACAATGGGAGAAGAAAAGGTGTCAAGACCACTTAGGAATTGCATGGGCTAGGCTTTGGAACAATTAAGAATTGACTGTCCTGTAGCAAACAGTTTCACTTCCCTATTTACAATTAGGCACTGTGTCTTGGATCCTACCTGCTATAAAAACACCAGCGATAATCTCTTAACCCACCTAGCAATCTTTGGCCAAAAGCTATTTTTAAACCCATGGAGATCTTCAAGGAAGGTGTGGGGGTATCACCGTGACTCATGGCTCGAAAGCATCTTTGCTGGCACTGCCAGCCCGTGGGCTTCCTAACACTCCACCAGACCCTGGCTGAGACTGCTTGGTGGGGAGATTGGGGGAGGGAATCGGTATTAGGGATTGAACTCAAAACCGTCCTATTATGCTGCATCCCCAGTCCACCCCCTACCCCTTTTTTTGAAACAGGGTCTTGCTAAATCCCTAAATTGCCCAGGCTGGGCTCAAATCCTCCTGCTTCAGCCTTTCAGAGAGCTGGGATTACCGGCGTGCTCCATCACGCGCCGCTCTGGGGTCGCTTTGGAGGGACCGAGCTACTCCACTGTTAATTTCAGAACCGAAGGCAGCGTGAAAGGCCGAGTCCGGAAATCGCACTCGCCCACCTAGTCTCTCAGTCAACCAGATAAATCTGCTTTAGCATAAAGCGGGAAGAGGCGAGGCGGCCCGGCTCAGGCCCTCGAGGGTGACCCGGGACAAGCGAGGGGGCGGCACTCGAGGTCTCAGGCGCCCGTCAGCCCGCCTGGAGTGGTCGCTCGTGCGAAAGCCGGGCTCAGGTCACAAGGGGCCGCGAGGGCGCTGGCGCTGCGGGCGCAGGTCCTTCCCGGGCACGCGGGGCCGCTGCGGGGGGCCCGGGCCCTCCCGGGAAGCCCGCCTCCGGCTTGCACCTGCACGCGGGCGGCCCGGCGCCACCTGCTCCGCGCGCCCGCGCGCCGCCACCGCCTTCTCTGCCCCCTCCTCCTCTGTCTCCGCCCGGCCCGACGAGACCCGCGCGCCCCCTCCCCTCCGGGCCGCGCCCACCCGGCCACGCGCTCCCGCAGCCCCCTCCTCAGCCTGGGGGGCGAGAGGCGGTCTGGGGCCCGAAGCCGCCCACCTTCCGAAAGTAGTCTTCGCCCTCCTTGTCCAGCGGCTGGCGGGCCGCAGGCGGTAGTGCCTCGGTCATGCTAGCGGCGAGGGCGCGCGAGGTGGACTGAGGTGCGGTGGCCCCGCGGGCCCTGGACTGCGCCAGGCCCCGCCCCTGCCCCGCCCCGCCAAGCAGGGCCCGCCCTCTACCCGCCGAGGCTCCGCCCCAGCCCCTGGAGCCCCCGAGACCCTTCTGAGCCCGGAGGCCCCGCCCCCAGTCTCCCGGGACCCTTCGCGGATCCGCGGCCTGTGCTCCGTAACCCAGAAACGTGGGGCCCAGCGCGCTCCGTTTCGCCCTCTGAGCCTCTGGGCCCAACGCGGGGAACGCTGCTGGCTCAACCCCTAAGTGCCACGGTGGCGCACGGGACAGCGCGGGGGCCTCAGCGGCCGCAGCGAAACTCAAACAGGGGGCTCTACCCTTTGTCTCCACTGACTGCCACCCATCCCCACTGCAGAGACTGGGCAGGACAGCTGGAGGTGGCTGGGAGAAGGGCACCCTGTAGAAGGAGCCTCTGGAGAGGTTTCGTGTGGGAGAGACTCGCGGATGCCTTTGACAACATATCTTATGAGCCACTTCCAAGCCTCGGTTTTCTCAGCTACAACCTACGGCTCGTCTATTTCTCCGGCTGGTGGAGAGCAGTAGGACAAAGGTGCGTGGTAACGCCCGTCGTTGAGGCGTAGGGCTGATCTTAGTTTAGGAGAAAAAGGATTTGTAGGGCTGGCGTTGCACCAGTCACACGCGTGCGCACTGGCTGTAGACAGACCCCGGGCTCTGCCGCCCGGCTTGCGGGAGCCAGAGCTGGAGCCCGGAGCGCCCAGCCCCGCCCAGCCCTGCCACCTGCCTGCAGTTACTACCTCCACGTCCCCGGCCCAGGGACGGGTTTGCGCAGCTGCTGCTGCCTTTCGGTCCCAGGAGACTGAAGGCGTAGATGTCGTAAAACACAATCTGCATTCAAAACTATCTAAGCGATGTCTCTGGATTTTCTCTCTTTCTTTTTAAAGTATTTTAGGTGTTGTCAACAGATTTATTTTTGTTTGTTTGTTGGTATCAAGAATGAGAACTCAGGGCCTCTGGCTTGCCAGGCAGGTACTGTGCCCGCTGAGCTACAACCCCGGCCCAGTATTGTCGACAGTTTTTAAATACGCAGCAGCAACTACCAAGTAAATGTTACATACATACATACATATATACATACAGAAAAGTTTGGTGCATCCCCTGTAGTCCTAGTACCTGGGAAGGTGAGATAGGCGGATCTCCGGGATTTGGAAGCCAGTTTGAACTACACATGACTTCGAGACCAGCCTGACCTACACAGAGATACCTTGTCTCAAAAAATTGAAATAAATAAATAGTAAAGGTTTGAAATCCGCCTCGCCCCTGCTGAACCTGTGAAGTTTCAAAAGAAAGTTTTCGAGTCCAGGTGGTTCCGCATGCCCCAGCACTTGGGAGGCTGAGGCAGCAAGTTTGAGGCCCACCTGATCTGCATAGTGAGTCAAGACCCTGTCTCGAGGAAAAGAAGAAAAGGAGGAAGAGCAGGAGGAGGGAAAGAAGAAAGAAAAAGAGAAAGTGTGTTTTCAGAGCAGACTGCTTAATTCTAAGGAAGAACCTGTTGCCCTAACCAACTCAGTAGCAGAACAGGTACACTTCCATACAAGCTGGGCTTGATGGCGCAGCCTGTAATTCCAGCACTTGAGAGCATTAGTTCTTAGGACTTGGAGTTGAAGGCTAGCCAGCTGCACAGTAAGTTCAAAACCAGCCTGGAGCTGAGTGTGGTGGAGCACACCTGTAATCCCAGCAGTCAGGAAGCTGAGGCAGGAAGAGTGCCTCGAGTTCGAGGCCAACTTGGACTATGTAGTGGGATTCTGTCTCAAAAAAAAAAAAAAAAAAAAGACTGACTGGACTACATAGCAAGACCCTGTCTCAGATCAAAGCAAAACCCATTTCCCTTCTCTCTTACCACCAGAAGCAAACATCCAGCTAATTTCAACATACATTGTTCTCCCTATACTTAATCCACTGCCCCAGAAATGTCCTAGCCCAGGCTGAGAGTTAAAAATAGCGACTTGGGCACAGCCCCAGGGTGGTGGCTCACTCCGTGACATATGCAATAATAACAAACATCCAGTAAGAGAACCTGAACTGTGGCCAGGAAGTTTATGGATATTTTACTGTATTCTCAAGACCCTGATGCAAATAAAAAGAGTAACTGCTGTCTCCTGACGAGTGAGGAGCCCTGGTCTCAGAGGAGTGACGAAGGGCCCACACACCCTGAGCTCAGCCTGGTGGTACCAGCTCTGCCCCCCCCACACATTTCTTCCCACTTCCTTCTACTATCTCCAAGCCCAAAGTGCTTTTACAGTTTGTCACGCATACATGCCACTTGTACTATTGCTGATTTAATAGTCTTCTTTAAAATTACTCACCTTGCTGGGAGTGGTGGCACACACCCATAATTCCAGCACTTGGGAGGCTGAAGCAGGAGGACTGCCCAGAGCTGAGGCCAGCCTGGATTGCACAGTGAGTTCAAGGCCAGCCTAAGCTACACATCGAGATCCCGTCTGAGAAAAACAAAACAAAGCCAGGCATGGTGGGGCATGCCTGTAATCCCAGCACATGGGAGGCTGAGGCAGGATTGTTGGGAGTTCAAGGGCAGCCTGAACAGCATGGCAAGACCCTATCTCAAAAAGACAAAAATAATAATAGTAATAACTAAATAATTTGTTTTATTTAAAGAAATTTTATTTGAAAAGTCAACTATGACATAACCGTAAGTGAAAAGACAGTGGTACATTGCCTTGTAGGGAGAGACACAAAAGTAAATACAATGCAAACCAAAGTCCATTATATAATCTAGTCTGACATCACTGCCTCTTTCAGCTACCGCTGCTTTTGTTCGAAAGGAAGAAGAGTAAGAAAAGAAAACTTGCTACTAAAGACACTGTAGGGGCTGATGCAGGTAGAAATGTTCCAAGAGTGTTACGTGCATGTATGAATCTGCCAAAAGAAGACCCATTAATCTGCATGACCAATATGTACTCATTAAAAAAATATGAAAGGGTGGGTGTGGTGGTGCACACCTGTAAGCCCAGCACTTGGGAGGCTGAGGCAGGAGGATCACTGCAAGTTTGAGGCCAGCCTAGGCTACATGTTGAGTTCAAGGCCAGCATGAACTATATAGCAAGACCCTGTCTCAAAAACAAACCAACAAAAAAGAAAAAAAAAAAAAAATTACAAAGACAGACTAGCCCATTCTAAGACTATCTCCTGGGTGTCTTCAGAAATCAAGGTGAGTCCCAGCCAGTCACTCATCCCTTGGCCACATGAAACATTTGAGTTTCACTCCTTGGGACCCTGCACAGCACTCCCATGACTCATCAAAGAGGAGCCATGGGTTTCCCCCTGCATCTCTGATACCACTGTGACCAAGGAGAGCCACTGCTTCTGAACACCTAGGATCAGCAGGTAACCTCCTACTCCTCAACCCGACTGGCCTGTTAGAAGAACTGGCAGAGATTCCCTGTGCTCCTAACCAAAAAGCTAGGGAGAGAATTTCTGAGCTAGCCAAAAGATTAAGATCTAACTGCAAACTGGAGCTGGGGATATAGCTCAGCGGCATAAGCACTTGCCTGGCAAGCCTGAGGTCATGAGTTCGATTCCCAGTGCAAAACGAAAAAGAAAACTGCATGGTGGCATATACCTGTAATCCTAGCACTCAGGAGGCTGAGGCAGGAGGATCACTAAATCAAAGCCACCCTCGGCTACAAAGTAAGTTCAAAGCCAGTCTGAAGTACATAGTAAAACCCTATCTCGAAAAGATTAAGAGTGGGGACTCACTTATAATCCCAGAATTTGGGAGGCTGAGGCAGGAGCGGTCCAGCTCCAAGCCAGCAAGCCTAGACAACACAGTGAAAGCCTGTTTTATACAACAAAACCTCAACTGCAAACACTGATTTTGCCAAGTCCCATTGTACCATCTACTTCAGGTCAGTAGTTGGTTGTCCAGGGACCCAATTTCTCTGGGTAAAGTACTAAGTCTCACCTCATAAGACCTGCTTGTTGACAAAAAGAGTATGGACTTCTCTGGGGGACAGCCTGATGTATGTTCTTCTTGGGGAGACTGATGAAATTTGCCAAATTAAATGCAGAAAATTACAGAGCAGTTGCAAGCATTTGGATATGGTTCAAGGGTGTCCCCAAAAGGTAGTGTGCTGGAGGTGTGGTCCTTGTTTTGGTGGAGTGGTGTTGGTGGAACTTTTTTTTTTTGCAGTACTGGGGATTGAACTCAGGACCTTGTGCTTGCCAGGCAGGCACTTATTCCACTGAGCTATATCCCCAGCCCTATTTTTTTTTTTTTTTTGGCGGTACTGGGGATCAAACTCAGGACCCTGCACTTGCTAGGCCCGCGCTTATTCCACTGAGCTATATCCCCAGCCCCAGTGGAACTTTTTAGAGGTAGAGCAAGGTGTGTAGATCAGTGAGGGTATTAATGCTGGTCTCTAGTAGAATAAATTAGAATAAATTTAATGATTAGAATAAATTTATTAAATAATATTTTATAAGTAATTAGAATAAATTTATAATAAATTAGAATAGATTTATAATAAATTAGAATAAATTATTCTAATAAATTAGAATAAATTAACAACCCAGAGAAATGGGTTGTTAAAAAAAAAAAGGCTAGCTGAGTGTGGTGGTGCACATCTGTAATCCTAGCACTAAGGAGGCTGAGGCAGGAGGAGCACCACAAGTTCAAGACCAGCATGGGCTACACAGTGAGTTCAAGGCCAGCATGAATTATATAGCAAGACCCTGTCTCAAAAACAAGTACACAAACATTGCTGCCCTGTACTTGCCTTCTCCTACACAAGGCCGTTTCCCTCTTGTCTCCAGGTGAGGGGACTCTTACCAAAGACCAGTCAGGGGGTGCCACCCACACTTGAGTTTTCAGCCTTCAAAGCTGTGAGCTAAATAACCCTCTTTTCTTTATAAAATACCCAAGTATTTAGTTCAAGTAACAAGAAATAAACTAAGATAATAACCTTAAGAAAACATAATTCGTCATGCATTATGGATCAAATTTTTCAATTTTTATAAGAAAAAATTCTTAGAAATAAACATTTATGATACCATTGAATAACACGAACTAGAGAGAGCCATGTCCAGCTCAGGAGGCACTGGGTCACCTTGGCCAGACCCTTTGATCCCTTGTTGCCTTAAGTTCTTATGGCCTGGCATGGTGGCAACACCTGTAATCCCAGTGCTCTGGGGAGGCTGAGGCAGGAAGAGCACAAGGTCAAGCATAGCCTGAACAACTTAGTGATTTAATGAGACCCAACTCAAATTAAAAAATACAAAAAGAGCTGTGTGCTAGGCGTGGTGGTGCATGCCTATAATCCCAGCACTCGGGAGGCTGAGGCAGGAGGATCACCATGAATTTGAGGCCATCCTGGGCTACCTAGTGAGTTCAAGGCCAACCTGAACTACAGAGTGAGACCCTGTCTCAAAAAAAAGAGAGTGAGCTGGTGATGTAGCTTAGTGCAAGGGCCCTGCATTCAATCCCCAGTACCACCAAGAAAAAAAGAAAGAAGGACTGATTTATGCCTGGAAGTCTTTTACTGTGTGCTCATTCTGTGTCCGGCAGTGTAAGAACCTGGGGTGTGATGGCTCAGTTCATTCTCCCACACCCCCATTAGGTGAGTGCTCTGTTATCCCCACTTCACAGAGGGGAAGCTGAGTCTCTCAAGATCACCAGCCTGGCAAGTGGCTGAGTCAGGGGTGAATGACGCTACCTGGACACTATGCTACGTGCTACACTGTTCCTTGTGATTTAAAAGGAAAAGTATTTATATATGCAGGGAAGAAGGAACGAAAGGTTAAAAATAAGTCGGATAAACTCACCAGGGTGATACATTCTGTACCTGTAATCCCAGAACACTGCCAGTTGCTAAGGCAAGAAGATCACGTTTCGAGCCCAGTCTGGACGATCTAGCAACTTACTGAGACCCTGTCCTACACTAAAAAATAAAAAGGGAGCTGGGGATATAGCTCAGTGGCACAGCACCTGCCTGGCAAGCGTCAAGTTCTATTCCCAGTACCAAAAAGAAAAGGGAGGGGTGCAGCTCAGCAGAGGTCCTGGATTCCACCCAGTACCTGGAAAAAAAAAAAAGCAGAGTATCCTGATTGGCACACAGTAGGTATTTTAGGTATTTATACAGACTTTTAGAACTCACTGAAGTGAGCATCTAGTTCACGATTATGGCTAAGTGTTCATTCATGTCACGCCTACTCACACCTCATTTACAAAAACAATATGCTGGTTGGGTGTGGTGGCACACACCTATAATCCCAGCGTCCAGGAGGCTGAGAGGCAGGAGAAAAGGTACAAGTTGGAGGCCACCCTGGGCTACAGAGAGTTCAAGGCCAGCCTGGTTCTGCAGTGCAAAGGCCTTGGATTCAACCACCAGGAAAGAATTGTTAGATAAAATACAAACTGCTGGGCATAGTGGGCTCACTTGTGATCCCAGCACTTGGGTGGCTGACGTAGGAGGGTCACTGTGAGTTGGAGGCCAGTGTGGGCTACATGGTGAGTGCAAGGTCAGCCTGAACTACACAGCAAGACCCCTGTCTCTAAATAAATGAATAAATAAGTATTAAGAAAGATAGGGGGAAAAGTGAAAGAATTAAAAAAAAAAGAAAGATGCAATGACAAACAGTATGAAGTATTAGTAAAACTGTGGAGTACGCAGAATCCCATATATAGTTTGTGGGAGTAAACACTTTGGAAAAGTGGCTTGTGTGTGTATGTGGTTTTGTGTGGTACCGAGGGGCACACTCAGGTCCTTGCACATGCCAGGCAAGTGCTCTACCACTGAACTACATGCACCTACAGCCCTCTTTAGCATTTTCTCCCAAAGAATGTGTGCATATGATGATCTAGGAATTCCAACTCTGGGTAGATATCCCACAGAAATGCACACATCAATTAACCATAAAACATGTGCAAGGAAAACCGGGCATAGTGGCGCATGCCTGTAATCCCAGCACTTGGGAGGCTGAGGCAGGAGGATCATTGCAAGTTTGAGACCAGCCTGAGCTACAAAGTGAGCTCAAGCCCAGCCTGAACTGCATAGTGAGACCCTGTCTCAAAAAGGCCAAAAAAAAAAAAAAAAAAAAAAAAGTGCAAGTATTCCATAGCTGCATTATTCAACATAGTTCCTAACTATAAACTACCTAAATGTCCATCTGCGGTTGTTACAACCTCAGCTGTAACAAAGCCTCATGGGGTCATACATAGGTGGGATTTCTTCAGATGTGGCTGGATATAGAATGTGTGGTGCTGGGATTAGGGTGGGTGGTTACTAGATTAGCTCGTTGATTGGTTTGGCACTGCCCTAACACCAGTAGTTTAGAGTATAGAAGGGACAGAAAGAAGCTGCTAAGGTCTCCTCCCGTGCAGGACCACCTGGGTGACGCTCCTTGAAAGCAGAGCAGTTGCCTCCATTTGGGCTGAGCATGGCCCTATTTCCATGTATTGATATGTACTGAGCTGGCTGGGACTTTTCCTTATCCCTTCAGTTGGCTTTAAGCAATGCAGAGCAGTCTAGTGGAGGTGCTGATGGTAATCCTAGGAGATGGCAGGCGTGTCTCCCCGACACCCTGTTGCTCCCTCGAATAATGAGCCGGGATGAAGCAGGATGTGTGAGTCAGTGCTCCATGCTGTCAGCTGGGATCAGCTTTGGGAATAAAGACTATAACTTCCTGGGGCTTCAAAGACTACACATCAGAGCCAAAGCACCGACCTCAAAACATTAGATACTATCTCAGTTGTGGTATGCAGATTACTCTTGTATTTTTTTTTTTTTTTTTTTGCGGTACTGGGGATTGAACTCAGGACCCTGCGCTTGCTAGGGAGGCGCTTATTCCACTGAGCTATATCTCCAGCTCCGCAGATTACTCTTTCTGCAGATTCTTCTCTCTGCGTATGGCAGACATGATTTCATTCCTCCTACCTCGCCCAGCTCACGGCACTCATGTATTTCCCACTGCTCTCACAGTCACTCATCCTCACGCCATTCCCTTCTTCACAAATGAATAGAATTTGATTCAGTCCTGGGTATAGGCTTTTGTTCTGGATGGCCATCATCATGGCTGGGCTTAGGGCCCCTTGGCTCCCCATAACTACAAATATGCTTCAGTGTCTTTATTCTCACCATGGGTTGCACTGGAAGTGGTAGATTGGAATTAACTCACTGGAATTCCAATAACTTTTCATAGAATTACGAATGTAAACTTCCTGGGGTGTGATGAGGACCAGGAAAGGCTCTCTGTACCTCACTTGTGTGCGTTTGCTATCTTCTGCCTGCTGCAAACTGTTTCTCCTCTGTGATTACCCTCTGCCATGCACTACCCTGCCTTGGAGCCAGCTGATTATGGACTGAAACTCTATACAAACTGTGAGCTAAATAAATCTTTCCCCCTTTGACTTTGAGCAGCGGGTATTTTGTCTCAAAGAAAAGAACTAAGAAAAGTAACTAAGATGACAGTAAAATGGGTGAATAAAGCGCAACATAGTCACAATGGGAAATTGTGCGCAGTTAACACAGTGCTATCATGTACAGCATTATGGCTTTTGTTTTGTTGTCTTTTTGAGACAGGGTTATGCAGTTCAGGCTGGCCTTGAGCTCACTTTGTAGCCCAGGCTGGTCTCGAAACTTGCAGCGATCCTCCTGCCTCAGCCTCCTGAGTGCTAGGATCATAGGCATGCGCCAACACGCCTGGTTCATGTACAGCATTGTGAATCTCACAAAAATATTGCTGAATAAAGGAAAGCAGACACAAAATATTGTATGACAGCATTTTACATAAACTATGAAACAAACTAATCCATTCTGAGATTATTTCTTCTGATATTTTAGAAACTTTCCTGCTTTCTGTGTGTATGTGTGTGTGTGTGTTAAGGATGGAACCCAGGGCTTTTGTGTGAAGCTACATCCCCAGCCCTTTTTATATTTTTTATTTATTTATTTATTATTTATTTATTTATTTATTTATTTTGCGGTACTGGGGATTGAACTCAGGACCCTGCGCTTGCTAGGCAAGCGCTTATTCCACTGAGCTATATCCCCAGCCCCCCTTTTTATATTTTTTAATTGCCCAGGGCGGGTATGCTCAAACTTTTCATCCTCGTGCCTCAGCATCCGATACTGCATTACCATGCCGGCCTGCTTACTTGCTTTGTTATTTAAATGATGCCTGTGGACAACAGTGCAGCTCCTGTGAAGGGGTGGGGAGTCCTGTGTTGCTGGTCTGCCGTATGGATTTTGGAATTGCCAGTCTCTGCAACTGTCTACTAAAGCAATTTCTTGAAATAAGTCTCCATCTCCTATTCACCCTGTTTCTCTGGTAGAACCCCCACTGACATAAGGGGCGTCAATAAAGTTCAGATTAATAATGATAAAAATGTATCTGGGCTGTGGGAACAAAGACAGGAACCAGTGTGTTAAAGCTATTTCTGAGCTGGATTCTACAGAAGTTTGCTGTAAGGGTTAAGGTAAGAATGAGAAATAGGAAAAAGAAAAAGGTAAGCATCATACTCCAGGAGATAGCATTGATGGTTATACTGTGAATGAGATAAAAAGTTCAGGAGCGTAGGGCCGGAGGTATAGCTCAATGGCGTGGCACCTGCCTGGCAGGCACAAGGTCCTGAGTTTGAGTCCTGGAAGAACAACAAAAAGAATCCAGGAGCATTAGGTGTTTGGGATGGGAGACAACCAAATAGTTTGGAACACAGTAAATCTGAGCTACTGGAGGGACTTGGACTTGCTGTGCATCCAGCTGGCTTCTGAGAATGAACTTGATTCTTAGGAAAACGTGTGGGCTCAAGAGAAGAATATAATTTTGGAAAGAATGTCTCTCTGGTCCTTGACTTATTCCCTTTTGCTTTTAGTTCGTTTCTGTGTGTGCACCTTTGTCCTTCCCTCTTCCTTCTCTCTTTGTGCGCGGAAGATGCTGCACATGCTAAGCACACCCCCTGCTCCTGGACCACAGCGCCAGCCCTGATATTTTTATTCATGCTATTGTTTTCTATTCCTATCTGCTCATTCCCGGAGGTCCAGCAGCACTCAGGCAGAGGCTGTATCCACTACACATGCTCGGTGTAACTGTAAGGAGTGAAGGCTTTTGACTGGTATTCTTGGGACAATTTTTAAAGAGTGTACTGCGGTGCAGTCCAGGGCATCAAGCGTGCTAAGCAAGCGTTCTACCTCTGTGCTCCATCCCGGCCCCATGACAGTTCTTCAATGAAGTGCCCAGAAGCTTTTCTACTCTTTGAACTGCTTGGCTCTAACCCTGAGTGCTTGGCAATGGCTGCTCTGATATTTTAAGTTCCTGGTTTCCAACTCCTTCTGTGAATTCAATCCACCAGCTTTCTCTTTTACAGAGTTGCAAATTCTTTAGTTCCCTCCCAGTTTCCTTTTTCGTGTTAGAAATTTTCTGTTCCATGCTAGTGACGTATACCTGTAATCCCAGCACTGGGAGGCTGAGGCAGGAAGATCGTGAAATTGAGCCAGCTTGGACTACATATTGAGATGCTGTTTTAAAAATAAATAAACAAACAGAAAAGAAAAAGAAACTCTACTTCTTGATTTGCTTATTGCTACATGTGTACATGTACTTTATGAAAATGCCCAGAATTCTGTATGCTTATGATTTATGCATACACAGCCCCCCCTCCCCTTCTTCATCTCGTTTTTTTCTTTTTTTCTTCCTCTTTTCCTTTCTTTCATACTGAGGATTGAATCCAAGAAGTGCAAGTGACATTTCCCAGCCCTTTTAGTGTATTTATTGTTGTTGGTTTTACCTTTTCTTTTGTTTTGAGATGGGATCTCACTACACAGATCGGGTTGGCCTGAAACTTGCAATCTTCCTGCCTCAGTCTCCCAAGTGCTGGGATTGTAAACATTTATCACTATGCTTGTCTTATTTTATTTTTTATTTATTGTGGTGCTAAGGATTGAATTTAATTTCACTTAGATACATCCCCAGCCCTTTAAAGATTTTTTTTTGTTTTGTTTTTTGAAACAGGGCCTCCTTCTGTAATCCAGTCCAGACTTAAACTCACTATATAGCCCAGGTTGGCCTCAAACTTGAGGTGATCCTCCTGCCTCAGCCTCCCCAGTGCTGGGATTATGGGCATTCACCACCATGCTTGGCAAGAGGTTTCTTTTGGTTCCCAAGCTCAAAGGAGTGTGTCTGATGATGGCCTTCTTGCTGGCACAGTCCCTGAGGAGTGCAGGACACCACATGGCCAGAGACAGGAAAGGTGCTTGTGTGTCCCCTGGTCTCTCATCTTATAGAATGGCCAGCACTCAAGCAGGGGGATCCATCCTGGTGACCTAATCTAGTCCTGTTTAACTTCTTTAAACACCATCATCAGATTAAACTTCCAGGTGCTGCGGTGCATGGTGGCACTTGGGGAGACTGAGGCAGTAGGGTCGCTGTGAGTTTGAGGTCAGCCTGGGATACAGAGCGAGACCCTGTCTCAAAAAAAAAAAAAACTCCAGCTGCTTAATAACTTACATGAGCCTGGGAGGGGCCAGATCATATTCAAATCCTTAGTAGGAGCAGGTGTGGCACCCAGACTGATGCTGTTTTGCATAAAACACATGATGCTTCCAGGTTCCCTCTGCCAAGAATCAGGGGGTTGGGCTGGAAGTGACAGGGGCCCCGGGTGAAGCATGCAGTCTCTGACCCTCAGTCCCTGAGAATGTCTGTAAGGACTTGGAAGGGGCCTCTGAGCCTCAGCGGTCAGGGCTCAAAGGGCTGATTATTACTCTTTTATTATATGCTCATGATCACTGGGAATCTAAGTGAAACTCTGAGTAATGAATGTCTTGGCTATTTCTTGCCTCTCTGTAAGCAATAAGCAATGGGAAAATTAGTTTGAGCCATAAATAAATTTTTATTAAGAATCACGACTTTCTGAAAAGTCATGTAATCCCAGCACTCTGGAAGACTAAAGCAGAATTGCAAATTTGAGTCCAGCCGGGGCAACTTACTGAGACCTTACCTCAAAATAAAAAATAAACAAAGGGCTAAGGATATAGCTCTATACAAAGGTCTTGGCTTCCTACCATAGTTCTGGGAAAAAAAAGAATCATGGACTTTCACCCAGGCATGGTGGCACAAACCTGTAATCCCAGCTTTCTGGAAGGCTGAGGCAAGAAGATCACAGATTTGGGCCCAGCCTGGGCAATTGAGCAGTTTGGCAAGAACTTGTCTCAAAAACACAAAAACATAAAAGGGGGTGGACATGTAGCTCGGTAAGACTCTGGCTTCAATTTTTTTTTTTTTTTTTTTTTTGTCTTTTTGAGACAGGGTCTTGCTATGCAGTTCAGTCTGGGCTTGAGCTCACTTTGTAGCCCAGGCTGGTTTTGAACTTGCAATGATCCTCCTGCCTCAGCCTCCCGAGTGCTGGGATTACAGACGTGTACCACTGTGCCTGGCTAAGATTCTGGTTTCAATCTTGCATACCAGAAAAAAAATTTAAAAATCACAGATTTTCATATTTTGTCTGGACATATGGGGTTCCCCTGCAATCTTCTTTTACTTTTAATATTTACATTTATATTTACAATGATAGTTGATGGTTAAATGATGTTCGGGGGGCCTTGCAGATCTTCAGGAAATAGGAATATATCTTTTTTTTTCTCTCTGCTGATACAGGACCTTTGCATTGACCAATATCCTCAGCCCTTTTTAAATTTCTTGAGATGGGGTCTTGCTAAGGCACTTAAGCTGGGCTTGAACTAGTGATCCTCTTGCCTCATCCTCCCATAGTCCTGTATTTATATATATAGTTTATATAAATGTAAATATGTATATAAACATTTCCAGAATGATGCCTTTCCTTTAGTACATTAAAAGTACATACAAAAACCTTTCAAATGAAAGTGACCACACTTAGAAATGCTTTTTTTTTGGTATCAGGAATCAAACTCAGGACTTTGTGCTTGCCAGGCAGGCACTTGTGCCGCTGAGCTACATCCCCTAGACAGGCTTTGGGAAGAATAGTATGAATGTAGCTAAAAATAAAGGTTCAAGCAGTATAAGGCTATGTACCTGGCCATAAGCCGAACTCCTCAGAATTAGGTTCTTCCTTTTTTTTTTTTTTTTTTTTTGGTACAGGAATCAAACTCCTCACCTCAGGCTTGCCAGGCAAGCGTTTATGCCACTGAGCTATGTCCCCAGCCCAGAAGGCTGTGTACATGAATCCCTCCTGCCCTACCCTGACTTCATCATTGGTAACCATATTTTTTGACACTTACTGAAGAATAGTACACACATACTATATTTGCGCATATATCTGTCCCTATATTGCAGATGCAACAGCCAAAATAAACATGGCTGTTTATGTTTTCTTTTAACATAAATAGCAACATTTCTGTGTATTCTTCTCTTGGTTTTTGCTCTACCAGCACGCACAGGAGTGCATGCCTTGTTTGCTGTTTTTTTCTTTTTATCTTTTATCCTGTTTTGTTTCTCTTTTATTTTTTCCTTATCAGCCTTTTGTAAAGCTTTATAGGATTGCTGTAGGCTATTCCAGTTGCTGATTGCTGCTAACAAATTATCGCAAATCTAAATGGCTGAGAACTAGAACATTTTATTATTATCTCTCATGATTCCAGGAAGTACGGAACTCAGCTAGGCTGGGGGTCTCTCCTGCAATTGGCTGCCCCACAGCTACAAGAGGATCTATTTAGAACTCTTCCTTACACTCAGTGTCTGACCATTGTTATGCTGATTAACTGAGACCTTAAGTAGGTCAGGAGCTGGGACACAAGACCTCTCTGTTATCAAACCAGGCCCATTTTGCCAATCACTGAAAAGGAGAAAGTGTTTATTCACAAGATGGCCAGGCATGGGAGAATAAATCTCAAATCTGGTGCCCTAGGATAGGGGCTTGAGATACTTATGGGATAAAGAAGCCCCGTGGTCCAAGGTAGGGAAAAAGGACAGATGAAGCAATCTGAGATCTGCACATGTATATCAGACCCTGCCCAGGACACATGTTTAGAAAATAGAAGTGTTAACATGACCTAAGGGTGGAGTTTTGGGCCTTCTTTAATTTTTAGGGCAGGCCAGGCATGGTGGTGCACACCGGTAATCCCAGCACTCGGGAGGCTGAGGCAAGGAGGATCATTGCAAGTTTGAGATCAGCCTGGGCTACAAAGTGAGCTCAAGGCCAGCCTGAACTGCATAGTGAGACCCTATCTGAAAAAGACAAAATTTTTTTTCTTTTTAGGGCAAAACCTCCGGCCTCGAGGGTTCCAACAGATTGGGCTCAGTCTCCTTCCTATAACACCAGTCATGGAGACCAGCAGCAAGGAAGGGTAAGAAAGATTTTTAATCAGGAAAGCAATACTGGGAAGCACAGATGGAGGCTCAAGATCTGTCTTAGAGGGGCTGAGGGAAGGTTTAAGGGTGTAGAGAAGAGGGTAACAGAGGCAAAGTTTGGGGTCTGCATAGCTGGGGTTTGCATTGCTGGCTGTTCAGGTGATCCTGGCCAAACTAAGGTTGTGATTCATCAGTGTCATGGACTGGTTTTGAGATGTTCTGGGAGGAGCCAGGCGTGGTGGCACCGCCCTGTAATCCTAGCACTCTGGGAGGCAGAGGAAAGAGAAGCACAAGTCCAACCACAAGCTGGACAGCTCAGTGATTTAAGGAAACAGTGTCTCAAAATAAAAAATTAAAAGGATGTAGTTCCTTAAAAATTAAAGGATGTAGCTGAGCAGAGGGGACTTCAAGGGCCAGGGGGAGTGAGCTTCGAGTGCTCGGGAATGACCCCACTGGTGAAAAAGCCAGTTTATCCATCCCAGTGACCCTGACTGAAGCGGCCTTCCAACCCTGGGCTTCCTGCCACGTGCTAAAAATGAAGCTCAGCTGGTAGAGGTGAGGGTGAGGATAACACCTGACCCAGAAAGGGAATTTAGGGTGGAGTAACAGCTCCCCACTCCTCAGAGGTTTCTGGGGGGTTTTGTGTTGTTTTGTTTTGTCTTTTTGAGACAGGGTCTCACTATACCCAGGCTGGTCTCAAACTCGTCCTGATCCTCCTGCCTCAGCCTCCCAAGTGATGGGATTACAGGCTTGTGCCACTAGGTTGGTCCTCCTTTTCTTTTACTGTCTTGTTCCTTGCTTTTCTTCTCTTTGACCTAGGGTTGTCCCCAGCTGCCTTTATGGGCATTCAAGTTCCCTGGGTCTTTGAAGGGTCAGAGGTCTGGAAGCGGACTCTGTACAGCTATAAGGGTGATAAATACAGAGTGTGTGTCTCTGCGTGTGCAGTGTCCTTCGCCTTCGTTTTTCACAACAGTTCCCACCTAGATCACGCCCACCTCCAGCAGCAGGAGAAACGAGAGGGCGGGCGCTGCACCCGAAGCACTGTCCCCGAGGTGGCCGGGGTGGGGTGCATTACAGAGGACCCGACCTGCAGAGGCTCAGTTAGGTGGCTTTCAGCTTCTTCGTGGCGATTTCTGACCTGCGCCGCACCGCGAATATACTTAATCCTTCGAGGTAAGTCCTGCCTGGGTCCGTCCGGAACTGGATGAGACCAAGCAGAGCCGGTCGGGGGAGACAGGCATCGCACTCCCAAATCTACCTGCTGCAGCTTCACTTCCGATCCCAGGGGCGGGGGTGAGGACGGGGTGGGGGAGCGAATCGCTTTGGCCCGCCTAGGCCCCCGTAACAAGGGGGCGGGGCCCGGAAGGTTTATAGAGTAGTGCTGAATCGTGACAGCGTGGAGGATCTGGTCGCATATGCGATGGGCCCGAGTCCTCTTGAAGAAGGTGTGGGCCCCATTGATCGGCAGGGTCTGTAGAAAATAGGCCTGGGGTCCACGATTCGGGTCACAAACGTACACCTCGATGCTGGGTCTTAGCTCGCTCCGGACGCTGGAACTCGGCGATTCAAGGAGGCGTGCGCTAAGTTCTCGGGGGGGGGGCATTTCAGGCGGAGGGATCCGCCAGTGCGAAGACCCGGAAGTGGGGGGCAGTTGAGCAAATTGAGGGACAGACAGGATTGTTGTGGGTGGAAAAGGTCACGGGACGGGCGGGGGCTAGATCTTGACATGTAAGGAGTGTGGATGTCACGCTAATAATTGTGTGGGAGAATCGTTGGACGGGTTGCACAGGGAAGCTGTGCATTTTTGGCATTCTGTCTTCAATTTTGAGACTCTTCTGGTTGGGGATGGGCAAGAGGAAGCGGAGAGATTAGAAAAGCGATCTAGAGACAGTAGCCTGGAGAGTGAGCGGGAGCAGGTAGTGATCCGAGCGGAGGTCCGAACCGGCTCCATTTGCCGATGGACTGTAAGGCCAAGATGAGTCCCGTGTTTCTGCTCTGTTCGACTGAATGACTTGATCGGTTCAGCAAAGTGTGTATTCGGTATCTAGTAAGGGGGACTGATGGCAGCGCTGGGCTCCTGGGAGAGACAGAGGAAGCGCCGTGAGCCCTTGGGCCAGAAGTTACTTGCAGACTTTCCGTTAGTCTAGGAACTTTCCAAAATAGGCTCCCTTCTCTCTTCCTAGCCTGGACACATCCTGCCATCGGGGCTGTATTTCTGGGATGTCACCACTGATGCTGGTTATATTCCCCACAAATGGTTCTAGTCGTTAGAAATGTTGCCAGATACTGGCTCTTCTACCCTCTGCTTTAAAAAGGCAGAGAAAATCAAGTTATATATCATGTATAGATGCCCTATGATGAATGTGACCATCTTGTATATCTAAATTGTACCAATAAACTTGTTTTTAAAAGGCAGCGAAAGGCTAGCTTCCCGAATGCCTCTTATGTGTTTGAAGACAGCCTTTGTATTTCCTCTAAGACATCCCACACAACATCCCCGGCTGTGTAATAAATTCAGTTTAAAGCACCCTCAGCCTTAATTTGTCAGAATTCTTCTCTAAGCAGAGTGGAGTTTCAGCAAAGCAGGGCCATCATTGGCATAGCCCTTGTTCTAGACATCAGTACAGTTAGGATCGTGTTAGTTTCCTTGGCGGGTATGTCACCCCATGCTCTCAAAGAATTTGTTGATAAAATCCGTTATTTGAGAAACTTCAAACTTTTTTTTTTTTTTTTTTTGCGGTACTGGGGATCAAACTCAGGACCCTGCACTTGCTAGGCAAGCGCTTATTCCACTGAGCTATATCCCCAGCCCCTTCAGAAACTTCAAACTTAAGAAGGACAAAATTATAAGGTTTGCCAATGCTAACATATGCAGCGTAAAGAGGAAATACTCTACACATGCTAAAAAATAATTGGGGCAGGAGAAGGTACTTTGGAGACAGGGTAAAATTTAGCTGTGCTAGAGGACAGGACTAAGCACACATGCATGAATGAAAGTCACTGCTCCTGTGTTAGGCCTCTGTTCATATCGTTTCTATATTTCCAGTCACATTGCCATTTTCTTATGAAGTGATATATTGCTAAGTCATCAAGTATTTGGCCTTTTTTTTTTTCCTGGTTCTTTGAGAGAGTCTCATTATGTAGCTCAGGCTGGCCTTGAACTTGCTAGGTATCCCAGGTTGGCCTTGAGCTCACGGCAGTCCTGCTGCCTCAGCCTTCTCCATGCTGGGATTACAGGTGTACACTATGACGCCTTGCTAAATTCTTATTTTGATAGTGTACAAAAAATCTGAAGTGAAGCCATGGGCCGAACCATGCTTTTGAAGTGCATGCTTCAAACAAAGAGTGGACGCTTGATCTGTAGACTTTTTCCCTCCCTGACTTAGAATGTCCTTTATTTATTAGTATTGGATGCTTTTGAGGATGGATTATATTAATTTTTCTTTTTTTCTTTCCTCCTCCTTTTCTTCCCCTATCCCTTTCTCCTTTTTGGGTGTTAGGGATTAAAATCAGGGCTTTCTGCACACTGGGTGTACGTTCTACCACTGAGCTACAGTCCCAGCTCCTGGTTCATTGTTTTCTGAGCATTTTGAAGTTTAATACACTTGACAATATAATATACCAGGCCAGTAATCAGTCTCTCCTGCTGCTTTGAAGTGTTAGTGATAGGTTAGGCAGACATTGGTAGAGAAGGGGACTCCACACCTTAATTAAAGTTGCTGGTCCTGACAGAAAAGTTTATTGGTTAAGAATCAGCCATGGTAGCCAGGCATCGTAGTGGCACATGCCTGCAATACCAGCACTCAGGAGGCTGTGACAGGAGGATCATCGCAAGTTTGTGGCCAATCTGGGCTACATGAAGAGTTCAACCACATGGCAAGACCCTGTCTCAAAAAAAAAAAAAAAAAAAAGCCATGGAGCTTAGTGACAATTTTGACCTGAAAGAAAGGAGGCATCTGTACTTACGTACTCTTTCCTTAGATACTTTCATTTGGTTCCACTTGCTCTTTTTTTTTTTTTAAGACAGGGGCTCAGTGGAATAAAAGCCAGCCTGGCAAGACAGGGTCTCACTCTGCAGTTCAGGCTGGCCTTGAGCTCACTTTGTAGGCCAGGCTAATCTCGAACTTGCAACAACAATCCCGCCTCAGCCTCCCGGGTGCTGGGATTATAGGCATGTGCCACCACACCTGGCTCATTTGGTTCCAGAATTCTCATCTCCATCACACCTGTAACCCCACCACTCAGGAGGCAGAGACAGAACCTCACCACAAGTTGAGTTCAAGGACAGTTTGAACTACCTACTGAAACCCTGTCTCAAAACAAAAACAAAACAATTTAATCCTAGCACTCAGGAGGCTGAGGCAAGAGGATAGCAGTGAGCTGAAGGCCAGCCTGGATTACAAAGTGAGTTGAAGGCCAGCCTGAATTGCATAGTGAAACCCTGTCTCAAAACAAAACAAAACAAAACAGAACAAAACATTCTCATCTCCAGGTTGACCTCTATGCAGATTAGTTTTAGGGCTATTTTTCTCCTTGATGCTGTAACACTCACAGTTAAAACTACCTGGGGCTTCCCTCACCCACAGAATATACCAAAGATCCTTCGGCACTATATTCAAGGTTTTCTGCACTATGTTCTATAATGCCATATTCAAGATGTGCAGTATCCGCCTTTCCAGTTCCAGCCTATCCTTCCCCTCCTCCAGTCCAGCTGGATTACTTTTTTACTTGTATTTATTTGGTTATTTAGTTATTTAGTTTTTTTGATACAAGGTCTTGCTATGCATTTCAGGGTGGCCTTGAGCTCACACTGTAGCCCAGGCTGTTCTTGAACTTGGAAAGATCCTCCTGCCTCTGCCTCCAGAGTGCTGGAATTACAGGCAGGTACCAGCACGCCTGGCATTTTGGATTTTTTAATACACTGACACATTGATATTTTGACAGCACTGGCATTTCCTCTGTGTGTGTGTGTGTGTGTGCACACGCATGCACACTAGTGCACACACATGCGCACATGCTCGCTGGGTATCAAATCTATGACCCTATGTCTGCGAAGCTTGTGCTGTCCTACTGAGCGATACCCCAGCCTAACATTGCCTCTTTATACCTCATATTTGCTGTTGGGAGTTAATGCTTCTGTTGGGAATCGTGTCTTTATGTGGAGGTATCAATGTTTTGCTCATTCCTAAGGGAGGCGGATACTGTGGTTCTTCACGCTCTCAGAAGCATGAGGTACATGCAGGTCTCTGTGGGCTGTGTATTTAGTTTTCTACACCATGGCGTGGAACCAGGTTACTCCCCAAACACAAGGCCTTCAGTAAATTTTGTTTCAGGAATAAGGGACTGTGTGGGTGCCATCCCTGGCTTGGACACAGAGTTGAGATCTGGTTCAGTTTTGTGCTTATTAACTGTGGACTTCAGGGCAGTTATTTAATTAATGTCCTTCTGAGGACATGCTAAATGCACTAGTACCGTAAATAACTTATCATACCCTGATAAAGAAGGAAGTGGTTGTTACTAGCAGCAGTAATTACCGAAGGCCTGGCTAAAGTGCCACCTCCTCTCTGTAGTTTTGCCCTGCCTGTGGTGAGAAGTGGCGCCTTCTCCTCAGAAGCGTTGTGGGACCTCGTCAGCCACAGCAGTCGGCCCTCATCAGGCCACAGGCGCCACTTAGTCGTCTGCAGATCTCGTCTCCCCATTCAGATCAAGAGCACGGCGGGAACAGAGCAAGGACCGCACCTAGCGCGCGGGCGGGACCTGCCCTCTCCCCTTGGCGCGGTGGTTCTCGGCTGGGCACAACTGGCAACTTTGCAGACGTGTTTGATTGTCATATGGGGGAAGTGTGCGTGAGTGCGTGCGTGAGTGCATGCGTGAGTGCGTGTGTGCGTGCGTGTTGTTGCAGGTATTTAGTGTTGCAGGCAAGGGATGCTGCTAAAGTCTTCCAGGACTCTGGATATCTCGCCACAGCAAAGAATTATCCAGCACAAACAGCCCGAGAAACTCCAGTTTAGCTAAACGTCGGTCGTTCTGGGTACACATGCAGTAATGCAACATGCGCGCTGTGTCTCTAAGGAATGATGAAAATCTTGGATTATGGGGCCCAAATTGTAATTTTAAATGACATTGTGGTTAATATTAGCCGAGCGTCACCGTAGTATACGTGATATTTAATCCTTGTTACCAGCTACGGAGATGTGCTCTTCCATTACCCTAATTTTGCACTCTGGGAGACTGAGGCCCAGAGAGACAAGTAATTTGTCCAAGACCACAAAACTTAAAGGTAGTAAGTAGAGTCAGGGGATTTGAACTCAGATCTTCAGGACTGAAAACCTGAGGTTTTTGTCTGCCCTGCTTTAGGTTAGATTCCAGGAATGACCTAAAGATTCTAGCCATCTACAAGTAAGAGTTCATGGTTATGAAACCGGAAACTCCTTTACTTTTTTTTTTTTTTGTATTAAGCATTGAACTGGGACACTGTACTACTGAGCTATGTCCCCAGCTCTTTTAAAATTTGTTTTTTGAGGCAGGGTCTTGCTATGCTGCCCAGGCTGGCCTTGAACTTGTGCCTTCTACCTCC
Organism: Dinomys branickii; assembly: GCA_004027595.1. NCBI lineage: Eukaryota > Metazoa > Chordata > Mammalia > Rodentia > Dinomyidae > Dinomys > Dinomys branickii. The sequence goes on along the minus strand of PVLD010001008.1, from coordinate 144,202 downwards.
TGAGTAGTTGGGATTGTAAGCATGTATTACCAAACCCAGACCATTTTATTTTTTGTGGTGCTGGGGATCAAGCCCAGTGCCTCACATACACTTCAGTTTACTTTTTGTCTTTTGCTTTTTATTCAAGAATAGGAAGCTAGCCGGGCATGGTGGTGCATCCCAAAACTCAGGAGGCTGAGGCAGGAGGATTGCCATGAATTCGAGTCTAGCATTGGCTACATAAATGAGTTAAAGGCCAGCCTGAACTACATAGTGAGACCTTGCCTCAAAAAAAAAAAAAGAAAGGCTGGTTGTGGTGGCACACACCTGTAATCACTGCACTCGGGAAGCTGAGGCAGAAGAATTACTAGAGCCCAGGAGTTTGAGACCAGTCCTGGCAACATAGTGACTCCCTACCTGAAAAAAAAAAGTAGATAACAATTTTTGAAGTTACTATACATCAATGATGCAGTCTTTTTTTTTTTGTCTTTTTGAGACAGGGTCTTGCTATGCAGTTGAGGCTGCCCTTGAGCTCACTTTGTAGCTCAGGTTGGCCTCAAACTTGCAACAATCCTCCTGCCTCAGCCTCTCAAGTGCTAGAATTACAGGCCTGTGCCACCAGGCCCAGCACAATGCACTCTTTTTTAAAGTCAGTCTTTCTTTTTCTTTTTCTTTTCTTTTCTTTTTTCTTTTTTGGTATTGTGAATCAAACTCATGACCTTGCACTTACCAGGCAGGTAGTGCTGCTGAGCTGTATCCCCGGCCTAAAGTCAGTTTTTCTTAAAAGGTACATCTTACATATCTGAAATCAGTTAACTAGATTTTGCTTGGTAAACTAAGTGCTTTCATATTTGATTTTTTTTTCTTTTTTTTTTGTACTGAGGAATCAAACTCAAGACTTTGTGCTTGCCAGGCAGGCGCTTGTGCTGCTGAGCTATATCCCCAACAGTGCTTTCATATTTGAAGTTGACTTTAAAGTCAATGAGCAGCTATCAAAGTTTATAGACTGTCAGGCAACTAATAGAATAGTGTCTTGTTATGGAATCTAGAATTAAAGCACCTGGTATTATCTGGTTTTAAAGTGTCCCTATCTTGTAAAGTAGAAAGAGTAACATTTTATCTTATATTAAAGTTATATTTCCTATTTGTTTTGGCCAGGCATGATAGCGCATACCTGCAATCCCAGCACTCTGGAAGACTGTTGTGAGTTCAAGACCAGCCTGGGTTACAAAGTGAGCTCAAGTCCAGCCTGAACTGCATAGTGAGACCTGTCTCAAAAAAAAAGTACCTATTTGTTATGTAAATTTCTTTTTACCAATCCTGGTTTATTTATTTATTTTTGAGACAGGGTCTCGTTATATAGGCTATCCTTGAGCTTACTATGCAGCTGAGGCTGGTCTCAAACTTGTGGTGATCCTCCTGCCTCAGCCTCCCCAATGCTGGGATTACAGGTGTGTACCACCATACCGAGCTTCATGGTTGTTTTATTCATTGAATCTCTGAAAAATGTGGACAAACAACAATTACATAGTTTTATGGAGAAAACTTGAGACCAAGAGCCACACATAGCATTTCAGCATGACAATCATGTTTTTTGTTTTTTGTTTTTTGAGACAGAGTCTTGCTGTGTGGCGCAGATTGGCCTTGAACTTAGTTATGTAGCTCAGGCTGGCCTCAAACTCACAGTGATCCGGCCCCCCAAGTGTTGGTATCACAGATGTGCACCAGCATGCTATTATCTCTGAAAAACATTCAAGTGTCTCTCTTGAATGTAGAACAGCCCTTTGGGGTCAGTCATCTCCACCTAGTACACAAAGAAGCTCTCACCTAATTTGTTATCCCTTAATGAGATGTCACCGAGGAAGTGTGGGACATCATCTGGACTGCTCAGGGCCTGAGCATCTCTAAGTGTAGTGACATATGTATAACGTTCACACCACCTAAGTTTTTAAAAACCTATCATTTGACTGGTGATCTCATGCTGGCTTGACCTGTATCTCTTATCACAAGTAGGTGAAGCACAAAAGAAAGGTAGATAGCTGAGCTAAAAGAAAAGGTTATCACCATCAATGATCTTAGAGGACTTAGACACTGTTCAGGTTGTGCACTTGTGTTATTTTTTATTTATTTATTTATTTTTGCCTTTTAGAGTTGAGGTCCCACTATGCAGTTCAGGCTGGCCTTGAGCTCACTTTGTAGCCCTGGCTGGTCTCGAACTCGCAACAACCCTCCTCCCTTAGCCTCCCGAGTGCTGGGATTAAAGGCGTGCGCCACCACGCTAGGCAGTGTGCACTTGTTTTATGAGGAATAGTTAACATTGCCCTCCAAGTCAGATCTATGCATAGCCATTTACCAAATACTGCTGATTTTCCTACTTACAGCTATTAGATTGCTAAAGCAAATAGTTGAAACGTCTTAAGATTGCTTCCCTTCCCCCGGCTTTTTAAAACAGTTATGTAAACATGTTAGCATATACGCTGTAGACCTTTGTGTTCTTTGAATGCTTGTATTTCCAGGGTTAACTTGTGTGTTGTGTATTGATTGCAACCTGAAGGGGCTGGGAATTTTTTTTTCCCACTTTGTAGTAAAGGAATACAGTCTCATCCAATGATTAAACCGTGATAATGACTTTTGGTTAGTATTGGGTTTGCCATACATGAAGTGTGCTCACAGATTCACTTAGGTAACCGTAGACTCTCTCACAGGACTTGGTGACCAAAGGGGACAGCAGGTATCCAGGTGTTTTTCAGATGAGACCACAAGGGTCAGAGAAGATAAGGAGCCAGCATGGCGTCAGAGCTGCCCCAGGGAATCCCCAGTTGCTGTCTCCTGACACTGGGGGACCGCAGAATGACTGGTCGCTTTACTTGTTTTTTTCTTGGAACAAGGTCTCACTGTGTAGTTCATAGTTGTTTTTTTTTATTTGAATAATCTCTTTTTTTTTTTTTGGTACCGGGACTCAAACTCACAGCCTCATGCTTGCCAGGCAGGCACTGTGCCACTGCGCTGTATCCCCAGCCCTCACTGTGTAGTGCAAACTGGCCTTAAACTCATAAAAATCCTCCTGTCTCAGCCTCCGAGTGCTGGGATTGCAAGCGTGAACCACCATGCCCAGCACTACTCTTGACCTGGAGATAAAAACAATTAAATTTTTCATGTTATATAGTATAATACATGCCATGGTACTTAGATCAACATATGTGGGGTTTTTGTTGTTTCGGTGCTGGAGATTGAACCCAGGGCCTCCTGCATGCTAAGCAGGCATTCCACCACTGAGCTGCATGACCACCAACCAACACCCTTCTTTAGATGTGTTAGTATGTTTGTGCAGGTTGCTGTGGTGCTGGTCCCAGAGCAGTATTACAATTTAAAGTGACCTTGCTCAGATTTAGTGCTGGGATTACAGGCGTGCACCACCAGGCCCAGCCAGAATTTTAGTTTTTTGATTCCATGTTCAGTGGGGAAACCTCACTAAGTCCACTAAGATCTGACAAGAGGGGTAGAGACGTTAATAAAAAGTTTATTTATTTATTTATTTCTGTCTTTCTGAGACTGAGTCTCACTATGCAGTTCAGGCTGGCCTTCAGCTCACTTTGTAGCCCAGGTGGGCCTCAAATTCACAAGGATCCTCCTGCCTCAGCCTCCCAAGTACTGGGATTATAGACATGCACCACCACGCCTGGCAAGAAGTTGATGTGTAGTAATTATGTGTATATAAAAGTAAGATGGGCAGTAGTTTAGAGTCTGTAGTTACTGGCAGTTTCAAGTTTTTACATGTTACTTAATTATTTAGTTATAAACTGGGCATGGTGGTGCACAGCTGCAGTCCCAGCACTTGGGAGGTGGAGGCAGGAGTATCACTGAGAGTTTGAGACCAGCTTGGGCTATCTAGTGTGTTCAAAGCCAGCCTGAACTATATAGCAAGCCCCTGTGTCCAAAAAATTTTCTTTGTTTATAAACCAAAATGCTATCAAGAATGGAAAAGTTATAAAACTCTTCTTTCCAGGATGGACACCCTCTACTTTTGTGTCTTCACAACCGAGCAGAACAGACAAATTTGCCCTTAGTCCAGGATATGCAAAAAATGAAGAGGTAGATGTGCAAAATTCAGGTGGGGTGTATGTGGCTGGTTGTTGTGGCACCTTCCCTTCTCCTAGAAAGCCCTGTGTGTGATTCCCTATTTATTTATAAAGCATTATCTTCTAATATGTGCACTCTAGTACCCTGTGCCTCAATGGAGTCTACTGCATTGGAGCAGTTTCTATGCAGGGGCCCAGTTTCTAAAGTCAGAAGTGTAAGGCAAAAGTGATGTGCAGGCGTACATACTTGAAAAGTCCCAGTTGCCCCTACAGTGCTGTATCCATGGTGCTTAGCCTGCAGCTTTCCACAGTAACTCGTGTACATACAGTACTTTATGGAATAGACTAAAATTAAACCTCTTTATCTTAAACCCTTGGCCTGGATTCATCATAAAGATTAAAAAAACTACTTCGGGCAGTGTGCTAAATGCTGGAAGGAGGAGAAAAGATAGGTCTCTTTCTTTTTTTGGAGGAACATGACCTATTTAGGAAGCTGTGTTAGCCAGTTTTCTGTCACTGTGTCAAAATACCTGAGAGAAATCAACTTAAAGGAGGAAAGGTTTGCTATTCTGGCTGGCAGTTGCAGAGGTTTCAGCTGATGGTCAGCTGCTCCACTGCGTTGGACCTGCGGTGAGGCAGAACATCATGGAAGGGAACATGTGGCGGAGCAAAGCAGCTCACCTCACAGCTGCCTGAAAGCAAAGAAAGAGCAAGCATGAGAGGAAGAGGCCATGGACAAAAGATACCCTGTAAGGCCACACCCCAGTGACTGCATCCTCCAGGGAGGGCCTGCTCCCTAAAGTTCCTACTGCTCCTCTGTAGCCCATTAAGCTATGATCCATCAACAGATGAACTCATTCATGGGGCCAGAGCCCTCATGATTCAGTCTCTACCAAAGGCACTGCCTCTGAACACTGCTGTATTGAGGAAAAAGCCTGCAATATGTGAGATTCTGGGGGCCATTTAAGAGTTCAGATTTCCTGTCTCTGGGACAAAAATACCCAGTACCTACAAGTTAAAGAAGAGACTTAATCTGGCTCACGGTTTGGGGGTATTCAGTCCATGGTCAGCTGGCTCCAAGGCACAAACAGCGTGGTGGAGGGACCAGATGAAGGAAAGCTGCTCACCTCGTGGCAGTGAAGAAACAGAAGAGAAGGGAGAAACTGGAGACAAGAGCACCCCCCTCCAGGTCCCACCCCTCGGTGGCCCACCTCCAGCGGGCCCCACCTCCTAACAGGACATTCAGCTACTAAACTCATCCATGGAGAAACCCGCTGACAGATACAGCACCCCATGCTCCAATCACTTTCCATACACATGAGACTTTGGGGAGCCCCATAGTAAGATCCACATTGTATCAGCCATAGATCACATGTGGTGAGAAGTCTGCACGTAGTGAGGCCCTTGACACTCTCTTATCACCACCTCCATGTCAGCAGTGGCTCCAGTTGGCACGCCCAGTGTGATGTCATCATAGAAGCACTTTCTTCCTGGTGTCCTATCCTGAGAGCAGAGAAACATTTCACATCAGCTGTGCACTGTGCTTGGCAAGGGAAATGGGACTGAAGTGACATTCTTGGGTGAGACATGGACCCCACTTGCTAACCCTGTTCCCTCACAGTGGGGTACCTGTCCTGAAGCGAATGGTGACATAGAGGAAGGCAGCCACCTCGGGGCTCTGTGAGGGAAGGAGGAGGCACAGTGGCTGTTGGACAGGCAATGACAGCACCTGCGCAGGAAGTACAAAGCACCTTGCTCAAGGCTCAGCACACTCAGATTCACAAATGCTTGCTAACTGTGAATGTAAGTTTGACCTTTGACACTGACCTTTGAAATACTGTCCAGGAGAAGCACTTGGCCCTTGCTTCCTGCCTTTCCAGCAGAGTCCATGTGACCCTACTAAGCAGCCACTTTTATTTATTTATTTTTTTTTGTAGTTTTGAGACAGGGTCTTGCTCTGCAGTTCAGGCTGGCCTTGAGCTCACTTTTAGCCCAGGCTGGTCTTGAACTTGCAATGATCCTCCTGCCTCAGCCTCCTGAATGCTGAGATTACAGGTGTGCACCACCACACCCGGCACAGAGCAGCCACTTTTAAACCCTGTTTTCACCTTATGTGGGGAGGATGAGGTTTTCAAGTTAAGTGTGTGAAGTCTAACACTTCCCAGCTAAATTCTGTAGTTTCAACTTTTTTTTTCTTTGAAAGAAAATTGAGTCAGGCATAATGGCCCATGTTTATAATCCCAGCAGTCTGGAAGACTGAGACAGGAGGATCTCAAATTTGCATCTTGCAGGGGTAACTTGATACTTTAATGAGACATTAGTTCAAAATTTAAAAAGTAAAATAACAGGACTGAGTGTAGCTTAGTGAAGTCCTCAATTTAATCCCCAGTGTTCCCCTGAACCAAAAGAAGAAAAGAAAAATTAAAGCTATGTAATATATCATGTTGAATCACTTCCAAACAATGTAATTCAGCCAGGCATGTTGGTGAATACCTGTAATCCCAGCACTCCGGAGACTGAGGCAGGAGGATCATTGCAAGTTCAAGACCAGCCTGGGCTAAAAGTGAGCTCAAGGCCAGCCTGAACTGCAGAGCAAGACCCTGTCTCAAAAAAAAAAAAAAAAGAATTCAAATAATGTAATTCTATTGAAATTTCTTTTTTTTTTTTTGAAGGATCTTAGCAAGTTTGGGATAGCGCTTAAAGCAATTTTTTTTTTTTTTTTTTGCACTTAAAGCAATTGTTGTCACAGCTGACTTTGCTTTCAAAACCAAAGACAGAATCCAAAGCCAGGTAGCTGGCAGCTGCTACTGCCCTGATTCCTGGAGCCACTCTGCCTGATGGCTTCCTAACACCAGCAAAGCAAGAACTCAATTCTGACTGTTCAACTCTTTTTTTTTTTATCTTTTTGAGACAAAGTCTTGCTATACAGTTCAGGCTGGCCTTGAGCTCACTTTGTAGCCCAGGCTGGTCTTGAACTCATAAAGATCCTCCTGCCTCAGCTTCCCAAGTGCTGGGATTACAGGCATGTGCCACCACGCCTGGCGCTATAATTGCTCGGTGATTTGCATATGTCTGATGGTCATATTAGGGATAGTTTGGTTGCAAGTAAGAGCAGCCTTCTTGGACTAGAATTCGAAGTACAAAAGCGGGATGTTGCTGACATGGCCTGGCATCAGTGCTGCACAGAGTACTAAAGAGCTGCAGCCACGGCCGGTGCCCGGAAGTGGGAGTACGGTTAGGAACGGGGTGGGTTTGCCCCCCATCTCCCGCACAGGCCCAGTGGTCTCTCCCAGGTGCCTCGTTCTGCCCTGTCATTCTAAACACCTCCTTGCTCTGCCCCTGGACCTTCATGGTTTCCCTGGCCATGTGGTTGGCTGGGACAGTCTAGAGTCCCTGTGTGACCATCCCAAAGGCCTGGGGGGAGGATGTCTGATTATGTTCCCAAGGTCAGTGTGACCTTCACACCCAGTGAGGTGTGGCTGGGATGGCAGGGCCGTGCCCTCCTGATGTGCAGGAGGGACAGGCTCAGGCAAGACAGGCGTAGGGGCTGGCCCAGGACGGAGAAGCTGCCTGTGCCATACTGCAGCTGCTAATGTAAAAAGTTCATTTTTAATGTCTTGATATGCTAGCCTAGCTGCTGGTTTTGTATTACTAAGAAAAATGGAGCTGGAAGGAGGGACAAGGAGCTGGTCTTTGAGCAAAGAGAAAGCCACACCGACAAAAACCTGGTAAGTCTATTGATGGTCGGTAATTCTACAGGCTGCTGTTGTTGTTTGGTGTTGGTTTTGGTTGTTTGAGAGTCTCACTATATAGCTCAGGCTGGTCTTGAACTCACTGTGTAGTCCTTGAACTTGAATTCATCCTGCTTCAGCCTCAGAGTGTGGGGATTACAGACACGCACCACTGTGAGGAAAGGGCTGTGATTGCAAATGGATTGACTACTGATGGTCGGCTTAGGCTCCCCAGCTGAACTGAGTGAGCGTGGTGCTGAGTGTGGGAGGCCCACCCGGGGATTGTTGCCATCAGCTAAGAGGCAGAACTGGAGAGGGATGATGAATTCCGCCTGCTTGTTCTAGTTACATTCTTTGTTCCTATAAAAGGTGATTGAGATTGTGACCCAAGCTGCAGTCCGAGAGACTGTAAGCCCCCTGATCCCAGATTTTTGCCTCTCTTATTTTTCTTGTCTTTCTGCTTTCCTTTATTCATCCACAAGCACCTCGTGCTCGGGACCAGTCACTATAGATAGAACCAACACACCACCACATCCAGCTCTGAGGCTTTTTATGTGTAATGCATTATACTTCCCAGAAGGATTGTACCCAACCCCATTCTTAACAGTAGTGTGTGAAAGTTCATATTTTCTAACCTCACTAAAACTCTGTCACACTTTAACCTTACTGTTTTCTGCTTTTTCCTTTGCCCTCAGCCTTAGACTGTGTGGGAGCTCTCTGAGGGCAGCCAGCACTTCCTGTGGGCTTTTCCTGGTGCTGGGGAACTGTGGTTGCTCACTTCTGTCCGAGTGTGGTGTGGCGGGGCTGGTGGAAAAGTCCTCTAATGATATATTTAGCGATGCACCTCTGACCCCAAAGCTGCAGCCCTTTACAAGCACAGATGCACTTCTAAAGAGGGCCAGTGAGTTGAGATACTCATTTGTGGTTGCTCATGACTCATGCCTTTGCAATCTCTTTGACAGATCCTGGAGTAAAAACCTATAGCGGTGCATCATGCCCCGGAAACTCTGAGGGATCAGAGGTATTGGCTTCCTGGAACCTGTTTCTTTCTTTTTTTTTTTTTTTTTAATCTATTTCTTTCTGCTTGTGAGGTCTGAGGGTTACAAATCAGCCAGATCCGATTACTGTGAAATATCCATTCCCTAAAACCTCTCTCATTATGTCAGATAATGTATTCAGGAACACAGCTGCACCTTAGAAATCCTTAGTCTGTTCAGATTCGTAAAATGGAGTTGTGCCAGTATTATCTGTGCGAGAATGTGACTTAGTCATTAGGAACAGTATAAATGAAAGTCTGGTAATGTTTCGTTTGGATTAATCACCACCTTTGCATTTTATGGGTTTACTTTTCGTCATGCAGTGACTCACCTTAATGCTACTTTAAACATGGGCAATGGGATGGAGAGGATGACTGCTTGCCTGATAATGTGACCTTTGCACCCAAAGACGTCAGCCCTGGGGGTTTCACATCGAAGGATATTTAATGTACAGGGACAGGTGTGCCAGGGCCTGGATCCCCACCAAGTGCTGGTTGGAACTTCAGGAGAACATTTCAGTCTTTTCCATGGGGGATCTGAGGGAGCCAGCCATCTTCTTGGAGATGGTGGAATAAATAAAGGAAGAAAATTGGGAATTTCAGGCCAGGTACAAGGGTTTCTGTATGTAAAGGTGGAACCACTGATGAATACGCTTTCTGTGTGCGATCTGCCCTACCTGTGCTTCACTGAGCGAGCAAAGACTGAAGTGGTGATGTTTTCCCATCATGTTTTCTGAAGAGATCGGGCGCATTCAGGGTGGTATGGCTGTAGACCCCTCATGTTTTCGGAAGACGTGTGAAGCTCACCTTCCTGATTGTAACACAAGGTCCCTGAAAGCCTCCGCTGATCTTCTTGCTTTTTCATCTTTGTGGGGCCAGGCAGAAAAACCATTCTTTTTTTTTTTTTTAATTTTAAGCAGGGTCTCATTATGGATTTTATTTATTTATTTATTTATTTATTTTGTTTTTAGGGTTTTTTGGTTTGGGTTTTGGTTTTTTTGAGACAGGGTCTCACTATGTACTTCAGATGGCCTTGAACTCACTTATGTAGCACAGGTTGGCCTTGAACTCATGGTAATCCTCCTGCCTCAGCCTCCTAAGTGCTGGGATTATGGGCATGTTCCACCATGCCTGGCTTTCATTGTGTTTTCTTTTCTTGTCTTGTCTCTTCTTTTTTTGTGACAGGGTCTCACTATGAAGTTCAGGCTGACCTTGAACATACTGTGTCGCCCAAACTGGCCTCAAACTCTCAGCAGTCTTCCTGCATCAGCCTCCAGAGTGTTGGCATTACAGGTGTGCACTACCATGCCTGGCTCACTAAGTATTCTAAATTGGCCAGAACTCATTATATAGCCCAGGCTGGCCTCAAGGTCGTGACCTTCTTACCTCAGACTCCACTAGGGTTATTTTTTTTACTGGGAATTGAACTCAGGACCTTGCACTTGCCAGGCAAGCAGTGTGCCACTGAGCTATATTCCCAGCCTAGCTCAACCTCCAGAGTACTGCGATTATGTGTATACACAAAACCATTTTTACCCCTTTTGTTAATAATACTGTAGTTGCAATCTGCCTCTCCAAATTCAGGAGCAACTATTGAACTATTCAGGTGCAACGTTTTTTTTTTTGTCTTTTGAGACAGTCTGCTATGCAGTTCAGGCTGGCCTTGAGCTCACTTTGTAGCCCAAGCTGGTCTCAAACTGGCAACGATCCTCCTGCCTCAGCCTCGGAATGCTGGGATTACAGGCATGCACCACCATGCATGGCATTCAGGTGCAACTTGAACTATTTTCTAGTGCTATGTATCCTAATTTGGGAACACAGGGTTAATCTTTATTCGGAGATTTGCTTTTTACTTTGGAAAGATGGAGAGTTTTTGCTGATTGTCCATCTCCCAAATGAATTCAGAGTTCTTTCTTAAAATACATTTAGAAAATGATTACTTTTATTTCATTATAATCTTTTCAGTCCAGTGTTTTAAATTTAATTTGATTTATTTATTTATTTTGTCTTTTTGAGACAGGGTCTCGCTATGCAGTTCAGGCTGGCCTTGAGCTTACTTTGTAGCTCAGGATGGTCTCGAACTCACAACGATCCTCCTGTCTCAGCTTCCCAAGTGCTGGGATTACAGGCGTGCACCATATTTTTATATTTTAAAGAGAATAAAAAAAAAATGGCCAGGGGTGGTGACGCTCACCTGTAATCCCAGCACTTGGGAGGCTGAGACAGGAGAATTGTCACAATTTTGAGACCAGCCTGAGCTACAAAGTAAGCTCAAGGCCAGCCTGAATTGCATAGTGAGACCCTGCCTCAGAAAGCCAAAAAAAGAAAAGAAAAGAAAAATGACACAAAACTTCGAAACAAGATGACAATGGTTATTATATTGCATATTGTTACCTTCAAAGTAGTTGTTCAGATTACCAGATATACGCATGCAAAATTGATCAAACAATTAGGCATTAACTGTTCCTTTCAATAAACCAATAGAAATTAGTACAATTGTCTTAGCTAGCTTGTGTGTATATATATATATTTTCCCCTTCTTTCTCTTCTCCTTTCCCCCGTCCCCGTTGTTCTTTCCTTTGGGGCAGTCTCTTTCCCTTTCACTATACCTCTTGTACCTTTTGGGTTTTATTTACTCTTCTAGTTTCTTATGCTAGGGAGACAATACGATGTTCACACACAAGTCTGATTTATTTCACTTATGAGTATGGTCTGTAGTTGCATCCATTTACCTATAAAAACCTCAGTCCAGCTCTTTAACAAAAATGAAGTGTGGGAAGCTGTTTCCCAGAAGGACCAGCATCCTGAAGGCCACCGTTAGGGTAGCTGTGATCTTCACAGCCGGCTACCAGCACGGGCCCTGGGCCATGGTGACCAGGAAAGGAATATTTCTGCCTCACTCCTTTTGGAAGCCCTCTTTCTGCTTCTACAGTGCTGCCTCTTCTTCCTATGCTTCTGCTGAGGGTGGAGCACAGCCGTGCCTGGGGGCGTTTGCTCCCAGTCTCTGTTTTCCAAGGGTCTCTATTTTCCAAGGGTCTCTGTTTTCCAAGACAGCTGTTTTCAAGGCCAAGTTGCTCTGGTGATCCGAGGGAGGCTGCTATGGCCTCTTCATCACACCCTTCAAGTAGCTCTTCCCTTCAGTGCAGACTCCCGCGGGAAGCTGTTGCTGCTCAGTGTGAAACCTTGTCTGCTGCAGTGTCTTGGGTGCCCTGGAAGTGGAAGATGATGGTGTTTCTGCCACAGAAACGCTGTCCAAGTATGACACCACTTTGAAGGACGAGGAGTCCTGAAGGAGGACTCCGGGGCTGGACAGCACCCAGGCAATTTAAAAGTCTGGAAGGTCATTGCACAGACTTGCACCCCAGGATGGAAGGAAGTGTCAGGACCTCAGGAAGAAGGGACGGCAAGATCCATGCTGGAGTGCTGGCCTCTGTGGGCGCGGGGTATGAAGTGTCAGAGGCGCAGGGTGGGAAATAAAGTGGGGAGAAGGGAGGCCCAGGTGGGATGTAGGAGAGAAGTGGCATTTATTTATTTATTTTTTATTTTAAAGACAGAAGAATGGAGACATATAAACCAGAATAATACAAAAATAATAAAGGAAATACAAAATTATACAGCAGATAGTAGGGAATTAACAAGGGATGCTGTATTACATAATGTTATCTTTGCATTTGTTACTCAGTTATACAAATAATGGCACGTTCGATTAATCAAACAATTCTCTCCACCCTCATCTCCATTGTTCTCCCACCAATCAGTCGTCTTCCCTCTGATAATAACTGTACTTTTTGGTTTTATTCATTCCCTTGGGCTCTCACATTGGGAAGACACATGGCTGCTTCAAATTATGCTGCAACAAACATGGGTGCACACTAATTACTATGGCACTAGGTGGAAAAGCACCCAACCTCAATGATGATGCATAGACAGGGGCCCAGGCACACTATGATCAGCACCTCACTGACAAGCCCCTGAGGCCCTCCAGGCTCCTCCACCCTGTTGCCATGCACCTGGGGGCCCGGTCAAGTCCACAGAGTGGCCCCTGTGCACCGCCAGGCTAAGAAGTGGCGTTTAGACCAAGCCAAAGCCAAAGCCACTTTTCAGGATGGGGCCATGCTGGAGAGGAGAGGACTGGAGTCAGGTAAGGACCACAGGTGTGGAGAGGTGCCCGTGCTGCTGGTCAGATTGGGCAGTGGATCAGAGGGAAGTGCCTGGGGCTCAAGGAACTGGGCAAATGGCCAGAATAGGTCAGCAGCAGCTCAGAAGCTCGACCCCAGGGCAGGCAGGTAGGGACACCAACAGCCTGCAGGAGATGGAGCGTGGCACTCAGCCTGTCTCCACACTTGAGCCCCTGGCTCTTAGGGAGCTCCTTTTTTAATCAGTGCGTATTAATTACACAGAATATTGGGTTACACTGTGCCGTTGTCATGCACGTATGCACTTCTGATCATATCCACTCCCTCTCCTCTCCCACCGAGCCTCTTCCTCCTAACAGCCTTTCTGGGGAGCGCTGATTGGCATCAGAGAGGGACATCTCCACAACCTGAACCTGAAGTCACAGTAGCGCTGGCTACACCGTAGCTCTAAGTAGGATTTCAGCTTTTCAATCCAGAAACGGTACAGGAGGAAGACAGTGTAGAATTGGTTTTAGCAATAAGTGATTTGGAACCGATCAGCCTTGGGTTTGGATCCCAACCCTACTGCCCACTGAGACCTTGGGTATGGCTCCTAGCTTCTTTGGGCATCAGATTCTTCATTTGTGAACTGAGATTAATGTCCATTCCAGAGGTTGGTGAGAGGATAAAATGACTGTCTTGGTTACTTTTCTGTCATTGCTGGGACAAAATACCCGATGCCCAAAATTAAGGGAGGAAAGGCTTATTTAGCTCATGGTCTGTGGGGATTTCAGTCCATACTAGGCTGGCTCTAAGGCAGAGTGGCACATGGCAGAGGGCAACCGTTCTTGGCGGTGGAAGACAGCAAAAGCAGCCAGAGCAAAAGGGAGGAGCTGCGACAAGCAGCCTCTTTCTCCTTTACATTTTACGCAAACAATCCGCCCCAGGGCGGGTGTAGCACTCACACCCATGATCCCAACATTGGACCATGAATCAATCATAAACTCTAGAATCTCACCCCATGACTGCGTGAGGCTTTGCGTGCACATCCAGACACAAACCATAACAATGACATAACTGGGCATCTGGCACATAGATCCCCGTCTGAATCAACAGTCTCTACTACACCTTGATTATAGTCATAACAGTTTAAAAAGTCAGTAGGTTAAAGCTGAGGTAACATAGTCTATTCAGACACATTTAGCTGTTAGCAGCTTTGTTGACAGTGATTTTTCTCCCTTGCTCTTGGGGATTGCACTGAGCTACATCCCCAGCTGTTGTGTTTGGGGTTTACAAGGGAAAGGATTTAATACAGGATACATAATTTATAGGATTATTTTATAATATTCACCCAAAGAGTCAAATGCAGAAGAGTGTGGGCAATCTGTGCATGCACTAGAGACCCACAGAATCCAGCTGAGGGCCTGGATCCCACGGTATTGTAGCTGAGGGCCTGGATCCCACGGTATTGTAGCTGAGGGCCTGGATCCCATGGTATTGTCCTGTGCAGCTGGAGGCCTAGAGTCCACAACAATGTCTCATACAAGTCTGTATCAACGGTCGACATTGGGAAGGCCTCAAGTTCAGTGGTGGAGGCTAGAAAGCCTTTGCCAGCGGAATGAAGGGTCTGTGCCAGCAGGTTGAGGGATCTGCACTAGAGCCAGGAAGCGGTGCCCAAGGTAAGGACAAGAGCTCTCCTGAAAAGAACCGCAGCCATGCCCAGGGACAGCAAGGACCCGAGCTCCTCTGGTGATGAGAACAGCTGAGTTCCTATCAGGAAAACCAGCGTGACACGCTTCTCCAGGAGAACCAACAGCACCTCATCTTCCCCTCCAGTCCTCTTTTTATACTGTTGGCAAAAATCCTCAGGGGTGCCTTCTACTCCCAGCTCCATGCTGATTCAGTTTAGCTGGGTGTTAAAGTTGACCATTAGCTAATCCACCCCACCTGCCTTTAAATTTTTTATTTTTAATTTTATTTTAAGACAGTTTTTCAGTGAATCCTAAGTGTCCCAGTCTGGGCTTGAACTTTCAATCCTCCAATCTCAGCCTCCCAAGTATGCACCACTGCACAATTTCTTTTGTTGTTTTTTGAGACAGGGTCTTGCTATGTGGTCCAGGCTGTCCTTGAACTCACAGCAATCCTCCTGCCTCAGCCTCCCAAGTGCTGGGATTACAAGTGTGCACCACTATTTCCAACTTGGTTTCTGATTTTTCTACCAAGAGTTTAAATTATTCTTATAACCCAAAAGAAGACAAATAATGTAACATATAATGTTAATATAACATCATAGTATATTATAATTAATATATAACTATATTTAATTTATTTAAATGAGTTGTATATTCTATCATTATTAATATATTTACACTATTGACAATATTTTAATTATATCATACAATAATGTAATATATTATTAAACATCCTTTAGCAATTGATAGAATTAAATTGATAATGAATCCATATCTACATTAATACATGCTATTTAATTGCTACTAATCAACACACAACTAAATTAATAGCATCAATATATCAGTTCTGAACTGGGGGTATAGCTTAGTGGCACAGCACCTGCTTGACAAGCACAGGTCCTGTGTTTGATTTCTGGTACCAAAAATATATATATATATATAAATGTATAAAATCAGTTCGTTTTTGATGTTTTGAGACAGGGCCTTGCTATGTCACTATGTACCATGTCCCCCAGGCTGGCCTCAAACTTGCAGCCATCCTGTCTCAGCCTTGCAAGTACTGGGATCACAGACATGTACCACCATGCCTGGCTCAATTCTATAATAGTTGATACTAATATATTTAAATATAGTACAATAACTAATGTACTAATATATTTAAATTTACATATTTAAATCCACCTTCTGGGCCAAATCTTTCCCTTGCCCTTATACAACAGAGATTGCCACCCCTGCCCACGCCGAGGTGGTGCCTCTGAGCTCCTCTGGTCCATCTCTGCTGTGGCTCCTGTCCCACAGCTTCTCTTCTGTCTTCTCTTGGACTCCCCAGGGCCATGACTTCTATAGTTTTTTTTTTTAGGTGCTTTGAACAATTTATTTAACTGAAATGGACTTCTACTTATTTAACTGCAGTGACTTCCATTTATTTTGCTACATCTTTTTTTCCCATGGTGATTTACAGGATCTTTAAGCCAATGTAAGTATTTCATAAATATGTGTTTCTTTGGCTATCTTGCTACACAATACCTGAGAAATACCCTTCTGCAAGGAAAACCCCAAGGAGGAAAGACCTGACACAATTAACTAGATGCAATGAAAATCTGCTCCAGATACTTGTGAGGTAAACGCACCAAACACTGTTCCATTAAGAAAACCACCCTCACAACACAGGATGGTTTCTTCTGTTTTAAGACAGGCCTAGAACACTGAGCTGCACTCAGGCACTGAATGGCAGCGCTCCACCCCCAGGTTAGGCCATGAACTCACAGGGAATAGGTTCCAGCAGCTCAGGCTCCTTCCCGTTGGTTCTCACGAAGTGCGCCTCTCTGGGCGGGGCGGGCTGGCGCTTCAGCTGAACCCAGGTACCTTTCTCTTTGGCTTCCTTCTTTTTCTGATCATTCTCCTTGACGCGTTTCGGGAAGCTGTCTCGACTCTTTGAGTGCTTAATATGCTCAATACGCACATTAATCCTCTTGGCGAGAATCTTGCCCTTCACTTGCTTGTTTACAACAATGCCAACAGCATGCTGGGTAACATTGTAGACTCTTCCTGTTTTGCCATGGTAACATTTGTGTGGCATTCCTTTTTGCACAGTACTCATTCCCTTGATGTCTACAATATCACCCTTTTTGTAAATTCGCATGTTTGTGGCCGAAGGAACAACCCCATGTTTTCTAAAAGGCCTAGAGAACATATTATCGGGTTCCCCTCCTCTTTCCCTTTGTGTTTGTCATTTTGGCAAATTACTGGAAGATGGCGGTTCTGGCCAAAAGGGACTTCTATAGTTTTGACTGAATGATTTTTCACTGAGTGTATCTGTCTTCATTTTACCTAATTTCCATGATTGACTTTTTAATTTTTTTTCATGATTACTAGGGCTATAATAAATACATATTCTTTTTTATTAGTACATATTTTATACAAAATGGGTTGCATTTTGATATATTAATACATGCATGTAACATACTTTGATTGTTCCCCTTATCACCCCTTTCCTTTTTCTCTCCCCTCCCTGGTCCCTTTCCTCTTCTCTAGTAAGTTCTTCCCTTATAATGAATATTCTTAAAGCTGTATCTTTATGCATATTTATCCCTTTAAAATTGTTCAAAGTAAATTTATGAATTAAAATTTTTGAGTTTTAAATGTTACAAAATTCCAAGAATGTTACCTTGAATACCAAATTACCCTGGGGAATTTTAGGAACTTTAGAAACTAGCAGAAAAGTTCAACTGTATTCCAGGGCATGCTGGTTTTATGGGGAGGGTGTTCACACAGTGGTGCTGCTTTAAAAGGGCAGGAGATTAGGATGTGGTAGACTGGCTGGGGGAAGTGGGCGTGATCTGTTAATTATGAAGTTCCAGGACACAGGGGCAGAACAGTTCCCAAAGCCCCTGCGCACTTCTCGCAAAAACTCCATCAGTTCTGGATAGGATGGCCTCGACCTCACTGAGAAATGGGAGGTGCACAGTTGCCACTGTGCTCAGGGCTCCCACTCCCACTTTGTAAGAAGGTACTAGGGGCTGGGGATATAGCTCAGTGGAATAAGCGCTTGCCTAGCAAGCACAGGTTCCTGAGTTCGATCCCCAGTACCGCAAAAAAAAAAAAAAAAAAAAGGAAAAAAACAAAAAAAGAAGGTACCTTCCCCCTACTTTTTTGTGGCCCAAACTCACACTGCAGGGCATGTTTCTTTTCCCACCTTTAATAATTATTTTTAAAAAATAAGTAAAAATAAAATAATTATAAAACCTCATTACCATTTGCATTTGGGCTGACCAAGTCCTTGTTCAGGACAAAAAGAACCCAGACACTACCTCTAAGAGGAGACTCCAGGCCCCAGACCCTGATAGCATTATCAGGGTCAAGACTTTAGCTCCTCTGCACTGTGAGCTGGGCCTGCATCAGGACTGAGCTGGAGCTTATGTAGATGCTTGTCCCCTAGCAGGAGTTCTTGGTACAGAAAACACAGTTCAAGTACATAGACTTTGCCAGAACTGCCCTAAGCAGGAGACCCTGAAACTCCTGAGGGACTTTGGTAACAGGGTGTCTCCATGGTCCGTGTACAATCTCTTACTCCAAGTCTGAAGGCGCTGGTCATTCCTTAGCCTCAGCTGTGATTATTATCTTCTGTTAGAATTTCATTTGTGAAAAAGACAAATGTACCTTTTAACTGGTCCTCAGGTCAAGTTACAGGCTGACCTGACTGAGCTGCCTTAGTCCCTTATTTAGGTTGTTGCTAAGGAAATGGGGAGGTACGGTCATCTCCCTATACTTCTTTACCACATTTTACAAATGACTCATATTTGTGGTTTCTATTTTGCCCACAATTTTCCTCTGGAGGGTTTTTCTTGTGACCTTTTACTCCACAGAATATCCATAGGCTTAGGAAGTAAGGTCTTCTTTCTGAAAGTAACGCTGAGGTATTGTAGTAGGAAGCCACGGCCTGGTTGCTAATCAGCCAAGGGTGGTATGGGCGAGGCCACCAGTCACTGTGTCAACAGAGGTGTGTGGCCTTCACCTGCCACTCTATCTTCCTCCAGGTGAGGTCACCTGTGACATGTACTGTTTATGTTCTTGGAGATAAGAAGCTCGGGTCTTCTGTCTCACTGTAGTTGTCCCTCCTTCTGGAATTAATGATGTTATTTTGTAGAATCAGAGAAAGACTTCAGCAAAATTTTAAATGTATTTTCCTTTATCATCTGAGAGAGTAAATAAAAGAGTTTTTATTAAAACAGTTTTATTTGCTGGTTCAGTACTTAAATGTTTACTGTTATGTAATCCAAGTTGCTGCGTTAATGGAAATAATAGGGTAATTCTGTTTTCCAGAAAAACATTGTGAAGCTGAAGGTGGCAGCCCATGCCTGTAATCCCAGCACTGGGGAGGCCAAAGCAGGAGAACTGTGAGTCTGGACTATAGAGTGAGACCCTGTCTGAAAAAGGACCAATCTGCATTAGAAACATCAGTCAGTAGCTATGTTGTATTCAAACCCTCTACTGCTAAGCCCTCCCCCATCCCACACCCACGGGGTGAGGATGGAACCAAGAACCCCCTGCCACCAAGCAGGATGTTTCTTTTTTTATTTCGAGATGGGGGTCTCACTACGTTGTCCAGAATGGGCTTGAATTTGCAATACTCTTGCCTCAGCTTTCTGAGTGACTGAGATTAGAGGAATGCACCACGGTGCCTAATTTAACTGTTAATCTTTTACATCCAAACTTCAAGTTAATAATTATTTCCAGTGAAAGAGATCTATTCCGAGCTGGAGGTGCAGCTCAGAGTCCGAGTGCTTGCTTAGCTTGTGTGAGGGCCTGGCTTCCCTCCCCAGCATCATGGATTCCATTCTAGGTGCAATGTAAATCCAGGAAAAGTAGAAAACTTTCCCCAGACCGTCAGAACCCACAGTCCTGACTCCTCCTGATGCTCGGAAACCCGTCTGAGCCACGTTCCCCAGACTCCATAGCAGCAGCTGAACGGGGTAAGGAGTGGTCACCAAAGTGGGTCAGGTCCAGGGAGAGCCGACGGGCCTCTCGGGACAATCTTGTTTTTGTGAGATTTTGTTGCAGGGCCTGTGAAATGTGTGCTCAGACCAAACTGGGCTATTCCCTTAACCCCCATCAGAGCCTCCTGCTGCCAGCACTCACTCAGGAGCTGGTGGTGTGTGCTGGGGCTCAGGAGGCGGGCCTGGCTGTGCATCTGTCAGGACTACGAACACTCTAATCAGCTTTCCTGTTCTCATTCAGCAAACATGTGTTAAGTATCTCTAAGACATGATGTGTGGTTTTTCAGAGTAGAGGAGGCCAGGGGGCTGTGCAGCCTGAGAAGCCACACTGGGCAATGCAGAGGCTTGAGTGTGCTGAGTTGTGCTATTGAAGGTGTTCTAACAGCAAACATACATTTAGAACAGTGTTAGACGGGTAGCAAGCTGCTGTTGCTACCAGAAATGCCAAATAACACCAAAGGAAAACATAAGATTTCATTATATGTAAGAAAGGAGGCAGGGTTTAAAATAGTAAAGTACTCGCTTGACTTAGGCTTCAAAGATAAACTGTGCTGAGCTTGGGAATGCGGGAATGCGGCTCAGGAGCAGAGCACAGGCACTTGCTCCAGAGGCTCTTTGTTCCCCCCCCAGCATCCAGCAGACTCAAGGGTCGCTAAGTCTCAGCTCAGGGAGCCATGCCAGTGAGGGTGTGGCATAGACTAACACAGCCCAGCACAGGCACTGTCAGTGGAGAGGGGGGTTCCTGGCATCCCCTGGACTCCTCCCTGGGGTGGGGCTTTGCACATGAATGACTCAGAGGTGAGCTTTGTTCCCCTAGCCTCTCACAGGTGGGTAGGTGTTCTAGGCAGGTGGCTAAAATCCTAGGCCTGGCATTGAGAGACCAATCAGAAAGTCCCCTTCAACCCAGCTATTTCCCTTCTGGGTATTTTTCCAGAAAAGCTGAAAACATCATATCACAGTGATAATGTGCACTCATGTTTATAGCAGCACAATTTATAATAGCTAAATCGTGGAAGCAACCCAAATGCCCATCCACTGAGGATTGGTTAAAAAAGTTTCGGTATTTTTATATAATGGAATATTACTCAGCCATAAAGAAAGATAAACCTGGGGCTTTTATAGGTAAATGGTTACAACTAGAGACCATATTCATAAGTGAAATAAATCAGATCTGCATGTGTAAATACTGTATTGTCTCACTAGTGTAAGAAACTCAAAGAGTGAACAAGATCTAAAGGTACAATTGATGTTATGAAAGGGAAAAAGTTGCTCAAAGGAAGGAACAACTGGACTTCCGGGAAGATGGCGACTGGGTAGACAGCTGAGAGAAACTCCCAGAGGATTACCACCCAGACAATGGAATATAGCAATATGAAGACAGAAAGGAGAGAGGTGTGTACCCTGAACCCAAGAAGGATCTGAAATGGGAACTGAAGCCCTAGGAAAGACCAAGCAAAACCTCTCCTGGAGGAAAGGATCGGAGGGCCACCGCGGCACAGTCGGAGGGAGAAGAGACAGAGAAAGAGGAAGCCACTGCTTCAGACACACTTTGCCCAAGCCCTCGTTCCAGCAATCGCAGCTTCAGCTTCGGAGACCCACACTCATGGAAGCCTCCCGACTCGGCCTGGGGAGAGCGGAGTTCCAAGAGCTGGTCCAGGTCTGGCGAGGAGAGGGCGCAGCCAGGAAAAGAGGCAATGGTGGTTGGGAACTTTTGTCAAATCCAGTGTGAGGATGAGAGGTTGCAACACCCAGGAGTCCCCACCCTGCAGCCACCTTCCTAATCAGCACCTGGAGGCAAGGTGGAGCCAGAGCAGCCAGTACACATCCCACCACACCCCGCTCTACGCCTGCCTCGAGGCTGTGGCCTCCTGCCTCTCCACTGTGTGGGCGGCTGCCAGTGGGGAGCGGTGGGGTGCATCGGCACCTACATCAGAGCCACAGCAACTCCCAGGGATCCAGCCAAGGAACAAACGGGAACTGGAGCACAACAGCAAGACAGAGCTGCAGATGGAGGTGGATCACACGGCCCCACGCCCTTCTCACTCCAACATCAAGCAGGAAGCATGAACTGAGTTCCTGGGCTTCAGCTCCCACCCTGAACGCCCTCTGTGAGCACCTTGAGCCTCGGCGGCCTGTGCAATCACCACCTGTTCCTGACAGCAATGGGACGAGTCCACAGGCTTCAGGACTCACCCGAAACTACTAATACGAGCAACAAGAGTGTCTCCATGCTGCTTGCATATATGAACCTCGTATGAACCCATGGTGACCGGGTACGCAGTGGAGAGAGAACCTCCCGGAGGAATGCCACTCAGACATAGGAATATAGCAACATGTGAAGGACAGAAAGGAAAGAGGTGGATATCCTGAACTCGAGAAGGATCTGAAATGGGAACTGAAACCCTCGGAAAGACTAAACAAAACCTCCTCTGGAGGAGGGGATCAGAGATCTGCCATGTCGTAGTCGGAGGGAGACGAGAGGGAGAGGGAGGAGGTCGCCCCTCCAACCACACCCTTGGCCCACACCCTCGTTTCGGCATTCGTAGCTTCAGCTTCGGAGACCCATTGCCCAGCTGCAAGGGGTGGGGAACGGTAATGCTGGAGATCAGGAAGAGGTGGGAGGAGAAGAAAGGGCCTCTGGCATCAAGGCAATGGGACAGAGCCAAAAGTGTCACAGAGGGTGCCCCCTCCACTGAGGGCCTTGTGGCTGCTCCGCAGTAGGCCCCGCGGCTGCTCCGCTGTGGGCCCCGCAGCTGCTCCGCAGTGGGCCCCGTGGCTGCCCCGCAGTGGGCCCCGCAGCTGCTCCGCAGTGGGCCCCGTGGCTGCCCCGCAGTGGGCCCCGCGGCTGCTCTGCAGTGGGCCCCGCGGCTGCTCCGCTGCTGCTCCGCAGTGGGCCCAGTGGCTGCTCCACTGAGGGCCCCACTCAGGGCACCTCATAGGCTGGATCCGCCCCCACCCATAGCACGACGAGAGGGTGGAGCCGAGCGGTCCGCTGTGAGCATATGTGCCTTCCCACCTCCAACCATGGCAGTTTGTATACACCCATGTATGTTATAGTATAGTCTGAGGCAGCTATATCACTTCCCAAGGCGAGAGTCCAAGGATATAGATAAACCCAGGAGTACAGTTATTATCACAGGGAAGATGAATGATTGAGTGGTAGGGCAACGGAGATGAGGAAGGAGAAAAATTCAATGATCAAATGGGCCATCATCTGTGTAACTGAGTAACAAAGGTGAAGGTAACATTATATAGGACAGCATCCAGAGCTAATTCCCTTCTATGTTCTCTATAATTCTGTATTTCCTGAATCATTTTTGTATTAACAGAAGTGAAGATAACTTTATATTATACAGCATCCAGTGCAAATTCCCTATCTTCTCTATAATTTGGTTATTTCCTTTAATGTTTTTGTGTTAACTAATGTGAAGATAACTATGTAATACAACATCCAGTGCTAATTCCGTACTATATTCTGTATAACTTTGTATTTTCTGTATTTATGGCTTTTCTAATTCATATGTCTCCATTCTTTTGTCTTTAAAATAAAATTAAAGAAAAAAAAGGAAGGAACAACTGGGATGAGGGAAAAGAGAAAAGAAAGAAGGGAAAAATATATACATATACACAGGATAGCTAAGATATTTGTACTACTGATTTCTATTACTTTATTGAAAAGAACAGTTAATGTTTGTTTGATCAATCTTACATGCCTGTATTTGCTTATCTGAGTAACCAATTTGAACATATCAATATGTAGTACAACTGCCATTATTAATTTCCTATTACCTTGTCTGAAAATAAGTATTGCTTGTATTGTTTTTGTGTTATTTTATAAATGTCTGTGTGTCTGCTAATATGTTTTTATTCTTTTATCTTTAAAATAAAAAAAATTTAAAAAAGAGCAGTGCTGTGGCAGAGGGAGAAATGATTTGAATCTAATGGGGTACATAAAGATGGGGCATGGAAACACCCCTCTTTTCTAGTAAGTTCTTCTGGATTCCTGTCCTTTTTCCTTTGCTTTTCTCTGTCTTTCTTGCTTTCTATCTCTTTTTATTTATTTTTATTTTTTAGTACTGGGGATTGAACCCAGGGCCTTCACACTAAGCTACATCCTCCATCCTTTTTTATTCTTTATTTCAAGAGTCTTGCTAAGTTACTGAGTTGTCTGGGCTGGGCTTGAATTTGAGATCCTCCTGCCTCAGCCTTCAGAGTGCACATGTGTTCCTGTTATGGTTGATACATGTGTCAACTTGGGGAGTCTAGAGGTTTGGCTGAATGACTCAGCAGTTGTAAATCTTGGGGTAAAAAGGACATGACCTTACCCTTCTGGGATGTTGTTTATTATGTTAATTTCGGAAGTTTAAAAGGTTAACTATGTAACTCAGAAGGGAGCTGGAGTGATTATTTGTACACATGCTGAGCATGTGGAAGAGGAGGGCATGGAGACTGTGTGACAGCTACACACCCCCTGGGTGGGGGTAGCCTGTTTACAATGTAAGGGAAGAAAAGAGGCTGCTTGCAGCCATTCCCCCCTTTTGCTGGTTGTTTTTGCTGTGCTCTGCTGCCATGAACATTTGACCTCTGCCATGTGCCATTCTGCCTTGAAGCAGCCAAGTATGGACTGAAACCTCCACAAACTGTAAGCTAAATAAACCTTTCCTTTCTTCATTTTGGGTGTTGGGTATTTTGTCTCAGCAACAAGAGTAAAGTAACCAAGACAGTGCCCTGCCCCTGGTTTTCTTCCCTTCCTCCCTTCCTCCTTCTTTTCCCCTCTTCCTTCTGATGGAGATGGAACCTAGGGCGTTGCACATACTAAGCATGTGCTGTATCACTGAGCCACATCTCTACCTCTCTGGGTTTTTGTATATAGTACCATGAGAATGTTTTATGGCTAATTTGGGAGTCTCTATTTCAGAAAATGAGAATGTTTTATAGCTAATTTGGAAGTCTATTTCAGAAAAGATAATCAGAGTAAGATGATTTTTTAAAAATGCGTTTCCTGACGGAGATAACATCATGGCAAAATGGACCAAATGCAAGAAGACATGGCACTGAGGAGGTCTACCAGTGGGTCTGACTAGGGTACCTCCCAAAGAGTGAGAGCCCCACCAGGTGGGGTTTCAGGGCTTCTAAGGGGAGCAAGGGAGAAGTACAGCAGCAGATTTGGTGCATTATGATTGGAGGGTCAAATGACGTCATGAGTTGCCAATGGACTTTAAACATTTCAGGTTACATTGCAAGGCCAACAATCAGTCACAAGTTACATTGCAAAGCCATCAGTAGAACAAAGACAATAAAGACGGGTTACACAAAGGAAGAAGTGTTCTGTTATCTTGCCCAGGCATGCCTACTTGGTTTTGGTGGGCATTCCTGGCAGACCTTAAATTGTAATTCCCCTTCAATAATGCCACTCTTTCCTGTTCTTGCTATGTAGTTCAGGCTGGCCTTGAACTCATGGCAATCCTCCTGGCTCAGCCTCCTGAGTTTCCTGGTCTTCATATTGGCACATGTTTGAGCCAGGCAATATCCGACAACCACTTGGAGTTTGGGAAATTCCAGTCATACCAGACCTTGTGGGGGTAGGTGGGGGTCACTGTTGTGGAAATGCTGTAAGCAAGTCCAGTGTGCACCTGGCACAGAGGGCCATAGCCAGAGCTAAGCTAGGGCTGCTCCTGCTGCAGGTTCAGAGTTGATGACTTCTAGTTTTAGGGAGCGTCAAAATCTAGAAAACAGGGCACAGTGAACTACGTAGTTGTTATATCTAGTACAAGGGAGACCACTGAGTGTAGTCATTTAAAAACATCTAATACTGGGCTAAGGGTATATAATAATAATAATATTTTCTTTCTGTAATAATAATAATACTTTCTTCTGACTTATCTGTTCTCCCATTAGTGCTTTCAGAATGAGAAACCCTTAAATTTCCCAAATGTATTTAAATTTCAATTAAGTTAGCTGGGCGTGGGGGCACACACCTGTAATCCTAGCACTGGGGAGGCTGAGGCAGGGGGATCATTATGAGTTTAGAGAACATCTTGGGCTACAAAGTGAGCTCAAGGCCAGCCTGAACTGCAGAGTGAGACCCTGTCTCAAAAAGACCAAGAAAAAAAAATTTCCATTAAGTTATTATTTGAATTATTAAAAATATTTTGGATCCACAGTAAGGCCTGAAGTTTGAGTTTGGAACTTTAGTGTAACCAGAATTCTGAATTCTTAAAGTTATTATTTATTTCAAACCCTTGATCCAGGGACACACAGTAGGTACCAACTGAATGCCTCCAAGTGGGAGAGTCTAGGAGGGACAGGGTTCTCTAGGAGTCCAAGGTACCTGTAACAAAGAAGACTGAAGCCAGTGCACTGAAAAAATCTGTCTGATCAAAGTCAAAATGAAAACCTGTGCTTTTCCCACCGAAGTTCTTTGTGTGCTTTTGTCCCCTAAACTGTAGGAAGAAGGCCATTTATTGTGAACAGCATATGTAATACATACCTATCAGCTTAGACCTGTCTGTCCATGCTCAGTTTGGGTTGAGCTGTAAGTGTAAAACTTTTGCTTTAACCACATGTATCTTGCAACATTTAGTGATGAGCTAGGAATGGGGTGCGTCTTGTCTGCAGAGCCAGGGGAGTACGCTTTTTCCCTTGAGGGAGACGGTTGGGCAGCGCACCACTCATGAAAACCCAAAAGGAATGAGTATGTCTAAAATGTGCATGGCGGGTGGCATCCTCCAGGCGGCCCGGCATGGACATGGTAAGTTGCTCCAGACGTAGTGTCTGCGCTGACCCCGCTCCCCACCAGTGGGGCAGGGCCTCAGACAGGAGAGCAGGCGTAGAGCTCACAGGCACCGGGACCCAAGATGTGGCCTCCAGGACTGGAAGGCGACGCCCGCCACCTCTGACCGCACCTTCCTGACTCGGCCTCCTCTGACTGCCCCGAGAGACCCGGTCCGCCGACCATGCCAGGGCCGTGTGTCTGTGTCACACCGTGGCTCCCACACAGCGGGAAGCTGGGATGCTCAAGGGGCAGCTTCCCAACCCAGCCCCAGGCCCTGGCCGTGAGCCCAGGGTCCCTGCCTGGCACCTGCAGTGAGGCCCTCAAGGACAGCCCCACCCTCCCTTGCAATGATCAGGGGAAAGCCATAAGCCAGACCTCCCTGGTCACGGCAAAGCTCATCACCCCTTCCCCCCATATGGCTCAGGCTGGAGCGAGCCCTGTCCCTCAATGACAGGGCCTGGAGAAAGAGGCGCTTCCAAAGCAGCCAGGAAGACCTGGCCGCCCCAGACAGGACTGATCCTGCCAGAGGCGCCATGCAGAATGAGGGCCCCAGACCCTCGCCTGCGATCTCCCACTGCCTTGCCTGAGCACGTCCTTGCAGGAGATCCCCAAGCCCCGCTGGGCCCGGGACGTGGCTTGGCTTTCAGGATGTCTGCACCCCAGAGCCACGCAGGGCAGACATCTGAGCAGTTCTGCCCTGGAAAGTAGCAGGATTCCCGCTTTCTGTTACTGAGGGCTGCAGGCTCCCCTCAGCTTCCTGTGCTCATCCCCAAGCCCTGGGCCTGAGCGTCCCCACCCTGAGCCCACACCACGCGGGCACCTGCGGAGGTCAGGGCACAGCTGGTGTCCTGCAGGACCCAGACCCTGGACACCCCAGAACCTGCTAAGGCCGAGGCAGCATCAGAGGCTACAGCCAGATCCTTCCTGGGTGGCACGGTCACCCTCTGCCAGCTCCCCCAGCTGAGGCAGGACCACCTTCCTGCCTTGCCCCAGGCCAAGTCTCATTGGGTGATCTCAGAGGGGTGGCTATTGGACCTCAGCTGCTTGGGGTCAGCACAGGGCCCCTGGCCAGAACACAGACCAGCAGCCCCTCGTGTAGGCCCTTACCTTAGAGGGTTTGGACCTGACCCCACCTCTGGAGGATGTAGACTTGAATGTAGAGAAACCTAGGGACTCCCACTCCAGCCTGTGAAATTATTTATTTTTCGTCTTTATATTTTTAAATAAATGCATATATTGAATCTTTAAAAAATATCTTAAGAATGTGGAGAATCCCTTGCAGGGTGTGGCCAAAAGACGAGTTGGCAAGAAAGCCGTGGGTTTCAGGGAACGAGCTCTGCAGCACTGTGGTTGGGGAGCCCAGTGGCCTTGGAAGAGGATCACCCCAGGAAGAGCTGTTCCCCGCGTCCCTCCCCACACCTCCCCTCCCTCACCTTCCCTGTCAGTCGCTGCGCCTGCAGGGACCCCTGCTCACACCACAAGGGCGAGCCCTGGGACTCGTCTCCACCCAGCCAGCAAGTCCTCCCAGCTATGCCAACCGCGCTTGCTTCCCTGCATCCGCTGTTCTGCCCAGCTCCGCCCTCTGCTCTCGTGGGCTCCTTTTCCCGCCGCCCATCTAAGTCCATTTCCTTCATGGGCAGCCGGATGGGCCTCGTCGCCTCAGTGCTTCCCTCACCACTCGCAGGAGACAGACAGACAGAAAGACTCCCCACAAGGCCCCGTGCTGCCCATGCCGCCGGCTTTCCGGTCTACACTGTTCAATAACACCTCTGTGGTCTGGTGGCATGATCCCCTCTCTGCTCAGGAACTTGCCAACCTCGGTGCCACTTCAGAGCCTGTGTGTTTGCTGTTCCCTCTACTTCTGTTCTTCCTTTGTCTTTGTTTTTATTTGTGTGTTTTTGTTTCATTTTTTTGAGACAGGATCTTCCTAGTAGCTCAGGCTGATCTTGAACTTACTATGCAGCCCAGGTTGCCCTCAAGCTCACAGCAATCCTCCTGCCTCAGCCTTCTGAGTACTGGGATTACAGGCATGTACCACTATCCTAGCTGGCCTGCAAATTTTTAGTTAGGACTTACTTCAAATATTGTTTCTTTCTCTTTGTCTCACTTTTTTTTTTTTTGGTCCACTACAGGTGGCTCGACCCAGGGCCTTCATTCTGAGCTACACTTGGAGGCCTCGTTTTTTAAATTTTGAGGTAGAGTCTTGCTGAGTCACTGAGTTGCCCAGTCTGGGCTAGAAGTTGCCACCTTCCTGCTCAGCCTCCCAGAGTGCTGGCAATATAGGCATGCACATGCCCAGCACAAATATTACCTCTAGAGAGGCCTGGGAGATTCTCTGACTGGTGTATCTGCTAGTTATCTCCCCATCCCCACGGCCACCTACTATCTGAAGTCGCCCTCAGTCACGTCTCCCCATTTTTCTGTGAGGATCTCTGGCCTGTGTTCTGCCTGTCTCCCTCACGGGCCTCTTTCTCCTTGTCGCCCACCACTAGGCCAGTGCCTGGTATGCCGTTGGCGCCCAGTGAGAACTTGTGACGGTGGCAGTGCAAGCTTGGTGGGTGTCTTGGTTACTTCTTCCTCGTTGCTGAGACGAAATACCCAACACCCAAAATGAAGAAAGGAAAGGTTTATTTAGCTTACAGTTTGTGGAGGTTTCAGTCCATACTTGGCTGGTTCAGAGGCAGAGTGGCACGTGGCAGAGGGCGAATGTTCATGGCAGCAGAGCACAGCAAAAACAACCAGAGCAAAAGGGAGGAATGGCTGCAAGCAGCCGCCCTCCTTCCCTTACATTGTAAACAGGCTACCCCCACCCAGGGGGCGTGTAGCTCTCACACAGTCTCCATGCCCTCCTCTTCTACAGGCTCAGGATGTGTACAAAGTAAGCACCTTGGCTTCCTGCTGAGTCACTCAGCCAAATCTCTAGATTCCCCAAGTTGACACAATGTATCAACCATAACAGTGGGTATCTCTGCGCTCTGAGCCAGGGGTTAGCTGGCAGGACTGTGGGAGAGAGGCTGCCGCAGCCTGAGGTCTGCGGCCCTGAGAATCGGGCTCCTCATCCCAGGATCACTCACATGCCCTACGAACCTGAATACTCCTGTTGGCTTTTTCTCCCCCTTTGGGGCTGAGGATCAAACCCAGAGCCTCATACTACCAGGCAAGGGCTCTACCACTGGGCAACCCTCAGTCATAAACATCCAACTATTTTTTTGACACAGGGTCTTGCTATGCAGGTTAGGCTGACCTTGAATTCACTGTGTAGCCCAGGCTGGCCTTGAACTCAACACAATCCTCCTGTCTCAGTGTTCCAAGTGCTGGGATTATAGCTCTGAATATCCAGTCTCTCTCTCTCTCTCCCTGTCACAAACACACACACACACACAGTGTAGAAAACTTTCATGCTTGGTAATATCACTTCTTAGAAATAACCACCATTTGCCAGGCATGGTGGTGTATACCTATAGTCCCAGCACTTGAGAGGCTGAGGCAGGTGGATCACTGTGAGTTCAAGGCCATCCTGGGCTACATAATGAACTCAAGACCATCCTGAACTACATAGACGTGTTGAAAGAAAGAAAGAGGGGGGGGGAGGGAGAGAGAGAGAGAGAGAGAGGAAAGAAAGAAAAAGGAGAGAATCATTCATACTTTGATGCATATTTTTTTATTTTGTTCTCTTCTACCTGAAAATACAGTCATCTTTTAAATAATGTGTTTGTTAACATGAACATGGTTGTTTATTTTGACTTTTTTCTTTGTTCATAGTTTATCTTGAGTAAAACTATTCCTCACCAGTTATCTGGGCTGGGACCTGGCTTTACCTCCCTATTTGCTTGTTCGCGTTAATTTCTTCTTAAATGGCCCTTCCTGAAGGACACGTTTGACCCTCAGCACTGCGGTGACCTGGAGTGTGTGCCCCTACCTCTTGGTACGCCTACCTCTCCGCGGGACATTCTTGGTCTTAGGTGTCTTCCTGTATCTGAGCTCCCTGCTCCGGGATCGTCCCCCCCCCCCCCCCCCGCAGAGGCGGCTCTGCCATGCTCATGGCTCTGTCCTCAGCCCCTGGCCTGAGCTACTCAAGCCAAGTGAAGACAAGCACCCTGCGTGGTGGGAAGACATTAACGAGAGACTTGCACCTATTAACACCGGGCAAGTGAGTGACAGTCCTCCTCCGGTGAGTTTCAGCTAGTGAGCCAGCGCCTCCTGAGCCCGCCCGGTGCCTCCCTTCCCAGCACAAGATGCAGATGGATGAACGCGGCCGCGCTGCCTCCGTCTGCTGCGCAGTGAGTACAGAGCTCTTGGTCACCTGCCTGAGTCAGCAGGCGTCTCCTCTGCGGGGCAACAGCTGCAGCCGCGTTGCTACAGCCACGCATCTCTCCAATCCAACTCCAGGCCCACCCAACCTACTTATTTCCCGGGTCTGTTTTTGGTCACATTTTGAAACCCGTTGCCTCCACCTAGTGCCTGAACATAGCTGTTGCTCAACAAGGCCAGAGACCTTTAAACGTTTCCCCTTCTACTTTTCAGATGTTTATTGTAGAACTCTAAGCAATTTAAGTTTCATCACTTATAGAGATAAAAAGGTAAAATGCTTGGGTACAGAGGTGGGAGGGGAATTGCAAGGAGAAGAACATTTTAAGACTCTTTTGGAGCTGGGCATGGTAGTGCACACCTACAATCCCAGCGCTGTGGGGGGTGGGGGTGGTGAAGGGGGGGCGGGGGGGGGGAGCTGAAGCAGGAGGATTATTCAGAGTTCACGACCAGCCTGGACTACAAGGTGAGCTCAAGGCCAGCCTGAACTGCATAGCGAGACCATGTCTCAAAGAGACACAAAAAAAAGTTCAAAGCAAGAAATGACCTAAATGTCAAACAGATCAAAGGACTGTGTAATATTCACACAGTATAGTGCTACTTGCCAGGTGTGGTGCCACACACCTAGAATTCTACCACCCAGGAGGCTGAGGCAGGAAGAGTATGATGAGTTTGAGGCCAGCCTGGGTTATTTAGTGAGACCCCGTCTCAAAAAACAAAACTTAACTAAAAACCATATATAATGCTACTCAGTGATAAAAAGAAATAAACTACTAACACCCACAATTACACAGATGAATTTTTAAGCCATGATACTGAGATGAGACTGGCCCAGAGGAATCCACTGTGATATTCAAGGGCTGGTGATAGAATGCCTAGTCGTTGGTGGGAATTGGCACTTGGGACCCCTTGAGATGCTGGACTGTTTTACATCTTGATGGGGGGCTGCTACATACAAATGTAAGAACCAGGGCTGGGGATAGAGCTCAGAGGCACAGCACCCACCTGGCAAGCGCAAGGTCCGGAATTTGATTCCCAGTACCAAAAAAAAAAAAAAAAAAAAAAGAGGGAAAAAGAAGAAAACCAAATGTAAGAACCAGTGAGCTGGGCTTTTAAGATTAGTGCACTTTGTATAGTTGTGCTATCTATACTATAACTCAATTTAAAAATAATAAAAGAGAGACCTAAGTCAGTGAAACCCAAAGCCGGGGCTTGCCACTGAGCTACATCCTCATCACTAAGGTCGTAATTCAGGATCTAAACAACTCTTCCTGAGTTTCTGGCTCACAAGCTACTGTCTCTTGCTGGAGAGAGGCCGCCTAGAGTGTGCTGGAGTCCGGGGGCCAGAGATGGGCTCGGGTTCCATCCAGCAGTTCTTCCTGCTTGTTCCTGTTTGTAAAACGCATCATCCCTGTTTAACCAGCTATTTGTCCCAATGGCAAATAAAGAATCCATTCTCTTCTGTTTAGTTTATTTGTGAAAACATTTGCGCCAAAATCCTAATCCTCACCAAGACAACTCCTTGACCCTCAGTGTTGCAGGGTGCAGGAGGACTGGCGGGCAGACTTGAGGAAGAGGCAGGCTGTTCGCCAGGCCCTCCTCCTCCTCCTGGGCAGGGAGGGGAAAGGGTGGGATGAGACATCAACGTGTTTTCTCTCCCTTCCATTTGTCCATTTTGCTCCTCTGATCTCCTGGTCCCTCAGGGGCCCTGGGCACACGACCGTTCAGCCTCCCCCCACCCCCAGTCAGGTGCTCACTGCAGACCTGAGATGTGGTTGTAGGTATAGTCTGGGCCCCCAGATGCCCTCAGCCTGGGGCAGAGACTGCAGAAGCAGAGCGCTGGGGCGCTGGGGAGGGTTCACTGAACAGGTGATGCTGAGCTTTAAAGACCCAAGTTAGATTATTTTCTAGCCCATGAGGTCACCAGGAGCAAAGCAGAAGCTACACAAAAGGGCGCTGTGTGCGGAGGGAGTGGTGCAGACCAGGGTGGCCGGGTTGTGACAAGCACAGGGAGGGGGTGTGTGAGGAGGTCTGGGCTTCTTCCAGCAGGAAAGGGCCACCAGGGCAGGGCTTTTGACAGGGGTCACATTTGCAAGATATCACCAGGGGATTTGCCAGGGCTGGGGAAGGGGAGGAGCTGCTGAAATAACAGGAACTTTCATAACGGGCCCGCCAGACTCGTCAAATAAAAATACAGGGTTTCAGGGGCTGGGGATATAGCTCAGTGGAATAAGCGCTTGCCTAGCAAGCACAGGGTCCTGAGTTTGATCCCCAGTACCACAAAAAAAAAAAAAAAATACAGGGTTTCCAGTTAACTTCAAATTCCAAATCATGAATATTTTCAGTGTAAATATATCCTGTGCCATAATTAACCTGATTGAACTGAGTCTCCTGTGTTTTTTCTGGTGATCCGACTTGAGAGTCATCTTCCTGATGCAGATCTGGTCTGCACGAACCATTGCCGTTACCATCTGACTTCCTGCGTGGATAATCCTTGGGCCCACAGAGCATCATATTTCTTTTTTTGCTGGAGCACTGCATAGCGAAGAGCACATTTGAGCACAGTCTTTAGTTCAGTGTCATAGGTTGCCTGTGTCATCACTGGTTCAATGGTTGCTAGATCCATCTTAAATGTCCTTGCTTTTAAAATTTGGCAATGATATCCATGAAATCAGGTCCAATGGGCGGGCTATTTTCTGTACACCTATTCCAGTAAACACAGCGGTATAATTCTCTTTTTATCTCCCCAGTGTCTCAACCTTGCATCCATACCCTGGGAAATGCCAGTAGAGCAGGGAGCTACACAGGGCTGGGCTGCTGCAGCTCTGCCTGGAGCCCTGAGCCTTGGTCCCTTGGTTGCTTTGTGAATGGGAAGAAAATTCCTGAGGTGTTGCAAACCCTGAGCTGGACTTCAGTGGACCAGGATGGGGCAAAATGGGCAAGTGGGAATTAGTGCTGTGCTCCCAGGAATCCAGCAGGTCCCAGGGGAGCAGGGCCATCTATGTGCCTGGGGTCCCACTGTTTGAGAAGAGCCACATGGGGTCTAGTGAGGGCCAAAGAGGGGACTGAAGGGTGCAGTTGAGGAGTTTAAGTCCCTGATGAGCAGCATGTCCCTCCAGTGGTGTAAGCTGATAGTGGGGAGCACTCATGGAGTTTGGACTGGGTTAGCACCAGGTGCAGTGCTGTGGGTTTGTTAAAGTTTCTCCTTGTTCTTGGGAACAGTTCAGGTCGATGTCTGCCCTGGGCTGGGCTGGCTGCAGTTTTCTCAGGCTTCTCAGTGTAGACTGGAGCCACCAGGACTGCAACAGTCAAAGTTTGAACTCATTTCGCATTCTTGTCTGGGAACTTCTGACCTCTCCAGGAGCCCAGAGTGCGGAGCACGACCTGAGCATTGCTGCCACCCTCCAGGCGTCTCTTCACAACAGGGTGAATAGGTAACCCCTGGGAGGAGAGCCTCGTGGGGTCTGGGAAACTCCACAGCGGGGACGCTTGTGTGCAAGGAGAGCGCAGATCATGCTCTGGGCCTCTCATTGCTCAGCACAGTTTGTGGATTCCCACAGGCCGATACCTATGCCTTTCCGTGGTGGGTTGCTGAGCCACAGGGTGGTCAGGGCCTGCCTGGTGCCTACATGTCACAGGCCGTCCTGGAGAGTATCGAGTGTCTGTCATGTGCTACCTTGGGAGTAGTTACCACCATCTGTTCATTTTACAGACAAGGAAACCTAAACTTCTAATTATATAACTGTGGGAGACATAACATATTCAGGGCTTAAACTATAAAAATAGTCATTTATAGATATTTTTCTGATCATATCTGAAATGTGTAGTTTTTTATAATTCATGAGCCTCTAGCAACGTAACCTATGTGGGTTTCAGGGGCCCACTGTAGTCCAAATGTAAACTTATTTCTGTCTCACATAAAATTACAGGAAAGTGTTTCAGAGCCCATATGTGCCACAATGGCTTCCTCGCCCCAGCTGTCACATTCCCACCATCAGGTTGGAGGAGAGCACATGGCTTCTTTTTAAGGGTCTAGCCTGGAAGATGTTGCTTATGTCTCATCCTGATCCAAATGTCATCACAGAGATAATCACTGCTGCAAAGAAGTTGGGAAACATAACCTTTAACTAATTTAAATTGCCAGGCAGATGGGAGCCACTATCCTAAGAGCTTTAGGAAACCCTGGTGAGATGGACAGTCCATTCTTGTTTTCCTTAGGAAGCCTGGACTTTGAGTCAGACTACCCTGTTTAGAACTGTACTCTACTGCTGCGGTCTAGTCTGGGCATGCTGTACAACCTCTCTGAAGCTCAGTGTTTTCTTCTGCATGGTGAGGTAGCGATAATTATTAACGTGCACGTCTCAGGGGCATGTTGAGAGGCCCATGTAAGTTGCTGTCTCTGAGAGGCTGGCATGGACTGCCCGGTCCGATGGGGCCAGGTCAGGACACCCGGCGGGCCTAGCTGGGTTTGGTTTTTAAACTGTGGGCACTTGGTGCCAGCTCCCATAATGATTTAGGGTGAAAGCCGCACATCTGAAGCTCCTCAGCATTGTCCTTGAGCTCTGTGGCACACTGTGCTATCACTGTAGCATGTCCCATTTGTTCCAGCGTAGCCACCTACCCGGCTGGGTCCAGCACCCCTCCTCTGTGACCTTGCTCCCAGGCTCCCCATGTTCCCTCAGGTGAGACTCACGGGCCGGGCACCTCCCTGCTTCCTGAGCTCTGATCTCATGTGGCTGACAAGGGCCCCTGGCACAGGACCACAGGAAGGAAGCCCTCAAGCAGCCCTAGCAATGCCAGGTGGACCCTTCATCCTCCCCTGAACAGCAGGCACCAGCGGCAGTGGCGGCTTCTGCACCCAGCAGTCTGCAGCCTCATTGGTTCGCACAGAACCTGTTCTGTCTCAGAAGCCTTCCCTGAATCTCTCCCTCCAGGGCTAGGCTGCGCCCCTCCTGCAGGCTCCCTTCTTCCCTCACCTCAACCCTGATCACTCTGGGCTGTCCCGGGCCATTCCAGGCTGGCAGTATGTCTGGAGTCTACCTCTCACTGGTCTGTGAATTCCCTAGGGCAGGTGTGGGCCTGGCTTGTCACAGATGGACACTGGCAACCCCCAGGGGGACCATACAGTGGGCTCTCTATGGGGCTCAGTGATTCCCGAATCCAGTAGGCTCCGGGTGAGCTCCCTAGTGAGCTCTCTTTAGGGTCTAAATCCGAGTTCTTTGTCTTCCAACTTGGAATAAGAAAATGGTACCTGCAGTGGTGAGGGGCCAGCACTAG
Organism: Dinomys branickii; assembly: GCA_004027595.1. Classification (NCBI taxonomy): domain Eukaryota; kingdom Metazoa; phylum Chordata; class Mammalia; order Rodentia; family Dinomyidae; genus Dinomys; species Dinomys branickii. The sequence continues at coordinate 108,214 of PVLD010001008.1, read as the reverse complement.
GTCTAATCCTTGGCAACTCCTCATCCTGGGAGGGCACCCAGTCCCTTTTGAAGTTGGAGTCTTCTCTTCAAGGGCACACAGTAGATAAACCTTCATGACTGGGCCTGGTATTAGTCACGTTACTATAATGAAATATCAAAGGCAGGCTGTTTTCTTATGAAAAGAGGTTTATTTTGGTTCATGTTCTGGAGGTTCCAGAACCAAACACAGGTCAAGCTCTTGCCAGGACCACTCATTGACTGTGTCATCTCCTGGCCTATGGCTTTCTTGCTGGCCATCTGGAGGTGGCCAGGGGGTCACATGGCAAGGTGCACCCTATTCAGCTGTCTCCTTATAATCTACGGGATTCAGTCATGTGGTCTCCATCCCAGTGACCTGATTTAATCATTTCATGGGCCACTTCTAAACACCATAAAATTTCCATCTTTTGGTACATTGACAGAAGACTTTGGGGATTAAATTCCTACCTAAATTTAGTGGGGGAGGATTTAGGGAGGATTATATTGAAACCTAAGCAGGTCTGATTCCTTTCAAAGTTCCTACACAGGGTTTGCACACAGCAGACCTTGGGAACACTTGGTGGGCACATAGCAGGATCCCTACCAGGCTGAGTACTGTACAGTCACAGCAGGAAGTGGGCTCCTACTTACCCCCAATAATCACCGAGATCTCGAAGGGAGGGGCAGCGAGGTGGGTCAAGGGACTCAGCGGGCAGCTCCCTGGACAATGGCAGTCCGGGGCAGGGCGTAGGGCCTACTGGCCCACACTCCTGGCTCCTCTGGGAGCGGGGAACTGAAATGTGGCTGCGCACGTAGGCTCCCCAACGGGCCTAGCCAGTGTCAGTAACAAGGACGCAGACAAGTAGGCGTGACAGTTCGGCAGGATATTTTATTGGCTCTCTGCCGCCTGCCCGACCCCCGAACAGTCCGAACAGGCCAAACCAGGCACGCGGCCCCCGAAGCGGTACGTGTACTTGCGCCCACCGCTCTTTTGCACGATGTCGCGGCGGTAGTAGTAACGCAGGCCCCGGCTCAGCTTCTCGTAATTCATGCCGGGCTTCCTCTTGCGCTCGCCCCACAGCCGCGCCACCTAGGGCGGAGGCCGGGCGGGGTCAGGGAGGGCGAGGGGTAGGGGCTGCCACGATGGGCGGGGCCGGATCGCGGGGTACACAGGTCCCGGGCCGTCAGGGCTGGGGTCTCGCACCGCCCAGCCGGACTGGGATAGGACTGCCTGAGTCTGGGGTCCAGGTGGGACCCCGCTTAGGGGGAGCCTAGAAGGGGCGGGGGGTTGGGCGGGGCCAACGACTTGGCCAAGCGAGGGGCGGGGAGAGGGCGCACTAGGGCGTCCCGGGCGGGACTCAGAGGGCCAGGGGAGCTGCCCCACCTCTTTGGGGTCACACAGCTGGAACTCGCGGCTGTTGCCTGTCCAGCGGATGCAGCTGCTACGTGTCCCGTCGTGCAGTAGCTCCAGGAGAAACTGCCACAGCTGAATGGGACCTGCGAAGTGGAAGCAGGTGAACACACCCAGGTTTCCCTGCCCCAGGCGTCGCCGCTCCGACGAAGGGAGTCGGGGCTTCTTCATCTCGAAGGCTCAAGGGTCCAGGTCCTGCCAACTTTGGGCCCAGGAATCCAGAACTCCTTGCGGAATCCAGATCTCTGCGGACCACTTAAGAGAATCTACGAGTTTGGGGGTTGAGAGCCAGCTGGGACTGTAGCGCGCGCCTGTAACTCCTGCATTCTGGGTGACTGAGGCGGGATCGCAAGTGTGAGTCGAGCGGGGCAATGTAGTGGCTAGCGAGACCCTGTCTCAAAAGTTAAAAATAAAAACGCGCTGGCTCCCCTCGGCTCGCGCGCCCTTAGGCGCCTAACCCCGCCCCTCTGGCCCCGTTCCCAAGCCGCGCCCCCTAGGATGCCGAGGTCCCCTAATCACTCCGGCTTCGCGCTCTGGGGACTCTTCCTGGACCTCTCACCTCGGTGGTGGTTCGTTTTGGGGTAACGAGTCGAGGTGGCACGGTCCGGCTGCGGCCTCGGTTCACAGGAGGTGGTGGTGAGAGCTGAACTCGGGTACCCGTTCGAAGAGGGGCTGCAATCTGCGTGCAGCCCCAGATTCCACGAGGTGGTTCGGTCCGAGCTCGCAGGCTCGCCCCACGGCGTGGTATAGTCCGCGCGAGGGTCCCCGTAGAGGCCATTGTCCCAGTAGGTGCCGCCGGTGGGCACGACAGAATAGTCCCAGCTCGCCGTGCTCCTGGAGGCCTGAGCGTGAGACCACGAGATGGCACTGCTCTGGGCCGCGGTCCCTCCCGAACCGCGGTCGCGGGCGTGGCCCGGGCCGGGGAGGGCGGGCTCCAGGGTCTGGGAGAACAGGCTGCGAGGTTCCGAGGTGTTCTGCGCCAGATCTGTCCAGTCTCCGGACCACGTAGGGGCCTGAGGGGCGAGATCTGTGAGGAAGAATCGAACCTAAGTGAGGGGAACCCAGATGTCCTGATGCCCGGCTCCTACCGGAGTTCTAGATCTAAGCGATGCCACCTGGAGGACGCAGGTGTCCCCTCTCCTTGCCCAGGCCTTCAGCTTGAGCACTGGGAGCGAGGAGCCAGTCCTCTCCTGCCACTGCCTCTGCACGCAACCTCACCTGCTCCGCATGCATATTCTGGATGTGGTAACGCGGGCCTCCAGTCTAGCTCCGGGAACCCTACGAAGGACAGCATCACAATCGAGTTTAGGAAGAGTGGGAGCCAAGACTTAGGGGCATGCCCCCTCCTGTTTTGTTTGTGGTACCGGGGATCGAACTCAGGACCTTGTGCTTGCCAGCGAGACACTTATGCCACTGAGCTATATTCCCCAACGCCTAGCCCCCCCCCCCCGCCCCTTAGACTTAGGAGCCCAGCCTGCATCCTCCCCTCAGCAGACAGGGGTCCCAGCCCGACAGCCACCTTTCCAGCACGTTTCACTTGTCGGTGTGTCAGCTTGGAGTGCCGGTTCAGGGAAATAGAAGCCAAATTCGGTTCCTTCTGCAGGCAAAAAAGACGTGAAGGCCCGGTCTGGGGTCAGCCTCAGCCCCCACCCAGGCATCCTCCCTACACGTTGTCTCGGCCCCAGCACCTACCCAGCCCTGCCAGCTTGTTCCCTGGAGGCACCTCCTGTGGCAGGGTCTCATCGCAGCTCCACACGTCCATCGCCGCTCGTTTGGAATGATCTGAATGAGTGGTGACCCTCAGGGACCACAGAGTCTGGGCACCAGCCTTTCCCCGCCTGGGACTCAGGTGTCCAAGCTCCTGCTCCCTCTTTCCAAACCAGGAGTCTGGCACCTTGGCCTCCAGCCCGGCTTTCTCTCCGGCCAGGAAGGAGGGCCTTCATTCCTCTTCTTCTTTCAGGCCCCCAGCTCCTTCCTAACCCAGCCCAGGCACCCATCCCATCCCGACTTCATAGCTCACCTCCGGCGGGTTCCTCTGCCCCCAGCCGGGGTCTCAGCCCCATTTCATAGCGTGCACCCCCTCCCCCCGGGGCCTGGGCAGGGGGGAATTTTCCAAGACGTCAGAGCAAGGGGTCGCAGCCTGGGTCAAGTTGCAGGTCTGGGGGCGGAGCCGTGCCGCGCCCCCGCATCAGGGATGAGGCCTCTGGAGCTGTACTGGTGCAGGAGTGGCTTGGGGAACAACGGGCTGGGCAAGGCGGGGGGGGGGGGGGGGGGGGGGGGGGGGGGGGGGGGGGGGGGGGGGGGGGGGGGGGGGGGGGGGGGGCAGGGGCTGGGAGTGTTTATGAGGTGATGGGGGCTGGGCAGAGTGGACAGGTTCTCCGTCTTGGGGACTTGATCCTGCAACACGGGAGGTGGAAGGAGGGCCTGGGGTCAGCTGGGCTCCGCCAGGCTTATCTGTAACAGGAAGAGGGATTTCCGGCCAGATTCCCCGCGTCCCCAGCGAGGGCCGACGTCACAATCAACAGGGTGACCTCGGGAGATGGAAGCAGACCTTGCATCCCCTCCCACAGAAGGAGCTGCCCAGGAATAGTGTCAATCATAATAAAAGGTTAACACCAGCAACATGGATCATAAAAACAGTAGTAATAACAGCGAACATCGCAGGAGGAGCCGTGTGCATGTCAGTGTGGTCTTCACTCAATCCCTTCATGAGGCAGATGCAGCTCTTTCCCGTTTCATGAAGGGCAAAATTGAGGCAGACATCTTCCCATTTCATTTTCCAAAGCGCCCACATATGTATGAGTTATAATAGTTTGGGACAACTGGGAAATCTTTTGTATGAAATGAATATGAGGTATCACATGGGCCAGGCGTGGTGGTAGTGCAGGCCTATAGTCCCAGCACTTGGTAGGCTGAAGCAGGAGGATCGCTGTGAGTTCAAGCCCAGCCTGTACTACAAAACAAGACCCTTTCTCAAAAAAAAAAAAAGTGAGGTAACACATGGAATTACTTTCTTGTGTGATCATGGTATTCTATGAAGTCATTATTAGGAAATGAACACATATTTAGGGATGAAGTGTTGTAATTGTGACCTGCTTCAAATGATTTAGCAAAAGGCAAAAACATACATATAAAGGTTCACACACACATGCAATATTTTAGACATATACTAAATACTAAAAATATCTGAAATTCAGTAACTAGTTGTCCTCTGCTTTTATTTGCCAAGTCTGACAACCCTGTTTAGGCAAGCTGGCTTCAGACCCCGTGCTTGTACCCATATTTACCACTAAAAATAATGTCTTAATATGGACGGTTTCCGTATTACCCAGCTCCCTGATCACGAACTACTCCCCATTCTGGAGGGTGGAGGGTAGTGCTGCGATCTCTTTCATTTTACACAAGGGAAACTGGATCTCGAGAGGGTGTCACTTGGGACGGGGCTTGTGTGGCACTGAGAGCCACGGAGCGCTGGGCATCATGGGTCCCTCATCCTGCGCTGCCTGCTAGGCCGCTTCCCACTGAAGCTGGCCTTACTGCTGCTTGTGTCCATCCATGTCTGCCTCTCTGGTTGGTGTCTGTAGCTCTGGGTCTGTTTACCAGGCTTAATGCCATTAAAACCTTGTCAGCAGACCCTCCTGAGCGGTCCTGTCTCTTCATCCGTCCCTGGGATTTCTCCTTTTCATCCCACTGCACTGATGGTCCTTGAGCTTCCCTGCATCTGTCAGTTCCTCCTCCTCTGAGCACGGTTCCCCCACTGTCAGGACTCCTGTAGGCAACTTAGCCCTACTTTCTGGAATCACCTCTGGTCCCATGCCCTGGGGCTGGACTGAGAAGGGGGCCAAGGGTAGGAAGGGCCAGTGATGCAGGAAAGAGGGCTTGAAGGTCCCACGGGGTGGTCCAGGCCAGGGGGCTGAAGGGCACTTCCTGCCAGGGAGGCCCTCATCCCTCTGACCAGACTGGAAAATGTGACGTCAGAGGGGCAGTAAAGGGGGAGACAGGAACAGAAATCTGACACCTCTCCTGGGTGACTTCTCTGCTGAGGCCTTGGTATCCCCCCCACACACTGCTTGCCCCCCAATCCAGTGTTCTGATGGTTTTATCCCTGGAGGACCCTTACCCCTCCCCACACTCCCACCCTGAAATCTCCCTCTGGCAGGACCTGGGCCAGCCTCCTTCCAGACCTCCAGCACTCAGTGGTGGAAGTGTCAGAGCTCTTTCTAAAGCGCCAGTCTGTGACGCCAGGCCCCTGCTTGGTGCCTGACTTGTCCCAGCTTCTTGGGACTCCCTGCTACCTGCAGGGTAATGCTTAGCTCTCAGCCTGCCATTCCAGGTCCCACATGGGCACTTCCTTGGCAGGCAGGAGCAAGGTGGAGCCAGGAAAAGACCTAGACTCTTGGGCAAGAAACGGGCATCAGAACTAAGATACACGAGTGTGAGCGCCGTGGGCTAGTGCTGGCCAGAGTGGACAAACTGCAAACAGCCAGAAAATGAGAAACCCAGAGGGGAAGGATGAGTCTCACAGTGGATGCTTCCTTCAAGCGGCCCTCCCTGACCTGCAGGTCGTTCTGTGGGCTGTCGGCAGTGGAGCCTGTTCTGCCGGCGGACCAGGGTCCCTGAGGGAGCAGGGCGGCAGGCCTCATCAGTCACTGTTGTCCTCAGCACTGCCCAGGCCTGGCTGAGCACGCTGAGTGGGGGAGAGCCCCCCAGGCTGAGCTCCCAAAGGGCAGGGCCAGAAGACTCCCTGCCTCACCCAGTGCTGAGAGCACAGCCTGGGGCCGGGACACAAGCCTTGACCTTCACTTTGCCAAAACCCCTCTCCCTCCTCTAGAACCGGCTATAGTCAGAAAGCACTTAGGGATTTTTTTTTTTTTTGGTACTGTGAATCAAACTGAGGACCTTGTATTGGCCAGGCAGGTGTTTGTGCCACTGAACTATGTCCCTGGCCCTTAAGTTTTAAGATGTAGCAACACCCCACAGGAGCTCAGACATGCCCATCTGTAAACTCTCAAGGTTCCTGCACTCTCAGGTGGAGGGTGCCAAGCCCCAGCCCCACAGAGTGCCTCCAAGCCCAGCCAGGGATGGAAATGAATGTAAATTTATTGAAACTTTTTCAGGGTAGGTGGGTGGACAGTTGGGATTTTTCCAAAGACAGCTATGGGGAGAAGCCAGCGCCCGGCCGGGTGGGAGCGGGTGCCCAGCCACAGACCCTATCTCAGGCCCAGCTTCTTCTTTTCCTTCTGCTTCTTTCGGACCACGTCCAGGTTCCGGTCCTTCCACATGCTCTTGCGGAGCTTGATGGGGCGTGAGCCCACGTACTTCCCTGTCGGGGTGGAGGGCTCAAGGTCAGGCATAGGCTGGATGTCTGCCATATCCGCCGTGCCTAGGGGAGCCCTCACTCACCATTCATCTCCCGCATGGCACGTACATAGTCACTGGGGTCCTTGAAGCTGACGAAGCCATAGCCCTTGGTCTTGCCTGTGCGCTTGTCACGGATCACCTTAGCCTTAAGGAAGGACGGGAAGCGGCTGAAGGCGCGTGCCAAGATGTCATCATTCACCTCATTGCCCAGGTCTCCACAGAAGATTCGGAAGTCGTCTGGGGTTGGGAAAGGAGGTCACAGACTGCCTATTTGACTCCGTGAATGACCTCATATCCTCTGGAATGATCCCCAAGCCCTCCCCCTTCTGTCTCTACAGTCTCTGCCTACAGACCCTTCGTAATTGATTACCAGCCAATACCCCTGTGGTATCTAACGTGCACCAGGCATCCTTCTAAAAGCACCTGGCTTTTTTCTTTTTTACACATCTGATGCTCCCAGCAACCCTTTCACACTGAGGTACAGATCAGGTCAATGCCCAGGTCAATGCCCAACTTTCACATGAAAGGAGGCAGCAGAGCTTGGACAAAAGTGCAGGCCTCTGGCTTTAGGGTTTTTACTTTTAACCTCTAACTGAATTGCTCTTCCTCACCCCAAGACCGTCCACTGCCACAATGAAGCTCTTAACTCTGACCTGGTGCTGGCCTTTCCTCTGAGGGACCAGGTTCCTTAGTCTCCTGGATGCCTCCCTGTTACATGCCCTGGGCCCCTACCATGCCCTGCCTCCCAGGATGGCACCTCAGCACCCAGGCTGCACCTGCCTCAGTTTTGCTTTCTCTGCAAAGCCTTCCTAAGTTCACCATGCACTGGGAACACACTGCATGACCCTTCTCGAAGGCCAGCCTCTGCTGCCACTCTTGGGCACATTCTCAGGGTTAGGCCTATGCCCCTACTCACCATGCACAACCCCGACGGATCACCATCCCCAGGGGCACATGCTGTCATTTCCTTTGTGGGAACCAGCAAGTCAGACTGGAAGGCTAAAGGGGTGGCCCAAGGTCACAGAAATATGGTTCCAGCCCACACTGGCCAGCGCAGGCAGACCTTGCTTGTTCCTGGTCTACCTTGGATAGGCCGAGGGTCCAAGGAGAGAAGATGGCAGTCAAGCATGGGACAGGAGGTGGTTCATTTTTTCCCTTAGCTATTGCTATGTTTACCTTATAATTTTGTGGTGATTAAGGATACTCTAAAAACAATTAGGTCACCCTAGAAGCAAACAATCTGACAAACAGAGCGGGACCTTCCACAAGACAACTGGCCTGGATATGTTTGGTTTTTTGAGATAGGCTCTCACTGCGTATTCCTCGTTTGCCTGCAATGTGTGCTGATCCTCCTGCCTCAGCCTCCCATGTGCTGTGATAATCGGCATGTGACAGCACACCCAGTTTGGTCTGGATACTTAAAAAAAAATTTATGCACAAAATAAGGAGGTGGAAGAGAAACCATTCTCATTCACATGGCTGTGGAGGCACCTCCTAAAGCCCAGCAGGTAGCAGGCTGACTTCCTTCCCCAGCAAGGGATTCAACAGCAGGTGTTCTTCCTACCCTTCTTCCATGAACCACTTTTGTTCCTTAGGTTGATAATCCTGTGCAGAGCTTGCAGGCAGGCTCAGCAGGCAGAGATGTCCCCTAGGACCTGCTCTGACCACCTGGCTTTATGTCTACCAACCTGGGCCAGGTGCTGGCTGAAATCTAAGTGCCAGCCTCCCCGCCAATCCCCTCCTCCCACTCCATCTTACACGAATGAGCACTCCTTCCTTGTGGGTCAAAAGGATCTTCTGTCAGGCGACCACCACTCTTCTTTAGCTCAGGTGATGGAACCCAGGGCTTTGAGTGCGCTGGGCAAGTGCTCTACCATTGAGTTACACCCCTAGCACCCTTAGTCTAACTTAAGTAGAACAGAAAAAAGTAGAAAACAAAAGATAAATACATAAAACTATATATATTCTGGCTTGGGGAGAAAAAGAGCCATAGCAGAGTTTGGGGGCAATTGGAAAAATAACAAATTGAATATAAGATGTTGCTGGGTATGGTGGTGCACGCCTATAAACTCAGCACTCGGGAGGCTGAGGCAGGAGAATCCTCATGAGTTTAAGGCTAATCTGGGCTACAAAGTGAGTTCAAGGTCAGCCTGGACTACATCCTGAGACCCTGTCTCAAAAGGCCAAAAAAAAAAAAAGAATGTAAGATGTCACAGAATTACTGTCCTTGGATGTGCTAATGGCTCTGTGCTATGAAAGTGTTAGGAGAATACTAAGATAGTTAGAGGTAATAACTTCCCTTACAACTAGCTTCCAGGGACTGAGCACAAAGCAATACCAAAGGGCTAGGGATGAAGCTCAGGTATAGCATTTGTCTTGTATGCCTGGGTTTGCTCCCCAGCACTGCAAAAACAACAAAACCCCACAGCAGTAAACAAGAATAAAGCAAACAAGAGGAATACAGTGAATAGGGCAAAATGTTAACTGCAGAATCCAGATGGTGGGCAGGGCATTCCCTGCATCATTCTGGACTTATATTTTTTTCATTAAAGTTGGGGGAACCTGGGGGTGGCGCACTTGCAATACCAGCACTTGGGAGGCCGAGGCAGGAGGACTGCCGCATGTTTCAGGCCAGCCTGGGCTACACAGTGAGTTCAAGGGCAGCTTAAACAACACCGTGAGAGCCTGTCTCAAAGAAAAAAAAAAAATTCCCCGGGGGAGTAAAACAGGACAGAAAACTTGGCCTATGGCCGGGGGGTGGGGACGTGCCCCTCAGCGCTATAGTCTGGCCCTCCCTGAGGCAGGCTAACAGCAGCAGTCACGGTTATCTAGCTCTCTTTCCACAGCCATGGCCCCAGAGGCAGTAGGTCCTGCCTGCGGCTCAGCAGAGCCTGACCTCACACTGGAGCCCACTCACCGGCATCCCACTCCAGCAGGCTAGGATCTTCCCAGCTGCTTCCGGCTGCTGTGCGAATGCAGCGTTTCAGTTTCTCTGGCTTGCCTTTCTTCTTGTCCTCGCCCATGGGCTCTGGCACCTGCAGAGCAAGGGGGACGCGGCCCAAAGACTTGGTGCCACTAGTCCTCTCACTCCGCTCTGGCCCTCGCCCTCCTTCCTCCAGTCAGAGGAGCAGATATGCTTCTGGGTGGGCACGCGTGTCCACCTTCCCTCCCTTGTCCCCCCGACTCTGCACAGAAGACTGTGTGCGGAAGCTCAGATTCCCTCCTGTCCCCCCACTGCTATGTTCTCCGCTTACCTCAAGAGCCATGAGGCCGGGGGGTGGCTCAGGCCGAGGGGGCCGGGGTCGTGGACGCAGGGACAGGAGCTCAGGAATGCGCAGTGGGGGCAGCAGGCCCCGTACTACCTCCAGTGGGAGGGGCAGGGGCTCAGGCTCAGGCAGTGGCATGGCCAGGGCCAGGGGCAGGCTGGGACCGATGACTGCAGGGCCAGCTGGAGCACCTCCTGCTCCCACAGCCACTGCAGCACCAGCCTCCTCCAGCCCAGCCGCCGCCGCCACCACTGCCTCCTCCTTCTCCTTCAGGCCCAGCCCGAGGCCTAGGCCCAGCTCTCGTGGTGCTGCCGGCTCTTCCTATGGGCAAAAGTGGGGCGAGAATGCATCACCCACATGTATTACCTCCCCACCATGAATGAAGTCATTGTATACTGCGAACATGTACTAATAAAAATAAAACTTTTTAAAAAGGAGGGTATGAGAGAACCAGACCCCTCTCCACACAGCAAAGCCAGAGAACAGGCACGAAAGGAAGGCTCTGGTGAGGCACGGAGAAAGATACGCGAAGAGGGACAGACAGACACAGGTAAACACAACAGAGAAATGCAGAGGGACAGTCAATGGAAAAATAGACAGAGACAGGCATATGCCCATGGCACACATTTCTCTCTATACTCTCTTCAAAAGGAAAAATGAATTCAATCATAAAGAATAAAAACAGAGACGGAGACCAAGACCAGAGATGAATGTGATCAGTGTGTTATATATGTACGAAAATACCAAAATGAAACCCAGTATCCACAATTAATATGCATTAATAAAGAAAGAGACAGAGGGCCGAGAATATACTCGGTGGCATAAGCGCCTGCCTCGCAAGCGCAAGTCCTGAGTTTGATCCCCGATACCGCAAAAAAAAAGGAAGGAAGAATTAGTCAATGGGCTGGGGATATAGCTCAGTGGCCTAAGTGCCTGCCTGGCAAGACAAAGTCGAGTTGAATTCCTGGTACCAAAAAAAAAAAAAAAAAAAAAAAAAAAAAGGAGGCAGAGACCAAATCAGAGAAATGAGCTGGAGGAAAAGCAGAGTCAGCACGGGCTCCAGCTCTGGCATCAGCTCCCCACCTGCACTTACCAGGGGAGGCCTCAGAGCAGCCATGGAGCTCAGCGGGGGGCCCGGGGCGCGAGCCATTGGTGGCAGCATCATGGGTGGTCCAGGGGGCCCAGGCAGAGGCGGTCCTACGAGGGCCTGGTGTGGGGGCCGCAGGGCCATAGGCCGGGGACCACCTGCTGCAGAAGAAAGAAGAGAATCTGTCAGGGTGTTAGTGGGACAGTCGAGGGGCTTGGGGAGTGAGTTGTGTGGCAGTGATGACCCTGGCCCCCTCACCTGCTCTCTGTAGCACGTGAGGGACGAAGGCTGGACGCAGGATAGCGGCCCTCTGAGGGGCCACAGCTGTGGGAGAGAGAGATGGGGGTGTGTGTCATGGGGGACAGGGGCACTTGGGGCAAGGGGTGCGTGTGTGCGCGTGTGCAGTGTGTTTACTGTCAGCATCTAATAAATCCTGAAAAAGTCTGGCGATCCTTCTGAGAGATGTAGGGACCTCTCCTTTGGTTCATTTAGCAAAAACTGACCATGAGGATCTCCCATGGCTCCAGCCCTGTGGTGGATAATGCTTGAGACCCAACACAGACCAAGGGTTCTCAGGAAGCTCCTATCAAGAGTAGGAAGGAGTGACCACCCAGGCTGATCAGAGCTAGAAAGAGGTAAAACCAGGCAGAGGGATCTAGGCCAGGAGATGGAAGGCCAGGGAGCTGTCAGAGCTGTCAAAACCTCTGACCCAGGCAACAGGACTAGAGAAGATTTCCTGGGAAAAGAAACCTGGGAACTGAATCCCAAAGGGTAATGAAGAGTTATGCAGACAGCGAATGGAAATGTTACTGGCAGGGAGAATCTGTAAAAATAAAATCCCTATGCCTTAGCTGGACAGGGTGGCATATGCCTATAATCAAAGCACTCGGGAGGCTGAGGCAGGAAGACAGCCATGAGTTCAAAGCTGGCCTGGGCTACACAGCGAGTCCAAGGCCATCCTGACTACACAGTGAGACCCTGTTTCAAAAAACAAGGGGACAACAAAAACAACAACAAAACCCTTTTTCCCTTTTCAGCCTAGCGTGACTGTGACAGAAAAGGTGGCAGCAGGCGCCTAAGCACAGCCTTCTTGGCTGAGCCATGATGTCCTTCAGAGGGCACTGCGGGCAGGGCTAGAGGACAGGCAGATGACTTCTGGCAAGTCCACCTGCCTTTCGATAAACCTTACTAAGTGTGTGTTAATACTTCCTAGATGCTACCAGGTAAACAAGTGTAGAAGGATTTAGAAAATGTAGTTCCAAGTCTGACTTAACAGAGATTATATCAGAATTTTACATCTGAATGAGAACAGACTTGCTTTTCACATATATAAGGGAGTGATGCTGTAAAAATTGTGTGTGTGGGAGTTACCTGAACAGAAGGCGGAAAATAAGGAGAATGGCTTGTGGAAAGGATAGGCTGGGATGTTACAGGCGACTAAAGCAGCAGCAGGTAGAAGGGACCTCAACAAAGCCTTGCTGGTACATCTCAGCAGTGTTTGGGGCTTCTGGGAAGGCTGTGTGGCTCTCTCAAAGGAGCCAGGTGGTACAGGGTCTTGACCACTAGGTAAGGAGTTTAGTGCTTGTTTGGGGATCCATTTGCTCTTTACTGGTTTGTGGGTTTTTTTGTCTTTTTGAAACAGGGTCTCACTATGCAGTTCAGGCTGGCCTTGCACACACTTTGTAGCCCAGGCTGGTTTTGAACTTGCAATGATCCTCCTGCCTCAGCCTCCTGAGTGCTGGGATTACAGGCGCATGCCACCATGCCCGGCTCTAGCCCTTTATTAGAGAGTAAGTCATGCTTACTTTGTGGCAGGACCCAAGAGTTCTGCCCTTCACAAAGCTTGTATTTTATAGGAAGCAAAAAATGATAACCACAGTAAGTAGATAGTGCAGCTTGTTATGAAGTGTTAAGCACTGGAGAGAGACACAGCAAAGGTTAGGGATTAGGAGTGATGGGAGGGCGGTTAATTTGCAATGACCAGGTTAAACCCAGACTGATTTGAAATAATCAGGAAATACACAACCAGGTTTGTGCTTGTGCTTCAGGATGACAACTGAGAATGGAAATGAATGGAAAAGGTGATTTAAAGCAGCGATTCAGACAAAAAGCTGAAGTGACCTAAACCAGTGTTACTGGTTAAGTATGGGGTTCCTGACCCTCACCTACCCGCTCGCCGCAGGAACATGGCTTCTCGAGCCTCTGGACTGTCCAAGTGACTCCGATCAGCAGGGCCAAAGCCAACTGTTGGGGAAGGAAAGACGAGGATGGTGGAGAAAGAGTCCCGGGCCTCCTTTCTAACCACCTTGCCTGACCCTCTAACCGACTGTCCAGCCACTCCTTACTTACCTGGGCCCACAAAAGGAGGACCACCCACCATGGGAGGAACTACTGTGGCCGCAGCGGCTGCCCGGGCCTCCAGAGTCTGTTGGACCTGTTGGGAAGAAGGTTGGGATGAGGGGACGAGGGGCTGGACTCAGTGCTCCTAACTGGTCCTAGCTGGTTCACCCCAGGGAGTCAAAACTTTCGTTCTTTGTGCTCTGTGTAGGGCTGGGGACCTATGAGGTCTCTGCTAAAATTCACTTCTCAGTGAGACTTACTTGAAGCAACCCTCCTGTCTCAGCCTCCCAATGCTAGGATTACAGGCGTGAGCCACCACACAGGGAGGTTTTTTGAGATTGTATTAGCTAAAGCAGTCCTTATCCTCTCCTCAGAGCAACTTCTCTCACCACCTCATTTCATCTTCCCCACAGCACTATCTGAAATAATGTCCAACATGTCCTTGCCAGCTCCAACACCACCATCCTGGCCCAAGCCACCATTACCTCCTGCCTAGATCACTACAGCAGCCTGTTCCTCAGTCTTCTTGATTTTATCCTTGCCCTCTACAATCCAGACAGCCGGAGCAACTCCACCAACTTCAAGCTGAAATCACCCCTCTGCTCAAAATCCTCCAATAGTTCCCCACCTGAGTAAAAGCCAAGATCCTTACGGCAACATCCACAGCCCTACCAGATTTGGTTTCCATGACCTCTGTCTGTATCTTCTCCCAGGGTCTTCTTTGCTCATTCTGTTCTAACCACTGACCTCCCTGGAGTTCCTTGGGCATGAGGTTATGTTCTTTGCTGGGATCACTCTTACCTCAGAGTTCCATCACCTCCTCTGCAGCTTTGCTTATATGTCACTTCCTTACCTTTCTCACCTGCGATGATAAACCTCTGCCTTCTTCCCACACCTTGACCTATCTCTTTCTAGTAGAACATAAACTTAGAAGGCATCCAGTAACTATTTGTGAACAGGACAGAATGAAGCAGTTTCATGAACAGTCCTCTCTCTCTCCTTCCCTTTCTTTCCACTAGCCATATATAAAACGACTATCGAGTGCTTAAAAGTTGAGGTTAAGGAATTATAAGTTTTTAAATATAGAACATTCCCGTCAAAGTTCTACTGGACAACATGCTCTAGGATATAAGGTACCAAAAGAAATACTGTCTTTGGCATTACTACATTCTCAGAGCCTAACACATGAAATACGTGTGATGCTATTAGTCAACAGGCCAAAAGGTCCGTAGCTCTCCGTACACAAACACTGCGGTCAAGGCCTCGTTCTTACTGACTTATGCCTTCGCTAAAACTTACCTGTTGGTATGTGTTGGTTGCAATAATTGGGCGGATCACAGGGGCTGCTGGGACCTGCATCGGGTCTACTGTGGGGACCGTGGGCACCGCAGGCACAGCAGTTGGGATTCCGGTTACTGGAGCCCCTAGAACTTCCTGCTCAAACCTGGGGGTTCAGGACAGACACCACAGTCAGGCCCTCCATCCCTGCCAACATCTTCATACCCCACAGCCCCAAGACCACGCCGAAGGTCCCACTTCCTCATGACAGAGCCAGATCTTGGGCCTATGGAGGCCCGCAGGCTCCAGGATTCAGCAGCGCTGGTTTGGGGATGGCTTTTATCCCTCCCTCTCGCGGGCCTTACAGGGCCATCTCCGCCTCCATTTCCTTCAAGCGTTCCTCGCCGCTCTTGCCCGGGATGCCGGCACCAGGGCCTGGGACCACAGGTCCTCCTGCACCCGGGAGTCCCGGGGCTGGCCCCGCTCCGGCCATTGCTGCTGCAGTCGCTGTCGCCGCTACTATCGCCTCGGTTTAGCCGCCGCAGGTCCTGCTGTCTTACTCTCTGACTTCGTCAGGGTGGGCGCCCGTAGATGACGTACCAGCCGGAGCGACGGACGCCGGCCTAGGACACTACAGAACCGCGAGAGAGAACCAATGAGACGAGGCCACACCCCCAGGAAGGACTGCTAGCCTACCAGAGTGCCGTAAAGAAAGATTGACGGAAAAAACTGGGTCTCTCCGGGCGCAGCGGAGAGGAGGGGGCCGCGCCCGCATGGAGAAACGTGGACTAATCAGGGCAAAGCAAAGTATGCTGGCCCCAGTCCTGAGGTGGAATCTGGAACTTTGAAAAGCATAAAAGTTCGGAGGTCCCTCCCATGCCACCGCGGGTCCCCAGCCTGGAGGTTGTAAACACAGTGATGTCCGAGTCCACCTCGGCGCTGGTCGAGGCTGGGGACCCAGTGTGGTGGGGAACTCCTCCACTGAGATGGAGACAAGAGTACCGAAGACCAGAGACCTCATGGTGGAAATTCGCAGGGAGCTCTGACCCAATTTTCTGGGGAAGGGAGCATCTGAGAACATTTGTTAGAGAAAATGGGGAGAAATGTTCTAGAAAGAAGCAACATCTCATGCCAAGGCAGAGTACATGTACGGGTTCTGCGCCCTTTCTTAGGAAACACATGGCTTTTTTTTTTTTTAATGGTCCTCAAGGGTTTTTATTAGTTTTCAAGCTATATTAGAGGGGATAGTATAAAGAACCCTGTCCTCAGACACCTCAAACACTACCAATATTATACACTTTCGGTTTCATGTCCATAATTCACCTTTTCTTGGAGTACGTTAAAAACAAATTCCAGACATCTATCAATTCTGTGGAGAAGGGCATTCTTTAGTTACTCTTTCAATGTATTGCCTTAGGTATAACTGGACCTAGGTTGTGTTCTGGAGGAAGTCGAACAAAAGCTTTGTAAGCCCTGGCGCGGACACTAAATGTTTTGCTGTGTTATGTAGAAAAGGCATGGTGACAGGATAGCTATCTAGTCAAGTCTCATGCCTATGGTAATTGAGTTGTATTGTTCTTGCTAAAACGGTTACCTGGTGGCCCAGGTGCCTCTTGTTTTATCTCAATAAAAGGTTATGGAAAAGGTGATTCGGGGCTACAGTCAGGTGAACTGTAACCCCCTGATCCCAGGACATTGTCTCTCGTGTATTTCTTTTTCTTCTAACTTTTTATTCATCCGCGGGTACCTCGTTTTTGGGACCTGTTCACCCTGGACAGAAACAGATATTAGACCAACAAATTCACTCATAAATGCGTCAGTATATCTCACAGATGAAATAATTTTTTAAAAAATCCATTAAGTATGCTGTTGTTATCACTATCAAATTAATTCTCTAGGGCTGGGCATGGTGGCATACGCCTGCAATCCTAGCACTGGGGCAGGGAGGGGGTTGAGACAGGAGGATCATCTCAAATTCAAGTCCAGCTTGGACTACATAGTGAGTTCAAGGCCAGGCTGAACTACATAGGGAGACCTTGTCTCAAAAAACAAACCAACAAAAAATGCCTTAGTTTCATTGAACACCCAGACTACGTTCCCAAAACTCAGACTGTTCAATTTTTCCTGACTCAAAAAATCTCACTGTACAGCAGAATTGTAAAATCAGCATGCACATAAGATCATACATTTGGTTGATCTCCCCCTCAATAAAAATTTACTGATTGTCTTGGTATCTTTCTTTCTTTCTTTTTGTCTTTTTGAGACAGGATCTTGCTATGCAGTTCAGGCTGGCCTTGAGCTCACTTTGTAGCCCAGGCTGGCCTTGAATTCACAAGGAGCCTCCTGCCTCAGCCTCCCAAGTGCTGGGATTACAAGCATGTGCCACCCCGCCCGGCCCAAATTTTATTTAGATTTTCTTAGTGTTTGCCTAGTCTCCCTATTTTGTTCCAGCATCTGTCCAGGATACTGCATTACATGTAGTTGTGATGTTTCTTTGAGTTCCTGTAGTCCTACTGTTTTGGTTTTTTCAAGACAGGGTCTCAATATGCAGTTCAGGCTGGACTTGAGCTCACTTTGTAGCCCAGGCTGGCTTCACACTTACAATGATCCTCTTGCCTCAGCCTTTCCAGCATTGGAATTAAAGGCATGCACTACTATGCCCGGCTTTTTTGAGTTCCTTTTGTCTGTGATAGTTTCTCATACTCTCCTTTGTTTCTGATGATTTTGACAATTTTTTTTTTCTTTTTGAGACAAGGTTTATGCAGTTCAGATTGGCCTTGAACTCACTAAATAGCCCAGGCTGGCCTCAAACTTGCAGCAATCCTCCTGTCTCAGCCATCAGAGTGCTGTGATCACAGGCATTCACCACCCCACTTGGCAACTTTTGAGTTTTGCAGAATGCTTTTTAGGTATTTTATAGAAGGTTCCTCATTTGGAATTTGCCTGATGTTTTTCTCCACATTAGACTAGAGCAATGGGTCTCTGGGGGAAAAAAACCCCACAGAAGTAAAGCTGAATTCTTATCATAGACCAGTGAAGGCAAACCTTTGAGAGCTTTCAGTGACCACAGCTAGCTGTGGCAAACACGCCATTGGTTTGCTGCCACTGTCAACATGACTTACTACTGGATATATCACCTGGCTGTAGTGTCTGTCAGGCTTCTGCACCATAGTTACTTTTAAAATATCTCCTTTCCATGTTCTTTAGAAAGTCATTACGTGCAACCACAATCGAGTGGGGAGTTAGGTACAATCTCGAGAGTGGAATATCTACATAAGTTATTTAAAACTGTATTGTGTGGGAGATTTGTCTATGTTCATTTAATTGTTTATAACCGTGTGGACCCATGAAATTCATATTTTGGGTTATAATACTGCTTTTATTTCTCTAGATGTCCCAACTTTCAACTCCTATTTTTGTTGTTCTTGTTCCAGTGCTAGAGATGGAGCCCAGGGCCTCCTGAACGCTAGGTAAGCATTGAGCCATATCCCTGGCTCTATTGAGACAGGGTCTTGCTATGTAGTTCGCCCTAGCCTTGGACTCCAGGCAGTCATTCTGCCTCACCCTCCTGAGTGCTGGGATTATAGGTGTGTGCTACCACATCCAGTGCTTAGATTTGTAATACTCAAAATAATGAAATACAGTTGTGTTGTTAAAGGCAAAATGACAAGAAAAAGTCTGTGCATGTTTAGTAAGGATGAAATTTATTTTTCAAATATTTTCAGTCTCTGGTTGGTTACTGACTTGATGGATGTTTAGATGAGGAACTCTCAGATGCAGCAATGGGGATGGTGACTACGCATAGGCAGTGCCATTGCTCTGTCATTGTATCTCGTCAGGGACACTGGACGTTACGGTTCTCCCTCCTTTGATGAGGTCCACTGACCAGCTATGTTGTTTTCTTCCCTGAAAGCTTTGACAACCCTTGATCTGATGGTTATTATCTATATCTATCACTTAATGGAAGGAAAAGTGTTTTTTGAGTCTTGGACATCTTTTCTGAAAGTTGTCTCTTTGTATATTCTCCCATTCTTCTGTGGCTTTGGAATTTCTCTTTCCCAGTTTGACATCACAGATACATAGAAACACACACATGCACACATATTTACGGTATAAGTTGCAAATATTTTCATCAAACTTGGTTTTTATTTTTGCCATGCAAAGGCTTACTTTCATGTAGACTATTTTGTCAGTATTCCCTCTTATTACATCTGGACTTTGAGGCATGTCTACGCAAGTTTTCCCTTACAGTTTATAAAGAGTTCACCTTCATAGAGCTCACACTCTACTCAAGGTAGAGAAAAGATAAAGAGCACACTGTACATTAGATTTGTCACGGACAAAAACTGAGCAGGGAGGATGGCTGTGGGCGCTCACATTTAGGGTCTGATAGGGAGGGGGGCCCAGGACCCACCTGTGGGAGGGGGACACAAAGGGCTGCGCACAGGACAGCAAATGTATAAAGACGGGACTGGCAGCAAGGGGTGAGGAAAGCTGGGAGAGGTGGCTCTTCGGGGCAAGAGATGTAAGGAGCGGGATAGAAAGGAAGGATCAAGATCACAGAGATGTCAAATCTCCCTAATTTGTAAGTGTATCCTGAAACCAATAAAAGTAGCTGTTTTTCTTCTGGAACCAGGCCAGTTAAGTAGTTTGTTTCATTTGTGTGAAAAAAAAAAAAGTAGCAAGAGGCTGGGAAAGCTTGAAAGAAATAAAGGCCTGAGTGCAATCCAGTTTCCAATGTTACCATGCAGGTTAGAAACCTTCATAATGAGAGCAGGGTCTGGGAAGAACGAAGACAGTCTCTTTTGTTTTGTTTTTGAGATAGGGTCTTGCCAGGTAGTTTAGGCTGACCCCGAACTCAAGGCAATCCTGCCTTAGCTTCTCAAGTGATGGGATTATAGGCATGTACCACCACATCTGGCATGACATAGTCTAATTAAACATGGACATTTGGGGTAGGGAAATGTGATACTTTAAATCAGTGGGTAAAGTTTTACTTTATAATGGAAGAATAATCCACACAGTGAAATGCACAAGGCCATCAGGGTACAATGAAGGCAGGTATGGCACATGCCAGTAATCCTAGCACTCTGGGAGGCTGAGCCAGGAACATTGTTGGTTTAAGTTTAGCCCTGGCAACTTAGTGATTCAGTAAGACCCTGTCTCAAAATTAAAAAGGGCTGAGGATGTAGCCCCATGTGAAGGACCTTTCAGTGATACGGACAGCCTGCTATGGCACACATGCTAGGCTCACTGCGGCTGCCCTAGAGTCTCCTCTCTTCTCGTTTGATGCCCTAGACTTTCCTTCTCTCCTCAGTCGCTGCTCACTCCTTTTCCAGCAGCAATTGCTGTGTTACCTGAGAAGTCACTAAGTGCATGTGTTTGCTAGGCTAAATTCCAAATGCCTAGATTTAAATGTCAAAATAGGAAAAGTCTAAAATCTCTAAGAAAATCTTAACTCCATCTGACCCTCCATTCTACAGGGGCTCCTTAGCAGCCCTCATAGCAGCGCATTTCACCACCCAAGTATATGCTGGAGCCTCCCTGACACCCATGTGGCTCTACTTGGGCCCTTTGCAGTGTACTGTTTAAAAACCACACTTCCCACGCCTGCTTTATTTCCTCACAGCAGTTTTCTTCCAACAAAACTGCAGCTTACCTCACCAACTGACCCTCACCCATCACTTTCTAAAGGTAGGGACTTCAGGCCAGTTTGTTCAGCGCTGTAGCCCCAGGATCCAAAGAAGGTGCTCAGTTAATTTGCTGAGGGTGAAAGTGACGCAGGGACCTTGTAACAGCCCATTCTCTTGGCTTTGGTAGGGTGACAGGACAGGGTAGGAATAGAGGGAGCAGCAGAACGGCCCAAGGGGGACTGCAGGTATGTGCAGGGACTACAGGCTGCCTATCCTAGCCATGCTTTCTTTTGAATATTTTAGTAGGCGGGGAGGAGTGCTGGGGTGAAATTCTTGGCTCTAGACTGAGCTTCTTCATCTGCACAGCTGCTGCAGGGCCCCCTGTGCCTGGACCCAGCGCAGGCGCCACTGTGGCAGGGACAGGCCCTGGCAGAGCTCCTCGGAGAGGGCAGCTTGGCCTGGCTGCTCCCACCTGAGAAAGGACATGGCGTGAGAGGGAAGCCCGGCCCTCCAGACCCGCTGGCCTCTCACCTTCCCCAAGGCCTGAGACCAACTTTCCACCCAGCTCAGCCCTCCTCTTACCAGTCCGCCACAACCGCCTGGAGTTCTGGGATCCGATCCAGCCCCTGCTGCAGCACATTCTCCAGCCTCCTCAGAGCCTGCCCCACGGTCTCCTTTTGCTCCTTTTCCTGGGACACCTGGATCTGCAGCAGCTCTGGAGGGCAGAAGCCCAGGAGACAGCATTGAGTCATCTGGCTTGTTGGAGCCTCACAGCCAAATCTCGTCACCAAATCTCCAGTCACCTAGTCCTGTCCCTCCGAGTTCTCATCTCAAGGGCAACCCAAACACAGCAGGCCTCATCCTGGACACTTCCTTCCTTCTCCACGACAGCCCATCAGTCTGTGTGGCCCACCCACTCAGGTTCCCAAGTTTCCTCCTGGTCCCTGCTCTTCCTGTTAGCCTCCCTCCTGGGCCCAGGCCTGTCTCCCACTCTGGTCACCCTCCATGTGGCAGCTAGAATGATCTTCCTGATGCTCAAATTCGTGTCCCCCCTACCCACCTCTCAGAACCTTCCAAGGCTCCTCAGTGCCCCCAAGCTCCTCAACTTGGCATTAGCATCAGCAAAAACCTGTCCTCACTCCAGGGCCCGAGCGAGATACCACCTTTCCTTTGGAAAACCCTTGCCAGCACCTGGCATCTCTTCAGCCTGTTCTAGCCCTTCACTCCAGTGGTGTTTTCTCTCAGGGTGGCGACTGAGCCTAGTCCCTCTCCATGGGCCCAAAGCAGGCCTGTCTCAGAGCAAGTGCAGACCAGCAGTGTGGTTGGACCCCTTGGGCCCGAATCTTGACTTTGTTCCATCCTTGCCCTGTGACCTCAATCTCCGACCCTTGTCCTTTCTTTAGCCATCTCTGCTATCAGACAGGCGTAGCTGTAGGCTAGTAGGGAGGGACAGACTGGAGCGTTTGGGACACAGAACCCACAGGACTCACGGGCAGGCTGAAGGGGGGCAGTTAGGGAGCTGGGAGGAATAAAGGTTTCTGTGTTGCCCAGCAGTTAGGAGCACAGACCCATGTCAGGCTACTGGGGTTCGCATTCCAACTGGATGAGGAAGATGGGAGAGTTAGGAGGGGAAGACCCCAAAGGAAGAGGGACAAAATAGCTCTCTGCAGTGAAGAGGACTGGGAGCTCTCTTACAGATAGGTTAAAGTTCAAGATGCCCAGGAGGTGGGGGCATGTTATGCCACGTCTCAAACTGTTCTCCTGATTCCTGCACACTTCCCTGTGGAGAGGTGGAAGGCAGGGAGCCTCAAACTCAAAAGCCTGAAAGTTGTTTCTTTCTACTTGGCTGATGGCACCCTCAACTCTACCTTTTTACCAATACTGGGGACTGAACCCAGGTCCTTCATAGTGAGCTACAGCCCCAGCCTTTTTCATTTTGCACTGGGATTTCGTTAAGTCACTAGGTTGCTCAGGCTGGGCTCTGACTGGTGATCCTTCTGTCTCAGCCTCCCACAATGCTGGGATTACAGGTGTGTCCCACTGCACCTGGCTCTCCCAACCCATTCCTTACCAATTCACCTTCTATCTTTTTACCCTTTGATTCCTTTCAATTTGCCTCTACCACGGAAACCACTTGGGGCTAGGTAGCTCTCCCCTTACACCCACCTAGCTGTCTGGGCCAGCACCCGGGATTCTCAGAGTTTATTTTCTCATCCGTAAACTGTGAGTCTTAATAATCCGTCCCCTCACAGTAAGTATTCAAAGATGGTGGTACACAGACAATTACTGTAATCACAGCTGAAACACAAATGCTCGCCGCAGGCCTGGGTGAATCTTCCCAGCAGTTCCCTGATTCTTACTATGTTTACTCCACTGAGGAGCAAGCTGAGGAATGGGCAGATCACACAGAGAGGAAGAGAAAGCACAGAGAAGAGAATCCAGGAGGTTTAAGCCCACAGTCCAGCTTCTAACTGCTCCAGTGTATCATCTGATGTGATGAGTACTTGGCAAACAGGTGGTCAGTGTGGCCCTTGGTTACCGGAGTTCAAATTCCAGCTCTGTCATGTGGGCAAGCTACTAAGCCCCCTGCATCCCAGCTCCCTTCCCTGTAAAATGCGGAGAAGAGCAGTACTCACCAGTGGGCTTGCCGTGTACATTGCACAACTGAGTATGCTCCAAGCACACAATACACACTGGGGAAGCAGTAGGTGTGGGTGCTGGGAATGAGCAGGGCGCAGGGTATGGGACACGGGGCAGCCTACCCTGTGTGGATGGTCCTGGAGGCAGACTGGTTTTCATGTGAAGCAGATCCCAGCACCGGAGACTCTGCTGGTCCTGGAGGAACAGAAGGTCCTGGCGGAGAGAGGCAGCCTTCGGGAGGAGCAGCTCTGGTCCCTGGAGGGAGCAGGAAGGACAGTCACCGAGGCAAGGGTGGGGATAGTGATGGGCAGGCACTCCCAGGGGACAGGCACTTACCTTCCCTGCAGGCAGCCCTAATGTGTGGCTCAGTGGTATGAGGCTGAAACCCTTGGGGGTTGCGGGGTGCAGCTGGTGGATGGACGGTAGGATTGTAGGCAGGGGCTTCAACCTGGGGAGTAAGACCAGGATAGCATGGAGAGAAGGGCTTCAGTTCCAGAAGCTCTAGGGCCAAGGAACTGGAAGGAGGGCCTGGGGTTAAGATGTTAGACTGTGCCTGGTAACCTGAGAGTAAGGATGGACAGCCTGGGAACACTGGGGTGAGTTCCCTGGAGGAGGTTCAGGGAGTGACAGGCTGAGGGCAGGGGAGATGGCAGCTGGGCTTCAGAGATTACCCTTCGGGTCCGTGCCGTAGCAGGGTGCTCAACAGAATGTGAGGCAGGTGCCAGGCTCCCTCTTCCAGGAAGCCCAGCAGCTCTTGGCTCTGTGGTGCCACGGCCTCGGAGGCGGGGATCACCTTTTTCTGAACCAGAGCAAACACCTGTTGGGAGGGAGAGGTATGGGTAAGTGGTCTGCGTGGACCAAGATCTAGTGGATCTAGTCCCCACCCCAGACCTCATCATCCAAATTCCCATCTTACCTCCCCAGGGCTCCGACCCAGGCGTGTCTTGCTGGCTGAGTTTCCCTTGATGAGTAGGCGAATCTGTTCCTGGGTCTCCCCCTAGGGAACCAGGAAGCCATGGAGACTAGCTGGAGGTCCTTCTCACCTCCCAGGCTGAGGCCACATCTTTGCACAGGTCCTGCTGCCCCTGGGGTTCTCACCCTGGGTCCCCTCCCTGCCCAGTGCTTGATCACAAGGTCCCCGCCTCAGCTCTTGCCCTCTGCAGGCCCTGACTCTCACCACCCGCTGCCGCCAGTGCAGAATGCGTTGCTGCTTGGTCTGTAGCTCCCGCAGAAGAAGCTGCCGATGTCCAGATGTGTCCTCCAGCTCTTGGCACTGAGCACACAGGACTTTGAGCTCCGCCCGCAGGCCACAGCTTCGAAGGCCCAGCATTAGCACCTTCCTGCAGGATAAGCAGAAAAAAGCAAAGTAGAGGGAAGAAACTAAGACCCACTCTAGGGAGGGAGATGCAGTTTTCAGTCTTCCACGATGAACCATAAACACATAGACACCTTAAGGAAAGGGAGGCAGGGGTGGGAATCACAGGGACAGAAAATATCTCTGTCCTGAGATGCATCGGAGAGAGATGGCCTACAGGCCTCTGCCAAGGCAGTCCCTCACCTCTCACTGGGTCCAAGGCTATGTCTCTCCACCTCTTCCACCAGGCCCTGGAAGCGGCCAGTCAGGACCTGATGCTCCTTCAGAAGGGCTCCCTGCTGGGTGACCAGTGCACCCACAGCCTGCCAGCCCTCCTGGGGGCAGGTACAAGGTCTGTGTGAGTATGATCCATAGGAGTGAGGGGGTTGGGGATATTGAGAGGGTAGCTGGAGGTTACCTGGATGAGATGCACCATGGATGGCAAGGCTTGACTGCAGTCTGCCGGGGCCAGGGCCAGGGGCCTGTGTAAGGGCACAGCTGCTGAGGGAGCAGCCCTGTGTCCTGCCCTTGGTACTTGGGGGCAGCCAGTGTCAGCCTGCCCACTGCATCAGGCACCGAGATCCAGTTCTGCCCCACCAGCAGGTCGTTGGGCTTGATCCCAACTCTGTCCCAGCTCACCCACCTGCCCACCTGCCCTGACTGGGCATGCTCGGCACCACACCTGGATTTCTCCGTGTCTCCGAGCCCATCCCCACCGCACAGGGACCGGATCTCCACCTCCCGCTCGGCAGCCAGGTACTGCAGGGCAGCTAGGACGTGGCCTGGGGGGTGGTTTGTCAGCAGTGTCTGGGGAGCAGGAAGAGCGAAGTCAGGCCACATGGGGGGCTGGGTGGTAAGCTGGGCCCCCACAGGAATGAGACAGTAGGATGGAGGGTCAGGAGTAGGCACCCTGAGGTTTGATCGTGGGTCTGGAGGGTGTGGCCTTTCCAAGAACCCCACCTCCTCACCTCTACTGAGCTAAGCCACTGTTGGTAAGAAGGTCCAAAGTGGTCATCACGGGGGCTTCTGTCAGGTTGGGAAAGAGGGCAGGAATGTTACAGACACTCAGTTATCCCTCTACTTTTCACCACCGCCCTACACGGCAGGGGCTCTCACTGCCCCCATTCCACACATAAGGAAACTGAGCCCATCTATGCCTGCTAGATTTAGTCTGTTAGCCTGGCTAAGCCTCCTCACCATAGCACCCCCATCCTTCCCCATCCTCCACAGACCTGACCACCTTGGCCATCACGGCCTATTATGGGTATGTCTCTTCGTTTTTCCAGCTTGGGAGTCCTGTCAAGACCTAGCCTGGCACTGACATAGCCTAGAAGCTCAACATCTGAGGGACTCATAAAAGAATGACTTCCTGCCTCCAAAGCCTAGGCTGTTTGAAGGGCTCCTGGACCCTGGAACACTCACTGGGCACCGCCTCCCCTGGCCTGGGGCATCAGAAGGTTCTGCAGGAACTGGGCCCGGAGGGTACAGGCTGTTCGGACATCACGCTAGGGAGAAGACGATGGGGCATGAAGGGCATGCAGGTGTCTGCCTGACTCTGAACTCCTCACCCTTCCCCAGGGCCCAGGACTCTTACCAGGACCACAGGCTCCAGGGCCAGGGCTGCCGATGCCAGAGGTCCAAAGGCTACATCTACTTTGGCCTTCCTGGAGGGAGGAATGCAGTTGGGGTTGGCATCCCTGGCAAAACACATGCCTGGGTCCCACCTCCTACTGCCAGCATGGTTGGGCACAGAGATTGCTGAGCCTGGGCCCCAGGGCTCAGCTTTGAAATGAGGCCTCTCCCATCTCACAGCAGGACTACGGCCTTCCACCTGCTTCACTGGTCTCCAGGCTTGTGCCCCGCCCATCTGCAGTCTGTTCTCTACCTACTGGTCAACAATCTTGTTAAAACCTAGGGAAGACCTTGTTGCTGTTCACATCCTCCACTGCAGTAGCTGTTTTCCCATCAAAGGCAGAATAGCAACCCTGGTTATCAGGCACTCTTCTGAGCACTTTGCACAACTCACCTAATTATCATCCCTAATGTAAAAGGCTGGAATGAACATTACACCTAGTCCACAGATTTGTACTGAAGTGCCAAGAAGTTACTCTGCCAAAGCCATACAGTTGTAAATGGCCAAGCCAGGGGCAGAACTGTCGGAGTTAAACTCCAATGCCTCCAGCGCATCCAAAACTGTCCTGCCCCTCCTCACCCAAGTCCCTCTTGCCTGAGAAACCTGGGCTGAACTGGTTTTCTCGCTATTCTTCCCACAGGACAAGGTCGGGACCTCTGCTCTTGCCCTCTCCAAAGAAATTCCTCCAACTCAAGTGTTACTGCCTGACTTCAGCCTCCCCCTCTGTCAGATGGCCTTGAACTTATCTCTACCTGAAACTGCAGAATCTGTTTCTCAGTTTATAGGCTGCCGGTTTTGCATCAGAGAATAAGCTCCTGAACAGGGAGCTATTCTGTGTCTACTGTTGTTTTTTCCACAGTTGGTGTTCTAGATACAAAGTTGGCACCACACTTGATGTATTTCCAGTGAAATACAGAGGAATAAGGCGACAAAACTCTGGCCTTATGCACCCTAAATCCCACAGGTAGGAGCCTGGAACTCTAAAACCCAGAAAGAAGCAGGGCAGAGGTCTTTAAGGATAGCTGCCCGGATGAGCGCTGGTCCCTTGGGCACTGGCCCCACCTCTCTATGTCCTGCAGGTGCTCGAGCCGATTCTGTAGCCACTGCATGGGCTCTCGGAGCCCACGCTTCTGTCTTCGCACAGCCCCAGCTTGGGCCCGGAGGAGGAGAGCTCGATGCTGGGTGTCTCGCATGCTCTGTAGTGCCTGCTCTGTGGCCATGTCTGTGGGAGAAACAGGGCTGGTCATCAGCACCTCCCCAACCCTGTATTCCACTGCCCATCTGCCTGGCCCCATGGGTCACCCTGTGTTTCATTCTCTCGCTCCATCAGCTCCAGGCTCTGGTCTAACTCTTGGATCTCTGCCCTTAGGCGGGACACAGTGGTTTCCAGCTCCAACTTCCGACGGACCTGGTGGGGTCAGGTATAAGGTCAGATGCTTGCTTTATAGGGCTTAGTCTGGCCTGACTAGTTGAGGGGCATTAGGTTTCTCATCCATGGGGAAGGAAAACAGCAGAGGGTTTCTCTTAAGCAGGCTAAGGTACTGTCTGGCTCCTTTCTCCTGGGATTGCTTCACCCAACTCTCAGCCTCTGCCCTTTATTTCTTCCCCCTCTCTCTTTCTGGTATCAGGGATTAGGGTACTGAACCTAGGGCCTTCCTACTGATCTTCATTCCCCATCGTTTTTTTGAGACAGGGTCTCAGGCTGGGCTCAAACTTGTGATCCTCCTGCTTCAGCCTCCCAGAGTGCTGGGATTGAGGTGTGCACCACCACACCTGGCTTTCCAACCTGTTTCTGTCTGTGCTGGTGACACCCACATTGCTGTTCCAATCTTGATCTCTTCTCTGAGCTTTACATCTGGAGTACTAAAGCCTTCTGAAAGCCTTCACCTAGATGTCATCTGGGCTCCTGGGACCCACTGGGACCTGTTCTGGCCTCAGCATTTCCCCTCACCAGCTCTGATGCCTTTCTCGCCCTTGCCTGGCTTACCCGGGACTGTCAACCCTGCGAGGGCACAGGGACTGGGACTGTTTGACAACCCAGTGTCTGTTTTCAGCATACCCAGCATCAGGCTGGGTCTAGAGCAGAAGATCTACAAGTTCTGTTTCGGATGAAAGAGAATCGTATAGCACAGGTTTCTCACCTCTGGACTGTCCTGGTGGCCATACCTGAAGAAATGAGACCACAGTTAGGAGATGACTGGGGCTTCCAGGGAGCGGGCAGAAAATGTAAGGCTGTAGGTGGGGACAAGGTTAGATGGGAGGGGAAGATAAGAAGGGACGGCTCTGAGAAGCATTTACCAGAGCAGGTTTCCCCGAATCTTCCTGACATTCCTGCAGTGGGGAGATTGATGGAGGAAGGAGTTACTGTGGGATTGCCCGTGACCCCGTAACCCCTTTCCTCCTCTTCCTCCCTTTAGGCCGCGCGTCTCACCTCTGACTGTGCACGTGCCTCAAGACGTAGGCCCAGATGTCAGCGCCCTGGCCCAGACACAGCCTGTGGGAACAGCGCATAAAAGTTATAGAAGTTGGCTGGGGCATCAGCACGGGGGGGGGGGCCTCACTTCCTGGGTGACGACCTAAGGGATCCTTACTCTGCTCTGGAGGAGAGAAGGCTCATGCTTTGGGGAGCAGGATATTACCTCCTTAGTCACCGAGAGGGCGGGCTTCTCACTAAGCATGGGAGTACACTCTCCACGGTGCGGTGCTCCCTTTCTCCTGGGGGAGGGTCAGCTCCAGTCATTCCCCAAGGAGGGGCAGGGGATGTACGTGAGAACTGCTCTTGTGACTAGACAGAGGCCATTCCTCCTACAGATTCAGTCCCTAGCGGGGGCTGTTACTGCCAACTCGAGTGTCCACATGGCTAGGGTTGGGTGGTGGTGGGGAGGTGCTGCCGGGTCAGCCTTACTTTGGAGACTCTGTTTCCACACGGGAAGGGGTCTGCATCAGCTGAGGGACAGTCCTCAATGGTGCCAGGGATCCCGCTCTGGGCAGCACCCCAGGGTGGGGATGGGAACGTGAGGGTCACCACCGGGGCTCCTCACTCAAATGCACAATCCTCTCCCTGAACATACTACTACTAGGGTGCGGAGCGCGCAGGAACTCGGGGGGGGGGGCGATCCGCGTCCTCGATGAGGGGTGGGTCTCACTCTGGATGGCACCAGATGGGGAGCCTCCAGTCCTACAGAGGCCTCACCTGCGCAGCGTCGACTCCGGGGCCCGGGCTACTGCGGGAACCCCCATCTCTTCGGCTGCCCAGCGACCCAATTCCCGCGCTTCCTGCACCAACTCCATAACCGAGCCAAGGCCTCCGCCTCCCGCCCTCTCTTCAAGTGTGGCGCCTGTCTTTGACGTCTCTAGCGCGCCGTCGATTGCATCATCAGTTGCCAGGCAGATTACCTGTGCGGCGCCGCCCTGTCTTCCTTTACTGTTCTCGCCCTTCCTGCGAGGATCGCATCGACTGAAGATGGAAAGGTCGCAGAGATATTGGCACCCGCTCGCCTTCTGTCGTCCTCCCGCTCACTACCTGCTGTTCCCAAAGAGGCAAAATGTCCTTAACACTTCCCTTTGTTTTCTGGGCAAATGGGGCTTGTATCCTAAGAGAACCAAAAGAGATCCTAAACTTACTGCTTTTTTTTTGTGGTACTGGAAGTTGAACCCAGGGTCTCACATTGTGTACATCCCCAGCCCTTTTTAAATTTTTAAATTTTATTTTAAAAATATATTTACTTAAAAATGTATACTTTTTTTTTTTTTTTTTTTTTTTTTTGCCGTACTGGGGATTGAA
Organism: Dinomys branickii; assembly: GCA_004027595.1. Lineage (NCBI taxonomy): Eukaryota > Metazoa > Chordata > Mammalia > Rodentia > Dinomyidae > Dinomys > Dinomys branickii. The sequence continues at coordinate 78,428 of PVLD010001008.1, read as the reverse complement.
CTGAAGACCTTGTGCTTGCCAGGCAGGCGCTTATTCCACTGAGCTATATCCCCAGCCCCATTACTTGATTTTCATATTTTATTTCATTTATTTTGTGGTACGGAGAATTGAACTTATGGTCACATGATGCCAGGTAAGCACTGTATCAGTGAGCCCCAGCCCTGCTTTATTTTATTATTATATATGTATTTTTTGAGATTGGGTTGCTAAATTGCCCAAGCTGGGTTCAAATTTAACAAGCCCGGTGGCTCAGCCTCTCAGAGCGTTGGGATTACAAGCCCGACTACTTACTGTTCCTTGATTTTAGAAACAGGATGTTTCTTGTCTGAGTGGGGTGGAGAGGCAGATAGTGTGATACTAGTATCTCCCTGGCGTGCAGTGTTCCAGGTGCTTGTTCTTGCTTCCCATTTTCTAAATGTTAGTGGAGCAGACTCTTCTGCTTGATGCTTGGGACACTGGTGACAGGACAGCCCCGGGTCCCATGATACGGAGCTCACAGCTCAGTGGGGGAGGAAGATGCATGTCTAAGTAGGAAATAAGCAGTGAGGCAGGGTTCATGTGGGCCACAAAAAGTACAAATGGTCTATGGCATGGCCCGGAGAGCTTTGAGCGTTCTGGAGAGCCCTCTGGGCTCCAAGATAGGGATCTGGATGTGGAGGGTGGTGAGTGTGAGGCCCAGAGCAGAAGAGAACTCAGCGCAGGTAGGGCCCTAAGCTTTAAGGACCTTTCACTCACCACTGTGTCCAGCACAAAGCCTGGCTCTGTGAATAGTTTTTGAATAAAGAAATAGACGGGAAGGTGATGGTATGAAACTAAACCTGGGTATTCAGGGAAAAGGCTGGAGTGAGGTGGGGTGGGGGCAGTGTTGAACCAGGATGGGCTGAGAGGAGGAGCTGATGGGTGTGGCCCCAGGATTAGACCGAGGTGGTGATGGTAGAGATCCACGTTGAAGTTTAGGGCCCTGGCCTGGGACTTGGATCTGGATGGCACAGATCTCGAAATGGGACCTGGAAGAAAGAGCAGCTTTAGGGCAAAAGTTGAGGGCAGTGTGAAACCCTGTGAGTGTAAGGAGCCCAGGAGACATGCAAGGGGTTGTTCAGGCTTCTGATCCAGGGACGAGCGACCATGATCCCCACTGAGGCAGCAGGTTTGAGGGAAAAGCTTAGGGTGCATTCCAATACTTCTCAAGGATGGAAAAGTTGAAGAGAGTGATGTTGGTTGCCAGGAGGGGGGCGAGTGGTGGGCTTTCAGGGGCAAAGATTGGCAGCTGTGACTCCTCAGTGTCTGGTTTCTCAACAGCTGCCATATCCTCCAACTATCTCCACCCTGTAGAGAAGTGTTTTGCTACTTAAAAAAAAATTCAAAGAGACATTGTTAGGTCTACAAGGTTTTCAGGGAACTTTGAACATGTTTGAGAACTTTAAAATAAATTGGCTGTTAAGGAATGAAAAGATCTTGTTTTGAAATTTTGTATCATTTTAATATTTAAAAAATTTTTTTATTCTCTTCAAAATAAAAAAGATATATTCTAAAACGGAAAAAAAAAAAAACCAGAGTGAAAAGATAAGTTGCAGACCAGGAGAAAATATTTGCAAGCCACAAACCTTATATAGAATTTGTATCTAAAAGATATAAAGTACTCTTAAAATTCACCAGTAAGAAAATGAACAACCCAATTAAAAAAACACAAAAGGCATGATCAAATATCTCACTAAAGATGCATAAAAGAAAAATAAATGCAAAGATGCTCCATATCACCAGGGAACTGCTAATTAAAAGAGTAGGCTGGAGATAGTGGCGCACACCTCTAATCCCGGTACTCTAGTTGAAGCAGGATGGTCAGAAGTTCCAGTCCAGCCAGGGCAACATAGTAATCAAGAGGCCCTGTCTCAAAATAAAAGAGGCTGGGAGTATAGTTCAATGGGAAGGCCCTGGGTTCAATGTCCAGGACCACAAACAGCAACAGTGGAGCACTTGGGGGGCTTGGGCAGGAAGAACTTGAGAATTAGGCTGGCCTGGATTATATAGCAAGACCCTGTCTCAGAACAAAAACAAAACAACAACAAAAAACCAACCAAACAAACAAAAGGCATACCATTACACATCGACTAGAATAACCAAACTCCAAAACACTGCCAACACTAAATGTATTTGGAGCAAAGGGAATTCTCTTTCAGTAGTGGTGGGAATGTCCAATGATTCAGCCACTTTGGATGACAGTTTGGTAATTTGTTACTAAACATACTTTTACTATATAATTTAGAACTTTCTTATTACTGAATTAAGTACTTTATTTTTGAAAACCTCAGCTCTTTATGTTTTGTGTAATCTATTTTTTTTGTTTTGTTTTGAAACAGGGTTTCATTATGTAGTTCAGGCAGGTCTTAAACTCAGTATTTAGCCCACGCTGACCTCAAACTCACTATAATTCTTCTGCCTCAGACTCTAGAGTGCTGGGATTACAGGTGCATGCTACCAAGACCAGGTTCTATTCTTTTAATTTTTTTAGACAGTGTCTTGCTATGTAGTTCAGGCTGGCCTTGAACTCACTATGGAGCCCAGACTGGCCTCGAACTTGATTGGTTCATGGCGTGATGCTAGGATTAAGCATGGGTGATGACTAAATCAGTCCACTGATTGCTTTGGTACCACCCTAATCCTGGCAGACTTGATACAGTATAAGGGACAGAGAGAGGCTTGTTCTGTCTCTTGTTTGTTTTGCTACCTTCTGCCTATTCACCTCTGCAGTGCCTGTCTGCATTTCTACCCTGCCTTGGAGCCAGCCAATGATGGACTGAAGCCTTTACAAATTGTGAGCTAAATAAACCTTTTCCCCATTAACTTTAGGTGTTGGGCATTTTGTCTCAGCAATGAGAGAAAAGTAAGAATTTTGTACCAGAGAAGCAGGATTGTTGCTGTGACTATACCTGACTATGTGGTTCAGAAGCCTTTGGGTCTGGCTAGTGGGAAGAGTTTGGAAAGATTTGGAGATGCCATCTGATAAAGTAGAGCTGGAACACCTTAGGCTGTGCTTGGTGGGAGATTTCTGGTCAGCACTCAGAAGACCAAAAAGTCTGACAGACATACTGCTGGTAAAGACCAGGCTCAAGAGGTTTCTGCTGGGAAGTAGGGTTGTACTGGCCATTAGACTATAGACAATGTGTGTTATAACTTGGAGGAAAGTTTATTTGCATTTTGCTTGCGTCCAGAGACTTTGCCTGAGGCTAAGATTAAGTGTGGTGGACTAATAAATCTTGCAGAAGAAATTTCAAGGCAGTTTAATATAGTGGGCAATGATATGGCTACTGCTGAGGGCTTTTAGCCAGATTTATGTTGAGAATCAAGAGCAAAGAGTCCAGCAGAATGACTCAAAATGTTGTTTGGCCAGAAAGAAAGCCCCGGTAAAGTTGCAGCCTGCAAAGATGGAACAGAAAAGAAATTGGTTGTTGAAAAAACTTGCAAGGAAAAGCCAAGTGTTTTGGAAGAAGACAACAGAAAATGTTGCCTGAGGACATCACAAGAACCAGCAGGACTCCAGTGAAAGTGAAAGACATTGCTCTGAGAAGAGAGCCCCAGAGCCATATTCCAGTGGCCTGGTGTGAGGAGCAGCTAGAGCTGGAATCAATCATATGTGTAAGGTGAACCATGAAAACAAGCTGTTCCAAGTCCAAGAACTTGAGGTGCTCAGGCAAGCCAGGCAAAGTTGCTAGACAGAGGGGTTGAAACTGACATCAGTCTCCTGAGAGTATAAATAAATGCACTATGGTGGTTGAGAAGTTCTTTCTCCTCAGCCACAGAGAGGGCTCCAGCCAACCTCAGCTTTCTGTTTATTGTCTCTTATCGTTATTTCTCCATCCTCTCACTCTCCTTCCTCCTGGGAACTTCGAAAGCTGTGCTGGATGCAGCAGCCGAAGGAAATTGTTTCTTGGGATTTGGTTCATAGGCACTTGACCCCTACGGCCAAGGGAGAAGGAAGCCTGGCTACTGCTCCAGCGGGCACCGGACCTTGGCATCATCCATGTGGTGCTAGTTTTAGGTGCTTGGAGAATGCAAGAGTTGTGGGGTCAGGAAGGCTTCCACCCAGATTTCAGTAGAAGTCCTGGAAAGCCAGGCGGTGTGTGAAGCTCCAAGTGCAGCAGAGATCCCAGAAATGTGGAGAAGCCTGGAATGTGGAGTTATCTGAGGAAAACTACAGAAAGGGAGCAGAGCTGGCCTAAGAGAGAAGCCTTGGGAGATACAACCACTGAAAGTGCTGTAGGGATGGAGCCACCTAAGTCCTTTGGAGTTCACATCTTGCCATAGATTGCCAGGGACATGGAACTGCAGGACTTACTGTTTGCCCTGCTGGATTTTGGATTTGCTTTGGTCCATTCCTTTGTATCCATATCCGTAACATTTGGAATGGGAATGTCTATCTTGTGCCATTGAACATGTGAAGTGTTTAACCTCCTTTTCATTTGCACAGGCACTTGCAGCTGAGAGTTCATCTTAAATCTCAGAAGAGACTTTGCACTTGGACTTTTCAGCAATGCCGAAACTGTTAGGACTTGGGCAACTCTTGGAGTTGGACTAAATGCATTTTGCATAAAGGGATGTGCATGAGTCTTTGGTGGGCCAGGGGTGGAATCTTATGACTTGTGTCTAGACGTCCCCTCCTAGCCTTTCTACTTTTATTGGTTGATTGGAAGTTGTGTATAATGATGTGGGAAGCCAAAACCTGGCTGCTGAGGTACCATGGTCCTACTCTCTCAGTGATTGGTCAGTTTGATGTGGGAGTGACTTGGGTCTGGGAGACTTGTGTTGCACTAGGCACCCTTGAGTGATGTGATTTAACACTTGGACTCAGGTTCATTGGCAGTAGAGGGTGATCTTTACAAGGATTAATATCTCCTGCTCCTATTCGACACATGTGTATCTTCTTTGGTGATGAAGTATCTGTTCAAATCTTTTGCCCATTTTTTTTTTTTGAGACAGCATCTTGGTGTGTAGTTCAGGGTGGCCTTGAACTCACTACATAGCCCAGTCTAGCCTGAAACTCACAGCAATCCTCCTGCCTCAGCCTCCCAAGTGCTGGGATTACAGATGTGCACCACCACACCCAGCTTTTTAAAAATTAAAAAAAAATTATTAGTACATGTTTGCAGTACATAGTCACATTCATTATGAAGAGTTGTACATAGCACATCTTAATTCTTTTAACTTCCACTACTCTTTCTCTCCTTTTTTAACAGTATAATTTGCGGAGCAAAAATTTTTAATTCTCATGAAATCTAATTTTTTTCTTTTATGGAAGTACTTTTGGTATTATGGGTAAGAACTTTTTGCTTAACTCAAGGTGAGAAAGATTCTCTTCTGCTGTCCTCTAAGTTTAATAGTTTTGTACTTCACATTTAGATCTGTGATGCATGGTAAATTAATACTTATCTAAGATGTAAAGTTTAGCCTGAGTTTGTTCTTTTTTTAGCCTGAGGCAGGAGGATCATTGCATGTTCCGGGCCAGCCTGGACTACAAGTGAGCTCAAGGCCAGCTTGAACTGCATCGTGAGACCCTGTCTCAAAAAGACACACACACAAAAGAGACAGGGTCTCTCTATGCAGTTTAGGGATTACAGGCATACACCACCACTCCTGGCACCAGTAGGGAAACACCTTCAAGTTAGCTCCCTGTGGCAGATAATTTGTTAGAAAAGATGTCTTAAAAAGCAAGAGACGGCAGAACAGATTTAAGAGCGTGCATTGTTACTAACTGTCAGCAGGAGGCAGTGTTGCCCACCTAGGGGTTAAGAACAGCCTGAGAGGCAGACTGCTTGGCTCCCAGCTCCTCTGCTGACTCACGGTGTGACCTCCAACATAGCTTTCCATCTTCCTGTGCTCCCTTCCTCAGTCTATAAAAATGCAGGCCATAGGGCACAGAGACCCTATGGAAAATGGTAAAATTAATGCTCAGAAAGTGCTAAGAACAGTAGTTTACACTTGATTCTGAAAGTTCCTGCTCTTACCATCACTAGGAAAAAGAAGAAAAAATAGTCAGACTCTACTACCTAAAAAAGGTCACAAGCCCAGGAGATTTTGCAGGTATGTTCACACCAACTATGAAAAAGTTGCTGATTCTTATACCACAGAAATGGTTCCAGAACACAGAAATACACAACTTGTTTTAGGGTGCCAGCACTGGCACTGCGTAAACTGGATGAGAACAGCCCCAAGGTGGAAAGCATAGGGCAGAGTCATGTGTAAATACAGGTGCAAACTATGATATAAACAAACAATATCATGCATTAAAAGAATAATAGATTGTGACCAGTTAGTTTTCCCCAGGAACACAAGTATAGTTTCTTGGGAATAATTTTGCAAGTGGGCTGAATTAACTTTTTATATGATCATCTTAATAGATACTGAAAAGTATAGTACTTGATATAATTCAACATGAACTTCTAAATAAAAAATTAGAACAGAACATAGCAAAACAGATGGAATTTTTATCAGATGTTTGTACCAATTTTGTGACTTAGTAATAAAACACTGGAATTACTCCATATGGAGATAGAGACAGGATTAGGATACCTGCTGTTACTGATGCTATTTCATATTGTATTGAATGATTTAGCTAAGGAACTAAATACCAAATGAAGTATTAAAATTGTATTATAAGTAATACACATTTCAAATAAAATAATCCACACATGTAAAATAAAGAATTTTATACCAATTAATTTAAGTAACATGAACATTAACTCAAGTAACAACTTAGATTATCTCCATAATATGGAGTGAAAAAATGTCTATTGATAATAAATAAAATAAGCCCGAAGGTGTAAAAATACAATATGACATACCATGTTTATGAGTAGGAAGTCTTACCATAAAAGTGTTAAGTCTCCTCAATTTGATAACTAACTCATTAGGGGCTGGGGATATAGCTCAGTGGAATAAGCACCTGCCTAGCAAGCGCAGGGTCCTGAGTTCGATCCCCCCCCAAAAAAAAGAACAATTGGGATAACTAACTCATTGTAATACAATCTAATTCAGATTCTTTTCTTAACGACAGGGTCTCTCTATGCAGTTAGGGCTGGCCTTGAACTCACTATGTAGCCCAGGTTGGTCTTATGTTTTTATTCCCCGCCCAAGGCTGGCCTTAAACTGGCAGTGATCTTCCTGCCTCAGCCTTCTGAGTGCTGAGATTACAGGTGTGTACCACCATGCCCAGCCAGAGAGGAGTTTTAAAATGGAATATGGTGCTGAGGAAGACAGACGGTTGAGCAATCAAAAAAGCGAGCTCTGAAAATACTAACTTGATTGCCTACTGTGCTTATGCATCTTAAAAAGCAAGACCTTAAAGAAACATTTATTGACAGTGGTGATGTCTGCCATCAATGAATGGCTCTCACCTCTACCAGATAGGAGTTTGCTAGCACTTAAGATTCGGGAAGGGCTGTTGAAGATTTGCAAAAGCTACCTAGTGTGAGCCAGGAGACCCTGCAGCACAGTGGGACTGGACAGGCAGTGACGTATCTCTATAAACACCCCCAGGAATCAAGGTCCCACAAGGACATGGCAGGGAAATTAATCAGTGAGTGCTCTTGGCCTAGATTCGGTCTCACCCCCAACTACAAAGGAATGACAAGAGAAGAAAGGGAGCAGAGAGATCTGGAACAAATGCCTCAGCAGCAACGACTCAGTAGCAGTGGTGGTCAGACACCCCGGACAGACCCAGAAAAGGTGTTAACAGGAGAGAAGAAGGCTCTTAGGCCTGGAGATCCTGGATTCTGTGCCCAAGCAAGGGTCCCCATGCCTTCAAACAAGGACTATAACGTCAGGCCCAAGTGGAACGTAGAAATGGAGTCATCCAGGTTTCAGGCAACTTCCAAGAAAGGTATCAGTCGACTGGATAAGCAGATGAGAAAATTCACAGATAGCAGGAAAAGAAGCGGGTTTGCACATGCAGTGAAAAATCAGCATCGAGGACAGTAAAATGCCACTGTGACCTTGCCAGGGATATGTCCCCTGCTCTAAGAAATGCACAATGGATTTGGAGAAAGAAGATATTTTTAAAAATTTTTAGTGTGTCTGTAAATGGTTCAGCTTGTACCGCATGTTGTCACAGGACTCATATTTCTCTTAGCTGTATTTAAAACTGTGGTGTACTTTGTGCAGAAGAATACTAGTCATAACTGCTATATGCTTTACACAGTAAAAGTTCATTCTGGTTAAAAGAAAAAATGGAATATGGCAAGCAGATCCTAGAGCTCATCTAGAAAGTGAAGCACATGAAAATTCCTAAGAAATTTTTGAGGAATGATAATGAGAGGTTTGACCAAATCAATAGCAAATAACACTATAAAACTGTAGTAATTCAAATTGATTTTGGATCAGAAATAAAATCTAGGGGCAGTTACACATTGATATAGAAATCTTGTATAGAGGTGGCATTTAAAGTTGGGGGAAAGGCTAGACCAATATTTTTTTCAATTGACTAATTGGAAGAATAAAATTTGACTATTATTGCCTATAATACAAAAAATAAATAATAGATAAAATAAATAAATAATAGATAAAAATAATAAATAATAAAAAATGGGTAATAGGTGGAATAAAAAACAATCACACAATAACTTGTAAAATATTGGAAGAAACTATAGGAACATATTTTAAATTTTTGCTAGTAAGATATGAGACCCAGCATAAAGGTGAATTTTGATAAATTTGACTTTATAAGACTTAAAAAATATCTTTATGTGAAAGAATAGCAGACGCCATGTTACAATACATGAAAATTATTTGCAACATTTAAAAAAAAAGGATTAATTTCTAAGACATAAGAAGAACATTTACAAATATGTAATAGACAAACAAACATAAAAACAGACCAAATTCTTCTGTGGTGACAGAAATAGTCCATGCCTTGTACCTGCTGGTGGTTACATGAGTGTGCTGTCTATGAAACTGTACCCACCAGTGTGGGTACACTGATCATTTGTGCACTTTTATGCACTTGGTTAAAAAACTTAACGAGGAGACCCAGTGTACTGTTGACTTAAGATTCTTTAAATTTTTTTTTTTTTTTCGCAGTACTGGGGATCGAACTCAGGACCCTGCGCTTGCTAGACAAGCGCTTATTCCACTGAGCTATATCCCCAGCCCTTGACTTAAGATTCTGATCTAAAACCCTCTTCTGCTTCCTCCTCACCAAGAGTGACATATTAATAAGTAAGACTTCCTCAGACTTGAATACTTCTAAGGGGTTAAGTCATAATCACCATGCATGGTAACAGTGAGTACCCTAAAGTGTTCTGAGGTTAGGAATAAAATGTATATGTGGAACAAAATCTTCTGTTGCAGTTACTTATCCTGTTTAGATTCTCCCTCTTAGGCCATGCAGATTTCATTTGCCAGCTAGAAAAAGGGCCCCCAGGTTTATGGCCAGGTGCTGAAATCCTACGAGTTATCCCTAGGGGAAGAAAAGGGAAGTCTGAGAAACTAGGAATCAATCTTGTGGCCCAGAAAAGTACTGCATAGAGGGAGAATATTCACAAGTGGAACAAAGGCTGTTAGGGTTGAAAATCTCTACTACTAATGGGGGAAAGATCTTCAAACTTTAGTGGTAAGCAGAAAAAAAGAGTCGCATCAACATGTGTGAACATCTGTGCTTTGCCATGTGCAGTGAAACACCAGTGGAAAAAGGCATGACAAATTATTGACAGCAAGTAGCTTTGAGGGTGGAAATATATCAGATGTAAGCCACAAAGTGAGTGCCTCTTCTCTTCCATACCCTTTGCATTGCATGAATCTTTATGAGTCTTTTGAGGGGAAAGCACAAAAGTACAAAAGTTTTAGCTAACTGATCAGATTTTAGCATCCAAGGGGAAGGAGAGAATTAAAAAATTACCTGGTCTGTTTGAGCACATGGGAAATTCTGTTGAGTGCAGTTGTGCAGTTCTGGAGAGCTAGGAACTAGGGCTATAAGGACACATATATAACAGAGTAAAGAAAACAAACAAGAGGAAGAATGATATGGAAAAGAGGAAGCAGGATAAAAAGAATAAATCTTAAAGAGGGCAGGTACATGGATTGGTTTGCACTTCAAAAATTAGTGCAGACAGAGGTTGTAATTACTACAAACTGCTGTCCTCAGTTATGGAACATACTTATAAAGGCATAAGGAAATGTATACCCTACAAACTAAGATTTTACAAAATCATGAGCTCATTCTCTGGGAAGTAGTAGGGAGAGATGGGAGGACCAGGTTAATGCAATGCAATGCAGGCAGTGATTGATATTAATAAATTGACATAAAAATGAATTGAGAGTCTTTCTAGGCCTAAGTGACTTGTGGCAGAACCTGCAGCTGGCTCAGGGACAAGTTGATCTTTAGACCAAAGGCCAGGACCAAAACTAGCAAATAGTCTATGAAGTCCTGGTTCCTCAAAGCAAGAGAAACACTATCGCTGAAGACTTTGACTTGCTCAACTTTTACCCTGGTAAGGGTAAAAATGCTGAATCCATATGTTTCATTATAGCAATTCAATTGGTGATGTCTCAAGGGGTAAGAAGGCAATTTTTTTGTTTTATATTTACATGGTGTACTATATACCAGTCGAGTGTATGAGGGTGGAATGCAGGTTGGGGTTGTGGAGTCCAGGAGCTGAAGCTGAGAAGAAAGAAGCCTGGCTTTCCACGTCTTGTGGCACCACAAGGAGGGCCAGGAATGGTTAACTTTCTAGACCAGTGTGGGGAGTGGCTGAGCTGGAGATCAATCACACACTCAGGGTTAAAGCAAGACCAGCCCCAGAACATGGAGTCCCTGAGGCAAGCCAGACAAACAAGTTGTTAAGCAGGTTCTTTCTCCCACTAGGAGAGAGTTTCACCTGTATCAGCCTCTTGTGGATTGCATAAGTAAACACTGCAGTCCTTGGGCAGTTCCTTTTCTCCCATCAGGAGACAGGGCTCCACCTGACCTCAGCTTTCTGCATTCTGACTCTTGTCTTCATTTTTTTCATCCTCCACTGTCCTCCCCCTGGGAATTTCAAGAGCTGTGCTGGATGTGCAGACCAGTGGTGGCGAGCCTACGGCACATGTGCCACAGCCGGCTGTTTGTATCACTGAAAGCTCTGAAAGGTTTGCCATCATTGCACCACTAAGACAACAATTCCTTCTTCTGACACCCAGGACCTCAGAACAGTCACTCAGCATTGTAACAGCTACCGTTCAGGTGCACAAAGATCTTTGTTGCTTTCTTCTTTTATTATTTCCTATAAACCTCCCAAGCAGATGAGTGTCTCTGTTGGGCATAAATTTCAAGCTATAACCCCTGATGTATAAAAATAACAACTTTTTTTTCTGCATCTGATTTGGTTTGGGTGGTTGGCACTATGGGAAAGGATCAAACATGTCCTGCCTTGGGCTGGGGATATAGCTCAGTGGAATAACTGCTTGCCTAGCAAGCGCAGGGTCCTGAGTTCGATCACCAGTACCGCAAAAAAAAAAAAAAAAAAAAAAAACATGTCCTGCCTCAATAGGAGAGTTTGTTTTCCATTCAACTCTCAAGGCAGATGGAGGTCATTCCTATAATGATTCAGAAACCCAGACCGATGGGAGTGGGCTCTGCCATCTCTACAACATATGACCTTAAAATTACCCTCCACATTACTTGCTCCGATGGCCAGGGAAGAAAGATCATGGAGCAGTGCCCAGTGGAGGTGTTTAAAGGCCAGGCTTGTTTGTGGCACTCATCCAATCTGCTCACAGGACCAAAGTCAGCCTTGTTACCACACAGGGAAATCTACAAAGTGTGGCTGAGTAGCACTCTTAGGAAGAGAAGGCCATGGTGTTTGGGGAAGTGTTGAGTCTCTTCCACAATTTAATTTCTACCAGCAATCCTCATTTTCCTTGGAAGTGAAAACTTCATTCTGCTGACTCTAGGGTTCCGGTGTGAATGTGGTTTTGTTTATGCAGGTAGGGCACCAGAACTAATTCCTGTATTGTCCACATTTCATTTAGATCACTGATCCTATTGATTGTGGATGGTTCCTACATTATCCCAGTTCCCCTCTGATGGTCACATCTTACTGTGGCACTTGGAATTTCTAAAGACCTCACCAAGCTGGGACATGGATATCTAACTTGAGGCTGTTTGAGGCCTTTTATTCCTAGACCTCCCCACCATGTAGTTTATCTTCTTTGAGATCTTATAGGCTGCCTAGGACTTATTAGCAAAGAATAAATACAAGCAACATCTGGGGTCTTTGACACTACTGTTCCTAAGATGCAGGCAACAGGGACCTCTTCGTAGATGTACTGACATCTGATCTCTCTCTACTTCCGCTCTTGCGTGAATGGACCAGTTACTTTTCCAGATTGGGAGAAAGGGCCTCTTCATCAGCTACACTGCAGAATCTGTTTTTGTTCCTGGAAGTTTTTCGGTTCTTCCCCTGGGAGTTGACTTTTTGGATCTCAGAAACCGTAAGACAGCAGGATATGCTGGTGTAGGCCCGTAATCCCCGCACTCTGGGATGCTGAGGCAGGAAGATGGCAAGTTTGAGCGAGGCCTGGGCAGCTTAGTGATTGAGAGTCTGGGTGAAAATAAAGAAGGCTGGGGATGTAGCTCAGTGTGAAGGCCCTGGGTTCAGCCGTGCATACAGCAACGACAACAAAAAGCCAGAAGTGGGTTTCTGTTTCCTTTTCTAATTCTTGCTCTTGCTCTGAAACACTAGAAGCCTATTATCCTAGCTTAAATGGGAACTACCTAGAGAACAATTGATTCAATTTTCTAAATATCCTTCCACCTTAGCCATTGTTATGCCTAATTTACAGATAAAAGAACCAGACTGAAGAAAAGTTCTTGTTTAAAGATATTGGGTTTTTTTTTTGTTTTGTTTTGTTTTTTGTTTTTTGAGACAGGGTCTCACTGTGTAGTCCAGAGTGGTCTTGAATTCACTATGTAGCCCAGGCTGGCCTCAAACACTACAGCAACCCTCCTGCTTCAGCCTGGCTCAAGGACATTCAGTTTTCACTAGAGTCAAAAGGCGGGTGTAAACCCACATTTATCCCATTTCCATGTCTCTGGGCTTCACTATTAGGACATTCTGATTTTCACAGAGTCTAGGAGACATAACCCCTGTGAGACACACACACACACACACACACACACACACACACACACACACGAAGCCAGAACATTCTTTTCAGTTTTTTTGGCTTAAATTTGTTTTTTCCTGAGAGAGCAGCCTATTATCAAGGAACTCAGAGGATGTAGGGTGCTGAAGGACATTCTGATTTTCACTGAGCCTAGGAGACAACCCCTGTGAGACACACACACACACACACACACACACACACACACACATGAAGCCAGAATATTCTTTTCAGTTTTATTGGTTTAAATTTTTTTTTTCCCTGAGAGAGCAGCCTATTATCAAGGAACCCAGAGGACGTCGGGCACTGAAGTGCGGAACCCATGGTGAATGAAGATAACTCTGGAGGCCAAGTGAGCTGAAGTGGTACAGGCAGGAAGCCTAGTTGTTTCTAGGCTGCTGGTTTGCTTGGATGTTATGTTCGTTCATTGGTGGGTTTCTTGCTAGGAGATGAATCAGCCTTTGAGTTTCTTGCGTGGTGGCTGGTCAGTGTCTTGGTGGGTGGATCTATTGGGGTGTAAGCCCCTGTCATGCTATGCCTGGCCTTCAGGAATATAGGACATATCCATAAATGAGGCCTAAACCAATGACTATGGCGAATGCATTCAGCCAACCAGTTCGGCCTGAGTTGAGATAAGCTTGTTCCCAATCGCTTTTCCTGTTGGCCTCTGTGGTCTGTAAGGGTGGGAGCATAGGTATGGGCTTCTGGTCCAAAATCCCTTGGGAGAATGGTCAGGGCCCTCTGGCTTTGAGGGCAAACCCTTACCCAGGTCCCAGGACAGGAGGAGATGAAGGGGGCAAGCAAAGGATAGATGGACCATGACCATGGCATTGTTTTACCTTGTTCCTGAAGTAGAGAGATGGCAATCCCAAGGGAGGGAAAAGAATCACTGCCAAGATAGTCAAATACAAGTATTCCGGAGCATAAAAGGCCAGTTCTTCGGGCGTCTGTTTAGGCAGCGGTGCAGGTGCAGGTGCCCCCGGTGCAGGTGCCCCTGGTGCAGGTGCCCCCGGTGCAGGTGCCCCGGGCGCTGCGGCCATGATCTTTCCACTCAGATAAAGACAGCTCGGAGTGTTTTGAAAGCAGAGGCCCAGGCCCCTACTCCTCCCCTTACTTCATCCAGAATTCCAAGACCCAGATCCTCAAAGGCCAGCTCTTCACAAAGGCGAAATCGTCACCTCAAGTCCTGATTGGCTGCTCCCATCAGGGGGCGTGGTCCCATCAGATCCCACCGTCTGTCAGGACACTGACCCCGCCCACCCCTAGAGGGCTTGGTGAAAAGCGCTAGGTTTGAGTCTTGACTTGCCCATATCGCACCCGTATCTATGGACAGAGGGAGCTGTCAGTGCTAGGAAGGCCTCCGCAAGAGCAGTGGAAGCGAGCAAGTAAACAAGTGCTGTAAGAAAATGAATTACTGACAGAAAGAGGAAAAGGGAATAACGTCAGCAATGAATGATATTAACTTGAAAAATATTCTGTAGTCCATTCTGAGAGGAAGAAAGAATAGAAAAATATTTTTTTAAAAAAGAAGGGTTTTGTTAAAGTAGGACACCAACTAATAAACAGAAAAGGGAATCACCATGGTAGTGGACAAAATTTTGAACTGGTGCCAAGATTCCTGTTCCCTGGTATAAATCTACCTCCTTGTGTTATTCAATCAAGCACTCATCTGTACATTGTTGTGAAGGGATTTTTCAGATACAGTTAAGGTTCCCAAGTCAGTATCTTCAGTGTGCCTAATCGAGTGAGTTCTTAAAAAGGACTTGGTCTTATTGGCAAGAGAGGTTGAAGGTATGAGAAGATTGGACTCTTTGGACTCAAGAGTGGACTCAAGAGTTGGACTCGGAAGAGTGCAGGACTCAAGAGTGAATGCTGCCTTAAGGATCTAAATTGTGCCATAACCACATTCATTCTGAAGAGGATTCGGAGGTCCAAATGAGCGAGAACCCAGTCTGGCTGACACCTTAATTTTAGCCTTATAAGAGCTTGAGCAGATAAGCAGCCATACAGATTTAGGAGTTAATAACTAATAACTCATGGGAATTTGTCGTGCATCATGAGAAAATTATCCATAATCCTAGCACTCTGGGAGGTTGAGGCAGGAGAACTGCAAGTTTGAGCTCAGCCCAGAAATTTAGTAACTTAATGAAACCCTGTCTCAAAATACAAAGTTAAAAAAGCTGGGGGTGGAGCTCGGTGTGAATAACTTGGGTTCAATCCCCAGCACTGCAAAACAAACAAATACAGCTAACTATAATTTTCTAAAACCATAATAATGATTTATGAGCAAACAAACCATCAGGGATGTTACTACAGTGCCACTGGATTTTGGCTGGTTGTTCCCTTAGCTGATAGCTTTAGGGAGTGGAGGGTGTGAAGAACCAATTTGTAAGGAGTTGGAAGTGGATGGAGAGGGGACATAGTAAAGTCCACAGATGTAGATTCCACCATGGTTTGCCAAAGGCATGCCTATGTTGAAGTACACACAGTCAAAGACCTAGAAGCAGTAGCAAGAACAATGGCAACATGCATAATCCAGAAGCCAGGAACATCTTCATGGAAGGCAATGGTTCAGAGTGTTTCAAGGAGCTTAGTGAAGACTCCAGAACAACCACAGTAACAAAAATGCAGGTGTCTGTACTGGGAAAGGACAGAATTTAAAATCGGACAGGAAGAAAGCATATTAGTTTCTGATGTCTCCCTCGGATAATGGGGATGTCTTAGTTACTTTTTCATGGCTGGGACAAATTACCTGACACCCACACACTAGAATAGGAAAGGCTTATTTCAGTTCATGATTTGTGGATGTTTCAGTCCATAGTTGGCTAGTTGGCAGGATGGCCTGGCCAAGGGGCACCACAGAGGAGAAACAGCTCATGGTAGAGCAGGCAGGAGGCAGCACAAGCAGCAGCAACCAAACAAGCCTCCCTTTCCCTTTTGTCGCATTCAGGCTAAGAGCTTCTTGGGTGGTGCCATCCACACTCAGGGTGGGCCTTCCCATTACCTACATCTGGAACTGTGCTCAACTAGTCAATGGGCTAATTTAGTACCATCCACCCTTGATGCCAGCATCACATGCCCTGGATCCAGCCAGCTCCCAAAAGCCCCACTTACAAAGGCAGGCTTTGGAGGGGCATCTAGATCTAAGCCATAATGGGAATTTGGAATGGCAGTGTGTGGGGTCTCTTGATTAGTGAGTCCCTACTCTGAGGTGGCTTTGGGATGGTAACTTATTTGGATTTTGTCTTCTGGACTCATTTCCTTGGGCTCTGTTTCCTGCTTTTAGAAGACAGCCATCAATCTTTTGCTCTATTTTTTTTTTAAGACTGGGTCTTCCTATGTAGTTCAGGCTGACCTTAAATTCACTATGTAGCCTAGGCTAGCTTTGAACTCATGGTGATCCTCCTGCCTCAGCCTCCCAAGTGTAGGGATTAAAGGTCTGTACCACCATGCTTGCCTCTTTCAGTCTATTGAAAAAAATTCTTTTTAAGAAATATTTGTTTTTCATTTCCTGAAATTTCTCTAAAAGTTTAAAGCTGGGTGTAGTAGTACATGTCTAGAGCCTGAAGCAGGAGGACTGAAAGTTCAAGCTCAATTTGGGCCACTTAATCAGACTGTCTCAAAAAAATATATATATATGGAAAGGGGAATGCCTGAGGATATAGCGCAGTGTGAAGGCCCTGTATTCAAATCCCAGTACCACCAAAACTACCACAACAAAAAGAGCTTAGATTAAACTGTATGTGTCCTGCTCAGCCTTGGCCCTTTCTTTGTTTTCACATTTGCTTCCTGGACATCAGTAAATAGTTTTGCTTCACTGTGTGCTCCTACTGTGTGTTCCTACTGTGTGCTCCTACTGTGATGTGCTGCCTCACCACAGGGCCAAAGCCAGGGGCCTGGACAACATGGACTGGACCCTCCAAACCTGTGGGTCAAAATAACCATTTCTCTGTGTAAGTTGATTATTTAAAATATTTTGTTATAGCGATGGAAAACTAACATAGGCGCTGCACTTGAAAAGTATTTTAAGGAATAATATGAGGTCTAGAATGGTGCTATCTTCTGCCACAGTTAATTTCCATTTGTTTTTGACAAACAAAGTTCTGTTAGTCTGGGACCTCTTTCTGTGTGTGTTATTTGAGATTGATGGGTAAAGCCTATCCATCAAATAACGGAGGAGGCCAGGCTGATTGCATGTATTTGATCTTTATGCTGACATTATAGCTCTTTGGGGTACCAGCTAAAAAGTGTGGGGGCAGTTTTTGGACTTAGAGTTTTCCTCTGTTGTGAGAATGCCAAAATCAAAATCTGAGAGCTAGAGTGGGTTCTTATTTGTAACTTTTCTCAGTAGCTAGAACTAGAAAATATTTTTTAAAAGGTAAACTAAAACAGGAGTCCATCTTAATATTTCCAATTCCAAATCAAAAGTACGGTTTTTACCTAAAATTTCTTGTCTCTGTCTTTCTGTTCTCTCTCTCTCTCTCTCTCTCTCTCTCTCTCTCTCTCTCTCTCTCTCTCTCCACCCACTCACCCCACTCTCCCAGGAGTTAAACCCAGGGCCTTCTTACAGAACTATATCCCCAGCCCTTTTTTACTTTACATTTCAAGACAGAGTCTTGCTTAGTTATTAAGTTGCCTGGGCTGAGCTTCAACTTTTGATCCTGTCTCAGCCTCCCATAGAACTGGAGTTACAAGCAAATGCCATTATGCCCAGTTTATACCTCTTTTCTCAAGCTAAAAATCCAAGTTCATAATGACACCAGGCATGATAAAATATCATCCCATTGTTTATCTAATTTATTTAATCAGTCTTAGAATATCACCAATACTACCACCTAAATTGAAATTAGTTTCTCAAACATTAAAGTTTTACTTGTTTATTTTCATTTTTACAGATTGCTTTTAAAATACCAGTTTATTTTTTTATGGTGTTGGGGATTGAACTTCCCCCCTCCACTTCTCCTTACATGGTACACAAGGGGTCAGAGATGTTGGAGTGCCCAGGAAATACTTCCTATATTCATTGGATGGATCAGAAGCCCAGATTTGGAACTCCTCCCCTGTTGTAGTCAGGGTTTACAAGGGCAAAGATTTAATACAGGGCACATAATTTATAGGATTAGTTTATAGTATTCACCCAAAGAGTCAAATACAAAAAGAGTACAAGAGATCTGTCCACACACTAGAGACCCAAAGAATCCAGCTGAGGGCCTGGATTCCATGATAATGTCCTGCATGAGTCCAGCTGGAGACCTAGAGCTCATGGCAATGTCCTCTACAAGTCCATCTGGAGGCCGAGAGCCCGCGGCAATGTTGCATGCAAGTCTGTATCAAGACTCTGCGCTGGGAAGGCCCAAAGGTCAGTGGTGAAGGGAGAAAGTCTGCATCAATGGAACGAAGGGTCTGTGCCAGCAGGCTGAGGGATCTGTACTGGAGCCAGGAAGTGATGCTCAAAGTGAGGACCAGAGCTCTTCCGCAAAGAACCCCAGTCATCTTTATCGACAGCAAGGACCTGAGCTTCTCCAGTGATGAGAACAGCCGTGTTCATTTCAGGAGAACCAGTGCAACAAGCTTCTCCAGCAGATTCAACAGTGCACCATCTCCCTGTCCAGTTCCCCTTTTATGTTGGTGGCAGCAGTCCTCGGGGGGCCTTCCACACCCAGCACCACACTGATTTACTCAGCTGGGTGTTATAAGTTGCCCGTTAGTTAATCCACCACATCCCCCTACTTAAAGGAAGCCAGTCACAATGCCAATGGGAAAATGTAGGGCGGTAATCTATAGGCTTGTACCTGACTAACAGGCGATAAAGGTGAAACAGATACAGAATTAGGTACCTGACTAAGGGGTGATGAAAGTGAAACACAGATCCAGAATTAGGCTAAAATGTGGGGGGCCAGGGGGCTCGTGTCTCTCTTTGACAAAGAGCCCCAAGTGACTGGGGCACCACGGCTTTATTCACTCAGCCACAGGCCTGATCCATCAGGGTAAAAGAGGATTCATTTGTCTCCCACCATCCACCTATATATCCAAGTAAACAATAGGTTCTCAGCTGTATTGTTTCCCTGCAGCATGTCAGCATGCACTCACACTGCCTTGCTCCGCTGTGCTCACAGAAGAGGCCGGTGAGGGCTTAATCTTCCTATCTGGTCTCCCACAGGAAAGCAGAGTCCAAAGCTGAGTGGAAGATTACAGGGGGTTGATGTCACTCCCCTGACAACCTAGAGGGATATTTTGGAATCCTAAATGAGTTGGTTGCCGAACAAGAAACTATAGGGTCAAAAAAAGTGAAGAATTTAATAAGGATTCTAGCAGGATAAAATGAGGTTTCTGAGGACACAAAGAGGAGGCTTATAGTGGACATGAAGGGCAGGATAGGTGGGTAGGGAAAGTTCAGGGACAGACAGGGAAAGGTAAATGGCCTTGGCCAGGTTTCTGGCAATAAAGAGAGAGACATCCACTAGAGAGCTGCTAAGGAAAGCAGGGCGAGCTGATAAGACCCTGGACTGCTTCATGCCCGGGCTCCAATTCCCTCCTCCCTCCAATTAAGCAATAAAGGGGCAAAGTCAGGAAGGCGCTACATTATAGAAAACTCAGTATACGAAATATACACTACCACCTAGACACACACACACGTATAAGTACATATTCATTCTACTACTCTCTCACCATATTAATACCCTAAAATGCACATGTACCCTTTTTACTAACTCGGCCTTGCATGTGAGCCTCTGCTGTAAATGTCACAAGATGAGCACCTGAACAGCACAAGGAGAACACAGACGTGCTTATCCAAGAATGTACACGTGGACAGTGGAAAGGACAATGGCCAGGGGTCTCAGAGCCCAGAACAGCTGATCAAGAGATAACAGCTCTCAAGGGGGAGAGTCCCTTTCTCCTTATGCAATAAAAGAGGCTCAGAACAAAGACCCTCAAGTGCCAGCTCTGGCTCCCTGTCTTACTCTAACAAGGTACCTTGCTAGCTCCTTGTTTCTCTGCTTTTACCAATATGGTGATTTTGTCCCCTATTCCTCTCCCCTTTCTTATAAAGTGATTTTGTTTCTCCTTCTAAGCTTATATCTCTAATTCTTTTATTGGCATAAAGTTTTACAAACTCTAGATAAGATCTAGCCTTGCCAGATGTGACGGGGTTGGAAGGGAATGTGGGAGAAAGGGTTACACAGCGTGGGAAGGATATTTCAGGGGATGGGAAGGGAGTATGGGGGATGGGAGAGAGGGTACCAGACAAGGAGTGAGTTACAGGGACTGGGAGAGAGTTGTGGGACATAAGGGGGCAGTTTTGGAGAGACTGCAAGGAGTTGTGGGGAGACTGAGGTGGGGTTAGCGGGCAGTCTGGATAGTGTTGTGAGGGGGAGGGGGAGAAGTTACCAGGAAAGGGGTTGTGGGGACCTGTGGGAGGATAAGGAGCACAAGGAAAACCGCTGGGGGCTGGGATCAGACCCCTGCATCTGATGAGGGGAATGATGGGGAATAAAGAGAAAAAAAAAGACAAAATTTAGGATACAAGGGAAACCAGGAGGAACCTATCTCTAGTAAACAGGCACAGTTTCACAGCTGACCTGCTTTCATTAGCCAGCAAGAAGTGCAGGGGGAGGGGAGCACACGTTTCATGGAGTAGCGACTATAGAAAATGGGTCGACAAGAAATAAGTTAATGAGGAACCAGATTTTCTCTATATCTAGATACCTGTATTGACAGTGGTTCTCAGTGGATGCTGTCTTGCTTCAGGGATGCTGGGTTATCAGCATTCCACCCATAGCCAGGGGGCACAAAGCTTTCCAAGGGACTTCCCTGTTGCTGAAGCTGAAGCAAGGTCATGCTGACCTTGGGACTGCGTGGTGAGGGTGGGGTGGGGGTGGGGGATGGGCCTGTTAAGTTACATATTTGCAGGCCCCCCATAATCTATCACTTAGCCTGGTCTCCAACAGAAAATGTTACGAAGAGATAGGGAGGAGATTTGAGGGACAGGGAGGCGTTGACAGTTATGGGATCGGGATTACAGGGGCATGTAGAGAGGATTATGGGAAATGAAAGGGGGTACATGATACAAAGTAGAGATTATTGGATTATGGTAGCAGCAAGGGGCCAGTAGGAAGGTGGGGGGCATTACTGGAGATGAGGGAGAGAGTTAACATCACAGGAAGGAGGTAATGGGACAGTGAGGGCTCATGGACACTGTGGATCGTCATCACAAGGGGCAGTGTGACCCCTGCTGGTGGACTAGGGTCACCTTCCAGGTCTTTTCCTGACTGGTGGGGTCTGTTTAGTGCATCCCCAGTCCCGAGGTCTCTGAGGTCTCCTCTCTCCCGGCTGTCTGCAGGTCCTGTTTCTGGCCTCTGCCTGCCATGGATGCAAGTCTGTGGGCCTCCAGAGGCAGCAGATGTGGTCTCAGCAGCTTCCCATGGACCTCCTGCAGAGCACTTCCTGCCTCTGGCCATTGTGTCCCTGCTCTGCTGTTACCAGTGGGAACCTGGGCCCTGTTGTTTCTGACAGGGTGAGAGAGGCACAACCCAGCATATCCACACCCACTTCCCCTCCCAGGGACGGTGCCCCTTCTTCTCCTCCATCCAGGGATCTCCTTCCATCCTCCAATCCGTTTCTTTCTTTCCTTTCCCTCTTCCTCTTCTTCTCTTTTCTTGCTGGGCTCCCAGCCTTCTCCCTGCCCTGCCCTGCACCACCCTTCAGTTTCTCAGAGGGACACCTCCCTATTGGCTCCCTTTTCTCCCTAGGACCTAGCTATGCCTACCACATCCCACCGCTCTGCTTTCTCCCTGGAGCCCCGTGTATGACTGGCTGTCATGTTCTTCACTTCCAACATCCACTGTGCTTGGTGACACATGACCCCCATGGTCCTGGAGACTTGAGAATAGCCTGACCCTGATCCCTCAGAGTATTAGGGATGGTGGACCCTCCATGCCCCCTAACAGATCCTTGGATTCAGGATGTCCATGCTCTACTGTCCCTAGGACAGTCCTCCTCCCACTGGCATTTTGGAGAAGTATAAGTCCTGTAAGGAAGTCTCTGCCCTCCCTTTTTTTGTGTGTGGCCCTAGGGGTTGAACCTGAGGCCTTTGCATTGAACTTAGAGTCCCAGATTTTTATTTTTATTTTTATTTTTTTGAGACAGGCTCTGGCTAAGTTGCTCTGTTGCCCAAGTTGGGCTTAAATTTGTGATTCTCGTACCTCAGCCTCACAGAGACTGGGATTACAGGCATGCACCACCATGCCCTGTGATTTACTAGGAGGCAAAGGGCAGATGTGCATGCATATGGACAGCCTAAGTCATAGCCCTGCATGGCTTATTCTCAGCTGATATTCCAGACTCATCCCTGCCACACCTGGAGCCCCACAATCTGAGTCTTGCCCTTTTGTTTGTAGGCACTAGGTCTTCAGACATAGTGGACCCATAAGAATAGGAGCCCATAAGAATAGGAACCTGCTGCATCCAGTTCTCCATTCTGCTCAGGGCAGCAGAGAACTCCTAACTCGTTTGTCAGTTCCCATCACTCCCTAGTTTATACCATCTTATGGGTTCCCACAGCACTTGAAACAAAATCAAACCCTCACGCAGACATTCAGGCCCTGCCTCATCTATTTCCACCTCCCTAGCACAGCAAGTTCCTCCCCACCTCAGGCCCTTTGTACCTGGCATTCTTTCCATTTGGAGCTCCTCCCCTCCAGATCTTCTCCCATTGGATTTCTCCTCAGATCAAAAGTGCTTTCCTTACAGAGTCTTTCCCTGACTTCACTACATCATGTTACTTCCCTGTCTTTGCTGGACTAGTAATTCCCTTTCTGAACTTTGGTCATCTCTGCAATCATTTCATTTACTTCAGTGTCGATTCTCTGCCTCTGCCATAGACTGTCACTCCAGAGAGCCACGGCCTTGTCTGTCTTGGTCACCACGTGGCCCTCAGCATCCAGCACAGAGGGGCTTGGTACAGAGTTAAGATGATAAAATGCTCATGTTAAAAGAAGGAACAGATGTCATCCTTTGCTGTCATGGGACCAATCAGGAGTCGATCAGGACTGTCCAGCTTGAACTTGAGACCCACCTACAGATTTATAGTTCAGCTTTCAGTTTTTCTCCCTTAATTGCTTGCACATTAGCGACATATTAAAGAAGAACCTGGGATCGTGGAGATTTGCTTCTTTATTTCTTTTAGTTTTATATGTATGTATGCATGTTTGTGTATGATCCATTTTGAGTTAAATTTTGTGTATGATGGGAGGGTACAAATTAATTTTTTTGCACATAAAAATCCAATTTTTGCAGTCCTCACTGTTGAAAAGGATCTTCTTTCCCTTCTGAATTTTCTTCTCACTTTTGTAAAAAATCAGTTGGTCATAAATATAAGTTATTTCTGGACTTTCAATTCTATTGCACTGAGCTATATCTATCCTTATGGCCGTGCTACACTCTCTTGATTTCTGCAGCTTTGTACTCAGAAGTGAAGAACTGTAAGCTTTCCAGTTTCATTCTGCTTTTTCAAGATTGTCTATTCTGAGTCCTTTCATTTTCTGTGGATCTTAGAACCAGTTTTTCAACTTCTACAAAAAATAAGCAAGCTGGTCTTTTAATAGAGCTTGTATTGAATCTTTTGATCAATTTCAGGAATATTGCCATTTCAATAATACTGATTTTCCAGTCCACAAACATGGGACATCACTCCATTTATCTAGATCATCTATAAATTCTCTTGGGAATGATTTATAATTTTCATTGCACAAGTTTTTGCTTCTTTTGTTCAATTTATTATTTCTTTTGTTAAATGCTTTATTTTTGACCCCATGTCAATGAAATTGTTTTCTTAGAAATGACATTTTTGAATTATTCATTACTAATATATAGAAATAGATTTGATTTTTGCATATTGATCTTGTATTCTGCAACATTACTGGACTTGTTCAATAGCATTTAGTATTATTTGTGGATTGTTTAAAATTTTAAATCAATTATGAATCAAAGTTTGTGTTTTCTTCCTTCCGAATCTTTCCTTCTTATTGGGTTACTAATATCCCTTAGTTATTGTGGGCTGGTCAGGTCTGCAATCTCCAAGTGTTTGGCGAATGCTAAATAAAAAGAGGTGAGTGGAATGATTTCAGGGCCCCAGGAGGATCAAACGTCTGAGTTTGAGATTATTTCAGCGCTAAGACCAAGACCTTCTCTGGGTGGGAATTTATTTGGTTATCAGAAGAAGAGAGGGGAGTACTCAAGGACGGAACCACTCAAGGATTTCTCCAAGTAAGGTATTACTTTAACCCACCCAGGAGTGAGATGCCTGAGGCTGCAGTCTTTATATAGTTGAGGTTGGATCCAGGTGTCCTTGGCTGTGATCTCGTCTTGTCCTTTAAGGGTTCAGGGCTTCATCCACCATTACAAGTCTCAGTAGGGATTAGTGACTCACAGAGATTCACTTACTGAGTCCACCACCCATCTCCAGACAAGGAGCCTAGGCCTTGAACAGACTCACAAACATGAAAAGCCAATTGGTTAATTTAAATCATGTGAGGTCTGCTTCATAGTGGTCTCCATCTCTCTCTCTTTTTTTCTGCTTTTCTTGACTAATTATACGGGGTAGGACTCTTGTACATTGTACTTTAGTATAATGATGAATAGAAATGGTAGGAGAAAATCATATCATTGTCTTATTCTCTGTTTGAGCAGGAAACCCTCCAGTCTTTCATAAGGAGATATGTTAGCTATGGGTTTTTTTTTTTTTTTTTTCTTTTTGCTGTTTGGTTTGGTTGGCTTTGGTAAATTCCCTTTATCAGACTGAGGAAATTCTCTCCTGTCCCTTGTTTGTTGAGTTTTTCTTTTATCATGAATAAGTTTTTGATTTTGTCAGTTGTTTTTTGCTTTTATTGAGGTGATCACATAATTTTAAAATTTATTCTTTTAATATACTGTTTTACATTTATTAATTTTCAATGTTGAACCAATTTTGCATTTCTGTGGTAAGTTCCACTTAGTTAAGGTATATAGTTCTTTTCATATATTGCTGGGAATTGGGTTTATTAATATTTTACCAAATATTTGTGGATCTCTATTCATGAAAGAGGCTAATTTCTAGTTTTTTTGAGACACCATTGTCTGGCTTTGGTATTAGCATAATACTGGCCTCATATAATAAGTTAGGAAATGTCCCATTCTCTTTTGTTTTGGAAGAGTTTGTGAAGAGTGGATATTAATTGTTTAATGTTTGTTGAAATTCATCAACAAAGCCATGTTGGCCTGGGCTTTTCTTTATGGGAATATTTTAAGTTACAAATTTCTATTTGTTATACATATCTTCAGAACTTTTTTTTTTCTTTCAGAACTTCTTATGTCAGTTTTGGTAATTTATGTCTTTCTAAGGATTCCTACATTCTGTCAGGAGTGTCTAATTTGCTGTCATATGTTGCCTATAATATTCCCTTTTAATCCTTTTAATTTTTATGAAGTTGGTAGTGGTATCCCCTCTTATTCTTTTCTTTCCCTCTGGTACTGGAGGCAGAACTCAGGACCTCATGTCTGTGCCACGAGTGCTCTACCACTAAGCTATATCCCCAGCCTGTTTTCTTTTCTTTTTTGAGACAAGGTCTCACCTTATAGTTCAGGCTGGTCTTGAACTCACTATGTAGCCCAGGATGGCCTCAAACTCACAGCAATCCTCCTGCTTCAGCCTCCTGAGTGCTGGGGTTACAGGTGTGTGTCACCATGCCCAGTATTTCAGCCCTTATGCTTCATTTTGATATTTTGTGTCACCTCTCACATTTGTCTTGTGAAATCTAACTATAGATTCATCAATTTACTAGATCTTTTCAAAGACATTTTTGTTTTTATTACTTTTTTCTATATCATGTATTCACTCTAATCTTTATTAATTTCCTGTACTTGCTTTGGGTTTAGGTTGGTCTTCTTTTTCTATATTTTCAAGGTGGAAGACTAGGCTGTTGAACTGAGGTTACTATACTTTCTGATATAGGTGTTGACAGTTATAAATTTTGCTCTGACCACTGCTTTGGTTGTACTTGATACATTTTGGTATAATGTGATTTCATTTTCATTTACTTCAAAAAATTTTAGAAGTATATTGCTCAATTCCCATAAACTTGTGAATCCCCCAAATTTTCTTCTGCTCTTTCTGATTTCATTCTGTTGAGCTTGGAGATCATATGTTGTGTGATTTAAATCTTCATTTTATTGATACTTACTTTATGTACTACCTAATAGTCTATGTTGGAGGGCATTCCACGTGGGCTTGTGAACAGCATATATTCTAGTGCTACTGGGGGGGCATTCTATAGCTGTCAAGTAGCTCTGATTGTAGATTTTCTGTCTAGTTCTATCCATTATTAAGGGTGGAGCATTGATGTCTCCAACTATTGTTGTGAATTCTTTTTTTTTTCAGTACCAGGGATTGAACTCAGGACCTTGTGTTTGCCAGGCAAGTGCTTATTCCACTGAATTATATCCCCATCCCTATAGGGAATTCTTTATTCTGTTGTTTTGGTTACTTTTCTCTTGTTGCTGAGACAAAATACCCAACACCCCAAATTGAGGAAGGAAAGGTTTACTTAGCTCACAGTTTGTGGAGGTTTCAGTCCATACCTGGCTGGCTCCAAGGCAGCGTGGCACGTGGCAGAGGGCAACAGCTCATGGCGGCTGAAAACAGCAAAAGCAGCAAGAGCAAAAAGGGAGGAGTGGCAGCAAGCGAGCCACTTTCCTCCCCTTATATTATATGCAGGCTACCCACCCTGCTACACCTGGTGCAGGGTTGGTGTAGCACTGACACCCGTAATCCCACTGGACCATGAACCGATCAAACACTTTAGAAGCTGTTATGGTTGATACATTGTGTCAACTTGGGGAATCTAGAGGTTTAGCTGAGTGACTCAGGAGGAAGCTGGGGTGCTTACTTTGTATACATCCTGAGCCTGTGGAAGAGGAGGGCATGGAGATTGTGTGAGAGGTTCACGACCCCTGGGTGGGGGTAGGCTGTTTACAGTGTAGGGGAGAAAAGGAGGCTGCTTGCAGCCATTCCTCCCTTTTGCTGGTTGTTTTTGCTGTGCTCTGCTGCCCTGAACAGTTTGCCCTCTGCCATGTGCCACTCTGCCTCTGAACCAGCCAAGTATGGACTGAAACCTCCACGAACTGTAAGCTAAATAAACCTTTCCTTCCTTCATTTTGGGTGTTGGGTATTTTGTCTCAGCAACAAGAGAAAAGTAACCAGGACAGAAGCCAACCCCATGACTGCATGAGACTTTGGGGGTACAGCTAGACACAAACCATAACATCTGTATTCCATTTATCTGTTTTTATGCTTCATATATTTCAGGCCTCTGTTGTTAGGTACATATGTGTTTACAATTGCTATATCTTCCTTATGAATTGGCCTTTTAGTTTTTATTTTTTTGGTACCAGGAATCAAACTCATGATCTTGCACTTGCCAGGCTAGCGCTGTGCTGCTTGAGCTATATTTCCAGCCCCGAATTGGCCTTGTTGCATTATAAAGTATTCCTACAGTAACTCCTAATTTTGAAATCTACTTCTCTCATATTAGTATAGATACTCCAGCTTTTATGCTTGCTATTTACATGGTCTCTTTTCATTTCTAACTTGCTTTTACCTTTGGATCTAAGGTAGATCTCTTGTAGGTAGCATACTGTAATGGGTATTTTTGTACCAACATTATTCAGATTTGATTGTATTACTTTTGTTTATTTTTAGTTTTAGTCTTTGGTACCAGAAATTGAACTCAAGACCTTGTGCGTGCCAGACAGGCACTTGTGCTGCTGAGCTAGATCCCCAGCCCAGATTGTACTAATTTTATAATGAAATTTGAAATATGTTAGAAAGCAAAACCTCCTCTTGCTACTCTTCATTATTTACAATATTTCTGGTCATTCTTCAGATTTTTTCTATAGGAGTTTAAACATTTCTTCATCTAGCTAAAAAAAAAACCCTTCCATTAGGACTGTCAATAGAATTTCAGGAAATATTTATGTATCTCTTTATTGGCATTTTGACACTATTAAATTTTTATATATTTTTGCAGAATATATTGGCCTTTCCATTTTTTCAGCTTATTTAATAGGTTGTGTAATTTGTTTTAGATAATACATCATGTACAGCTAATGTATTGCTAAGTATTTGATATTTATTTCTATACCCCTAGAACCAAAGAACATTGTAAAGACCAAAGCTAGTGGTTGGAGTGAATCTGGCCAAAAGGCCTTGGCACTTTATTCCTCTAGTCCGGTTCTCAAACACCAGAATTATAGGGAGGGCTTGTTCCCACACTGATGACTGGGCCTCACTACGAGGACTTCACACGCAGTAGGTCTAGGGTGGGACCTGAGAATCGGATTTCTAACAGATTCCCAGGTGATATTGATACTCCAGTCTGGGGATCACCCTTTGGAAACCACAGCTTAGGACTATGTTCTTCCCTGAGGGCTCTAGGAAATCAATGGCTTTCTCTATCAGGGATGGTGTTTGCCTAGTGGCTTGCCAATGCCTTACGTCTGTGTCTGACCCACCCTTGAATTTATGGGCAGGAGCTGGCAGGATGTAGTTCTTAGCCATAGCTCTGTTCCCAACCCAGTGATCTCCCAGAATAGATCACATGAAGGCACATTTCCCCTGTGTTAGTTTTTCACTGTTACGATGAAATACTCAAAAGCAATCACCATAAAGGAGAAAAGGCCTATTGTAGCTCATGGTTTTAGAGATTTTAGTCCATGGTCCCTTGGATTCATTGTTTTTGGGCCTGTGATGAGGCAGAACATCATGGCAGAGCGTCTGTGGTGGGGCAAAGCTGCTCACTGACTAGGAAGGAGAGATGCCAGGGACAAAATACAGCCTTGAAGGGCACACTCCCAGTGTCGCACTCTCCAGCTAGGCTCCACCTCCCAAAGCTTCCACCACCTCCCAACACCCACTAGGCTATAGATCAACCCACTGGTGAGGTCATGGGCCCTACAGTCTAAATCACTCCCCACAGAAGGCCCCACCCAACACTTCTGCGTTGGGGACCAAGCTTTAAACACATGAACTTTGAGGAACATTTAAGACCAAACCTTAACAACCTTCCACCTACACAGGTTGGACTGCTACCAAGAACAAGTGGTCATAGCCGAGTTTTCAGCACGGTGCCTTGGCTGTGTATATCTAAAACTGAGTTTCTGCTCATCATTTTACATATTTTCACCTTTTTAATTCCTGATGATCTGGCACAGTCCTAGTAAAGGAACCACAGCAGAGAGACTCTTCAATTATTTAACCTCATTCTTCCAGGGGATGAACACAGATCCTGTGCATTTGCTCCAGGTCTCCTTCAGCCCTGTACAAGGAGCTCATGTAAAGGAAACGTGGAAAGCATTCAAATCACATAAACATTCTGAGGGGGCTTGTCTTGCAGGGGTGTGTGTGTGTGTGTGTGTGTGTGTGTGAGCAGTGTGTGCTATTACTTCTGCCCCTAGAACCCTTACTGCTAATAGCTACACTGCCACTGTTGCCATTTCTATTCTCGCCAACTTACTTCCTACCTCAGGACCTTTGCACTCACCATCCCTTATTGCCCACAATTCTTTCCCCAGAGATCTCCTGGTGCTGGCTCCTCTTGTACTTCCAGTCTCACCCAGATGTTCCTTTCTCAGAGGGGCATTTCATTGCTCACCCAATCTGACCATCAGCCCCCTGTGGTCTCTTCTCATTTTAGTTATTCTCCTCATAGTGCTTGGCTCACAATTAAATAATTTATTTATTTGAGTGTTTTTCTGCTTTCATTCTCATGGGCTATGAATTCCAAGAGGCCTTGGTCTTAACTGCCTGAGTCACCATGTGGCCCTCAGAGCCCAGCTTGGACCTAAAGTACAGTGAGGCTTTCCCAGGCAGAGCAATAAATCTGCCTATTGCACTCATATTCAGTCTGAAAGTGATACCTACGCAATATATACTGAACTAATCAGGAGTTCAAACTGAGAACAACAATAAACTGCCTGTGGGGAATTCATTGCCATCCAGTCCCTTTGTTTGTTGATTCAGGAGGGCTTGAAGAAAGGCTGCTGCGGGGTAATACCCCTTACATACATTGCATCAGTCGGAAGCCCCGGGTTTAGGCACTGGAGCCACGCCCACCTCAGAGTAGCCAATCATAATAAAGGTCAACAGAGAGGCCACACCCCTGTGACTCAGATCACCAAGGCCACCTCCGGGACTGAGGAGGGAAGGGAGGCCTGGGGACTTTCACTTCATGATGGGTTATGGGCAGAGTGGGGAAGTGTGTGTATCTGGGAGAGAGGTGTTTAGAGGAGGAAAGCATAGCAGGGGAAGACAGGGAGGTGGCCTCGGGGTATGCAGTGGGGTCGTGAAAGGACAGAAGAGGGATGAGAGGCATTGTGGGACCGGCAAGGTCGTTATATGGGAACATGGATATGCTCTGGGCTTTGGCTTGAGGTGCTGTCCGCTGGCTTGGGGCAGTGTCAGGTTTCAGGGTTTTTCTAGCCACCTGATTTGGTGTGTTCTCATTTTGGGGAACTCAGGTGACCCCTCTTCTGACCCCATTACCCAGCCTGTGGGTACTGCTCCCCACTTCTCTTCAGGCCAGGGTGCATGGCTGTTGTCACTGGCTCCAAGCACCCGGATCCCAGGTCTTCGCCATGCAGCCAGTCTGCTAGAGACAGACTTTCCCCTGCCCACAGCAGGTCATTCTGCTGCCCTTGCCTCCCCCCACAAAACCATTGTTGGTTTCTCTCCATCATATCCTGCTAGCATTCCCAGTCCTCGCGTTCTCCCTTAAGGTCAGTACCCCCTTGCTTCTGAAACTCTGTCCCCAAGTCTGCCTCCGCTTTCCCCTCTGGGTTCCCGCTCCTCCCCAGGGACCTCTTGTGTTCCTCTGGGGATCCCCTTTCTCTCCTCACCATCTAGCTGCCCTTGTGCCTCCTCAGGATGCCCCCTCAGCTCCCCCAACGCCAGTGTCCCTGCCCAGACCCACCCCCTCATCCTGCCCCCTGGTCACTTCCTTTTCCCCTTGGGGGTCAATGTCAGCCCAGACCCACCCCCTCATCCTGCCCCCTGGTCACTTCCTTTTCCCCTTGGGGGTCAATGTCACGAAAAGACAGAAAGAAATTGGGGGCGCAGGAAGAGAGACTCGGGACAGACTGGCTGAGGAGAGCCCTCGCCAAGGAGCCCAGGGCTAGCTGTGAGCTGAAGTGAGAGCAAGAGTCATAGAAAACTTCAGGAGAAGAGAGTTCTAAGTGGACGGGAAAGTGCAAAGACTCTGGGAGGCAGCAAGGTGCTTGTCCTGTTCTGGGAATCTGGGCAGAAAGAAAATTAGTGGATCTGATGTGAGACAGGGGTATCTATCTGTCTGTCTATCTGGCTGTCTATCTATCTGTCTATCTATCGTCTATCTATAATTTTTAACTAGGGATTAAACCGGAGGGCCTTCACACTGAGCTACATCTCCAGCCCTTTTCCAAACTGAGACAAGTTCTCAAGTTGCACCCAGGCAATTTGAACTTTCAATTCTCCTGCCTCAGCCTCCCAAATGCTGGAGTTACAGGCATGTATCACTACATCTATCTCAAAGACATTCATATTTTTTAAAGTGAACAGAGTGTTTTGGAGTCAGGGAAGTGTAAAGGAACTACGTTGCAGAGAAGGAAGGGCCCTTCCTATTAAGTGGCAATTGGTTAGGTGTGAACCTGTCTGCTGCTTCCGAAGAAATCAGAACGAGAGGACCAGGCACCAGTGGGGGAGAGAAGCTCAGGCAGGCAACAAGCAAGATCACCAGGGCCTGGGGTGCCGGTGGGGACCGGAAGACGGTGCAGCCAGGGCAGGGCTCTGGCCCCGAGGGCCTTGGTCTGTCTCAGGGGCTTCCAGTTTCTCTTCCACTGAGTCTGGGGAACAGATTGTGGAGCTGGGCGGAAATCAGGGAAGAGGCTGCTGGGATGTCCCAGTGATACCGGGCAACCGAGTTTTTTTTAATCCAGAGATAGTAGAGCTGAGACTGGGCCAAATATTGCAACATACACATTCCTACCCAGGCAGAGATTATTGGGAGGGAGGAGAGAGAAGGGGGTTTGGTGGAAGGGAGCCTGAAGTTGGTCCAGACAGTGGCCAAGCTGCTACTCAGAGGACAAAGAGAGCAGCCGGTTTTTATTGACCAGCTGGAGTGGGCTAAAGTCTGGTAATTCTTACCGGGCAGGGGCATGGTTCTAAACGATGTTCCTGGTGATTATTCGGACCACTGGGTGGTCATGGTCCACTAGTCCTAGGGACTGTTGGGTTTTCATGTCACTAGTGCCATCCTGCTGTGTGAGAGAAACAGCCAGGTCTTGTAGATCCGGGCCTTAGGATAGGGCTGAAGGACTTTAGGTACTTGGGCTGTTGTGACCACTGAAAATGCACAAAGGTAGGGGCAGAAAAGAGAGAAGGATATAAAACACAGACCAGCTCCCATGGGCAGGAGGCCAAGCTGACCCTGCATCACAGGTGTGGATGAAACATTTCTTCAACGATCAACATGTCTCTGTGCAGAGCAGAGTGGAATCTGACGCCAAGGTTAAGACGGCAAAGGGACAGACACACTGTGCAGACAGAGATGCCAAGCCCTTTATCCTATTTTATCCCTTTATCCCATCAGACATCTGTAGGCCTGCATGAAGGGTCAGTGTCCTCAGCAAAAGCAGCCATCAGCTCCCCAGGAAGTAACCCAGGCCCTGTTAGCACAACCCACTCATGGGGTGGGGCACCTCCAGCAAAGGTAATGGGAAATTAGTAGTACATGGCCCGGCTGTGTGACCTCTAACGTGAGTGACTTTTAAGTAGACTAAATGCACGTGAAACTGCAGGGCTTACTTGGGTTTTCCTTGGTAACAGTTTCTTATTCACAAACATTCTGCTTCTGTGGTTTTATCAGGGTCTAGTGATGGGTCTGCAGAAACATGGCATGCTACAAAGGGTAAGAGAGTTTACGGCCTGGGGGTTTACTTTGTTGCTTGAGCCTTTATCCCACCACTGTCCCGCCCTGGTGGTCCCCAGCTGTCTCATAGGCAGGAGGGGAGAGAGGCCAGGCTGCCATGGAAGCAGAGAAGGAGGGGAAAAGATAGTTGGATTCTGTAATGACCTCCAGGTCCCAGAACAAGGATGGCCTAGAGACCTTGTTGCCCACTCTACCCGCTGTCTGCCCTGAGGGTGGGGGCGCAGCAAGGCCCCTGCCACCCAGCCCCTAATTCCACTTCCTGGGATCTGGAGGCCAGAGAGGGAGTGACCTGCCCAAGAGCTAAAGGGCACTGGGGAGCCCACTATCTTATCAGGGAGACGCCAATACATGTGGACGTCAAGGTCACAGCGAGGTCCTTCACTTGGCAAACACTGCCTGGGGCCAGCCAGGACAGGAGAAGAATACGGAGCACACAGTGGTGACTGTGACTGCCTGGATCCTGTCCTCAGGGAGATGAGATATCACCAGGCTGTGACAGCCTTGAGTGATCAGGGCTGGGGTGGGAAACCCAGGGGAGCACTGGAGCCAGCCTGGTGCGTGGGCCAGGAGGGTTTCCTGGGACATCTGTATCACAGAGGACCAGGAGCAGGCGAACATGGGCCAGAGGGAGCCACATGTGCCACATGCCTGACCTTGAGCCTGCAAGGGAAAAATGGCAGATGGGAAGAGGGGCAGTCAGGGCACTGAGCCTCTCAGTCCCAGCAGGGTGCTGAGTGTTGGTATGGGCCTGGTTCCAGGAAACTTTAGTTTACTCTACTTAAAGTCCACTTAGTGGTCCCCATCTATTTGTTTTATTTTAAAATATTTTAAAGGGTCTTGCCATGTAGTTGGGCTTGTCTTAAACTCACTATGGAGCTCAGGCTGGTCTCAAACTTGAGGGCGATCCTTCGGCCTCAGCCTCCTGAGTGCTGGGATTACAGGCATGTGTCATGATACCCAGCTTCCCATCTGTTTATTTATTTATTTATTTTTGTGGTCTTTTTGAGACGAGGTCTTGCTATGCAGTTCAGGCTGGCCTTGAGCTCATTTTGTAGCCCAAGCTGGTCTTGAACTTGCTATGATCCTCCTGCCTCAGCCTCCTGAGTGCTGGGATTACAGGTGTGTGGCCCTACACCCAACTCCCTATCTGTTTAACAGTCTGTCCTCAGGGTGGGGATATAGCTCAGTGGCACAAGTACTTGCCTGGCAA
Source organism: Dinomys branickii (assembly GCA_004027595.1). Lineage (NCBI taxonomy): Eukaryota > Metazoa > Chordata > Mammalia > Rodentia > Dinomyidae > Dinomys > Dinomys branickii. The sequence continues at coordinate 44,093 of PVLD010001008.1, read as the reverse complement.
GCTCGAGGTCATGAGTTCAATTCCCAGTACCAAACCAAACCAAACCAAACCAAACAAAAAAACAAACAACAACAACAACAACAAAACCAGTCTGTCCTCAGACCCTTCTTTCTTAGGAAAAGAAAAAAAATTCTTTCCCCAAATTCTGACTACTAATCGTGCTCAAACATGCCTCCCGTGATCCACGTGCCCCAGGCTCAGAGAGATCTTGCACCGTTGCAGTAACTAACATGCATCACACTTGCCCTGAGTCCTGCTGTCACCCTGAAACAGCTCTGCATGTCCACCCGGGCTACAGTCCATGCAAGATGCCAAATACAGGACTTGCTCCACTTTATCCAGATCCCCCTGTGAGCAGAAGCCTCTGTGTCCACCCCCTTGAGATGCGGGTCAGAGTCACTTGAATACATGATAAGAGAATAATTTGCACAAGTGCGATACCCCACCCCCAAAGACAGAACATGCTTACTACCCAAGGGCTGTGTAATCAGAGAAGGGGGTAAAAATATTTAACCACTGGCATGGCTGGGCACTACACAGTCAGATAGACAAGGCCATTGGGCTGGTACAGGGTCAGGCTGAGTTGGGCATTCCCTTAGGCAGCTGGGTGTGGAGGTCTAGGGCCTCATGCTCAGGTAGAGGACATCCCAAAATATATGCCCAGCTCTAGACTTTAAAAACAAATATGAAGCCCATACTGACACAGTACCCTAAGAAGGGTACACATGACTTCTGTGTTCCTGCCCAAAGCCAACACCCTGAGTCTAATCAGGAAGAATCAACAGCAGATTCAAACTGAGGGAGAATCTATGAAGTAACTAATTAATACTCTCAAAAATGACAGCCACGAACGCCAGGGAAGACTGAGGAATTGTCACAGATTAGAGGAGATCAAGGAAACGTGACAACTAAATCCCAAGTGTGATCCTGGCTTGGATCCTGGACAAGGATAAGGACTGTAGCCAGGCGTGGTGGCACACGCCTATAATCCCAGCACTCGGGAGGCTGAGGCAGGAGGATTGCTGCAAGTTCAAGACCAGCCTGGGCTACAAAGTGAGCTCAAGGCCAGCCTGAGCTGCATAGTGAGATCTTGTCTCAAAAAGACAAAAGACAAAAACCAAAACCAAAGGATAAGGACTGTAATGGGAAAACTGAGAAAATTCAAATGAATTCTCCAACTTAGCTAAACTATTAATGTTAATTTCTAAAGCTGGTCATTAGATCATAACTATGTAAGAGAATGTCATTATTCCTAGAAGACACATGCCTAAGTATAGATAAAAAAAATCCTATTTCCTACTCACAAGTGATTCAGCCAAAGCAAATTTCAGATTCTTATTCTCTCTCTCTCTCGCTTTCTCTCTTTCTCTCTCTCTCATATAGCAAATCATTAAATTTGGTTGAAGGGCAGACAGGTGTTTACTATTTCTGTAACTTGTAGGTTTGAAATATTTAAAATAAAAAATTGAAATTTACAATAATACAAAATTAAGAAGTGAGGAAGAAGAGAATACCAACAAGGCAGAGACCAGAAAGGGACAGCCCTGTTTTGGCAGAAGTCTGCAGAGATTTTGGTCAGCTATCTGCTGCACATGATGATCCCTTCATCTTGCCATCTACGACTTCCCTTGTGGGGTTCCTGATCTATGCAGACACGATCCTCATGGTTTCCCTGGAGCCTGTGCATTTTGAGGGTAGGGGCTAATGGGCCAGGGTGCAGGGGCTGGAGACGGTGTGGGCCTCTGTGGAGTTCCCAGAGACAGACTCTTGAGAGCTTGGCCAGGGTCCCAGGGTCCCTAACCACCAAGGAATTAAGTCATTTTTAATACTCAGCAATGTTTATTATCACCATGTGTTGGAGGGGCACTGTTCTCAGGCTGTACATAGCAACGAACAATCAGGTCCCAGTCTTCCTCCTTCTGGATCCAAATGGACATCACACAAGGAAAAATTCAATCTGATGTCAGTTGGAACATGAGATGTGGATGAGGAAAGGGTAAGGGAATGGGGTGCAGTGGGGGGTGTTATTAAAGGGAGGAGTCCCAGGAGAGGTGATACTTGTGCTGAAGCCCACAGAAAGTGAGAAAGAGTTCTGCACCTATCTCAGGAAGCCCGGACCAGGCAGACAGAGCTGCAAGTGCCAAGACCCCGGGGCAGGAATGACTTTGGTCTGTACATCATGCCCATGCACATCAAACCAGCCCGAAGGCTGAGACAGGCGAGGTGGTGGGGCCAGAGCTTGCAGGAACGATTGTGAATTTTATTCTGAGCAAGAAGGGATGCTCTGGGGGTTGTAAGCAGAAGAGTGACACCTCTTTCCCACACCGTTCAGGGGGAGGAAGCTGAGCCTGTGAACAGGTAGCTCTGCAGTGCAGTCCGCATGACTGTACCCCTGCTGCATGCTCTGGGGGTCTCCAGTGGCAGGCTGGAGATGAGCAGCAGATGGGGGCCTGGATGTGTGTAGGGGGTAGGGAGGTGCTCAGGGTGCCTGCCAGCTTTGACTTTCCCAGGTGACCTGCTCCTGAGGAGAAGGACACTGCCAAGGTGATTATCTTATCAGCTGTACTCACACCTGCCCCAGGAGACACGCCCATGAGGCCAGAGCATAACCATGCCAAGGACCCCACCATTTCACCACCCCTCACTGCAACACCAGAAGCCTCCGGGGGGTGTGGAACGGGGTCCCAGGCGTCCTGGCACTTGACACCAAGCTTGGGCCAGTCTTGGGCACATCCTCTCCGGTGCTCTGTCTCAGCTGGATTGGGTGGGGTGGGGACAGGGGCGTGGTGCAGTGCTGCTGGGACCCTCTTTGAACCTCTCTGAACCTCAGTTTCCTCTGCACAATGGTACTGATGGAGCTACTGCCTTTGCAAGAGTTTGTTTCAAGAACATGCAAGGTCACATATGTACAGAACATGATACATGAGTACTTGGTACTACGCCTGTGAGATTTGCATTCTCTCTTCAGTGAAACCATGTAAGGGCCAGGCTCTGGGGCCAGACCTGAGCTAGAATCCAGTCCTTGATACTTAGTCACACAAAGTCCTCACCCTGCCTGGGCCTCAGTTTCCTCATCTGTACAGCAGGGGTAATAAGAAGAGAAGGTAAAGTTTACAGGGCTGTTGTGAGGTGCTAATGAGACCGTTCGGGTAAATTGCACAGGGCAGGGCCAGCCCATAATAAGTCCCCAGTAATCAACAGCCAGGATGACTGTTATGAGTGCTGTCCTCCTACAGGTGGGAAGACATGTGCTACGTGACTCGCCCGACGACACTCTGCAGCCCCCTACCCAGTTCTGAGTCCTGACTCTACCATGTCCTAATTTGGGGATCATGGCAAGGGACTCAACTCCTTTGAGCCTCAGTTGCTCCACCGGGAAAGGCAGTTGTCACCTCAACATCGCTGGAAGGCTAAAGAACACACGGGAAAGCCCTTAGCACACACACAGCCCATCACAGAGTGAGCGCCGCTTGTTTGCTGTTCTTGGTGGAATGGCTGTGGTTGCTCCCTCTGGGTCCCGATCTGAGTGGCAGCTTCCCGTGGGATCTGGGGTAGCTGGCAGCCGGGTAGGAGATCCTTGAGGTGTCCAGGCCTGGAGGTCACCCCAAGGAGCTCCATAATCAGCTGTAATCAGCGGGCTGAGCTCCACCCCTGTCACCCCGGGGTATATCAAGGTTGGTCCAGATCCCAGGCTCAGTGGAGGCCAAGGAGGGCAGAGAAGCAGACACCATGGGGAAGGCAGTGCGTGGGGCCCCGGGGTCGGAGCTGGAGGGTGGGGCAGGGTTCTCAGCGGCATCTGATGCCGCCTTTGCTCTGCCCCATTCCCAGGAGAATTACGAGCTTTACTCGGTGGAGCTGGGGTCCGGGCCTGGTGGAGACATGGCCGCCAAGATGAGCAAGAAGAAGGCAGGCGGCTGGGGAGGCAAGAGGAAGGAGAAGCTGGAGAACATGAAGAAGGAGATGGAGATTGTGAGCGTGGGCGGGGCGGGGCTGGGGTGAAGGCGTTGGGCAGGTTTGGGGTTTGGTGGGAGCCAGAGAGCAAGTTCCCTGCTCCGCACCACAGAATGACCACCAGCTGTCAGTGGCCGAGCTGGAACAGAAATACCAGACCAGCGCCATCAAGGTGAGCTGAGAGGGGAGCGGAGGGCACAGAGCGGGGGAAGAGGGAGGAGGAGAGCAGAGGCAGAGGAAAGTGTGGGAAGGCCAAATACAGAGAGAGACAGAAAAGCAGGTGAAGGGGGACAGGAAGGGCAGAGCCCAAGATAGCAAGGCAGGGACAGGCGGGAGACGGGGAGAGACTGCAGGAAGAGCTGGTGAAAGAGAGGGGCGACACAGAGAACCGAGGAGGGCGGGCGGGGAGGGCAGGAACAATGAGGAGGAGTAAGACCAGAGAGGCCGAGAGGGAAGGAGAAAGAGGGTGAGCAGGGCGCGCACGGTGAAAGGAAGGTCCTTCAGCACCCCAGTGTCCCACTCCTCTGTCCCCAGGGCCTCTCTGCAAGCCTAGCGGCCGAGCTGCTGCTGCGGGATGGGCCCAACGCACTGAGGCCGCCCAAGGGCACCCCGGAATACGTCAAGTTTGCCCGGCAGCTGGCGGGAGGTCTGCAGTGCCTCATGTGGGTGGCTGCTGCCATCTGCCTCATTGCCTTTGCCATCCAGGCCAGCGAGGGCGACCTCACCACTGATGACAATGTGAGCGACGGGTGCTGCGGGGCGGACGTGGGACACAGGGACCACAGGACTCGGTGTTACTATTTGCATTTGCTATGTGACAGGGGACACTGGGCCTAGGACTCAGGACCAAAGGCTGTAGGATGGGGTTACAGAGACACAGGGTTGCTGTTCTGAGAGGGGTGTCCTGGGGGATGGAGGACATTGGAATGTAGGACAGGGCCAAGGACACGGGTCATCAGTGGTACAAGGACATGAAAGGTGAGCCTTGAGTGGCAGGGAACAAAGATGGCACTAAGAGATATGGACGTACAGTGTATAAGATGTGAAACTTGGAAAACAGGACATGAGGACAAAAGACAGACCAAGGACACAGTCCAGGGGACAAAGGGACTCATATATGGGGCACCAAGGCATAGGATACAAGGGACACAGGACACAGGGAGAAACAGCCATTAGAGAAGCACAGAGACTGAAGAAATGGAGACTCGGGGCACGGTGACACGGTATGGGACAGGGTCAGAATAAAGGACAGGGGGCTCAAGGACATGTGTTACATTGAACAGAGGCTTGCAAAGGCATGGGACAGGTAACACGGGGTAGAGACAGGAATTTGGGACATTGGGCACTGATCATGGAGGCCACAGAACATGAAGCATACTCTGCAGCACACACTCATGGAAGTGGGGTCACGAGGACACAGAACTAACGGTCACAGGGGAAACAGAGGGCCATGTATGGATTATGAAAAACACAGAATATGAAACTTGTGACATGGGGAATATAGGCCATGGGGACACAGGAGACTTAGGTGGACATGAGGAATGCAAGACTTGGGGGACACAGGAAACGGGAACCCATAAGACTAAGGACCGGAGAGACACGGGGCATAGCTCACAGGACATGGAGAGAGGAGTCTCATGACTGAGGAGCCAAGAAATATGGGATAAAGTACGCAGGGGTGACAAATGTGGGGTATGCAGCACAAAGGGATCAGGTACTCGGTCACCACGAACGGTACAAGAAACTTCCCAGGAGAGTGGGAAATACCACAGAGGAGGCCCTAAGGACAGAGGGGGCCAGACAGCAGGTTGGTGCCCTCACGCAGGGAGTTTCCAGCCCCTGGACAGAACTCCGGTCCCCTCTTCCCACAGCTATACCTGGCACTGGCCCTCATTGCCGTGGTCGTGGTCACTGGCTGCTTTGGCTACTATCAGGAGTTCAAGAGCACCAACATCATTGCTAGCTTCAAGAACCTTGTGCCCCAGGTGGGTCCCCATCTTCCGGCCTCTTAAGATTGCAGATGCTTTAACTCTATGCAGGCGGGCTTCCTGACATCTCCCTGTGGTCCCTCCCATCAAGTCCAACCCACGCTCATCTATGGCCCCCGTCTCTCCACTTAGGGCCTCCACTCCCCCCATCTTCCCCTCCCGCTCCCCTCAAGCTCAGCAGTGACCACCCTCCCCACTGCCCTGCTCTACTCTGCTGCCTCTGCCCCGCAGCAAGCTACAGTGATCCGAGATGGGGACAAGTTCCAGATCAATGCTGATCAGCTTGTGGTGGGTGACCTGGTAGAGATGAAAGGTGGGGACCGCGTGCCTGCAGACATCCGCATCCTGTCGGCCCAGGGCTGCAAGGTGGACAACTCTTCGCTCACTGGCGAGTCCGAACCACAGACCCGCTCACCTGAGTGCACACACGAGAGCCCCCTGGAGACCCGCAACATCGCCTTTTTCTCCACCATGTGCCTGGAGGGTCTGTGAAGCCCCTGCCTGCCCTCCCCAGTAGCCACACAGCCCCCCTGCTTCTCATTATGACCCTCACTGGGCCCTTTCCTGCTGTGTTCTGTGCTACATACCTCCTCGCCCCACATGCCTGCTGCCTCTCCAGAGCACACTGCTTCTCTGTCATCCACAGTGCTTCGGTGACTGCCCCTCCTTCAGCACACACTGCCAGCCATAACCCCGCTGCTGCCCACACCCCTGAGCCACCCTCCCATCCCCACTGCAGGCACGGCCCAGGGCCTGGTGGTGAACACAGGGGATCGCACCATTATCGGACGCATTGCATCTCTGGCCTCAGGAGTGGAAAATGAGAAGACGCCCATTGCCATTGAGATCGAACATTTTGTGGACATCATCGCAGGCCTGGCCATCCTCTTTGGGGCCACATTTTTTGTGGTGGCCATGTGCATTGGTTACACCTTCCTGCGGGCCATGGTCTTCTTCATGGCCATTGTGGTGGCCTATGTGCCTGAAGGGCTGCTGGCCACTGTCACAGTGAGTGGGGGAGATGAAAGGGGGTACAGGAAGCTGAGAGCCTGTACTTCTATTTGTTCATTGATTTGGGTGTGGGCTCATCACCTCCCTACGTGTCCATGCATCCGTTCGCCTACCTCCACACCTATCCTCTACTTCCCCCATTCATTCATTCTCCTGCTCATCCAACCCCCAACTTGGCATCATCCATCCATCCAGCACTCACCAGGCTTCTCTGGGCCATGTCTTGTGCCACCCACAAGAGCTCAGAGATGAGCAGGAGGGTCCTGGATCAGAGGAAGTTGAAGTCCAGAGTGGCCAGGCAGATGTATCCGGGTCTCTGACAGCACCCAGTTGGAGGCCTGGCCAGGGGAGGCCTGGGGGCTTATTTTGTCATTTTGATTGTGCTAATAATAGAACCTCAGCTGAGGCAGCTCAGAATGTGTCTGGACAGAGAGGGGAAGGCATCCCTAGGAGAAAGCACCGGCTGGGCGAAGGATTGTCCTTGTTTGGCAGAAGAATATTGTAGTCAAAGTGCTGTAGGTGGGATAAGAATCCCTACTTTGGGTGAGAGGCAGGAAGTGGGCCTGGAAGCAGGGATAGGTGCCCACACTCGTGCCCCGCCCCCAGGTCTGCCTTTCTCTGACAGCCAAGCGGCTGGCCAGTAAGAACTGTGTAGTCAAAAACCTGGAGGCTGTGGAGACCCTGGGCTCCACGTCAGTGATCTGCTCGGACAAGACAGGGACCCTCACCCAGAACCGAATGACAGTGTCTCATCTGTGGTTTGACAATCACATTCATACAGCTGACACTACGGAAGACCAGTCAGGTACTGAGGTGGGAGAGGACTGGGGCCGCAGCAGGATCCGCAGCAGATCACTTGATGGTGATCTGAGGCAGCCTGGGGGAGGCTTTGTGTTATGGGAAGGTGGTCTGGTTCTGGGTCATCGGAGGTGACTCAGCTCTAGACCCCAGAGAGACCCTCTATCCAGACTCACAGAAGACTTAAAATTGAGTCTGGAGAAGGCTTCGTCCTGCGGTAGGAGGGAATCGGGCCACACCCAGGCCTAGGGAGGGGACTCCAACCTAAACGCAGGGAGAGGACTCCATTCTGGCCTGGGGATCTGCTCCCTGCGGGCCCAGCCCAACCTAATCTTCAGGGCAGACGTTTGACCAGTCCTCTGAAACATGGCGGGCACTGTGCCGCGTGCTCACCCTGTGCAACCGTGCTGCCTTCAAGTCCGGCCAGGACGCGGTACCAGTGCCCAAGGTGAGCGACTAGGGGATTCTAGGGGATTCCCGGAGCTGAGTGAAACCAGGTCAGGCACTGACATCGTTACTCGTTCCCAGCGCATCGTGATCGGAGATGCGTCCGAGACTGCGCTGCTCAAATTCTCAGAGCTGACGTTGGGCAACGCCATGGGGTACCGGGACCGCTTCCCCAAAGTCTGCGAAATCCCCTTCAACTCCACCAACAAGTTCCAGGTGTGCAGCCGGCGCCTAGTGCCAACTACTTCGCCCGCCCACCGAGCGGCCCCGCCTACCAGAGGCCACACCCACACGGGCGGGGCTCAGTCCCTACCCCGCCCCGGCCAAACGGCGTCCCTACTTCTCTCAACCCCAACTCAAGGTCAGGCCACGCCCACATCCAAGCCCCACCCAGAGCCTCTAGAGGAGGACCTTCCCCGCTCTTGGCTATCAGGCCATCTGCAGGCAGTGGCTCACCGTCAAATCCTGCCCCCAGCCTAACCTGCTCCCTAATTCTGCCCATTCCTTGTGCCCAGAACCCTAACTCCGCGCCTAGCGCTGTCCGAGCCTTCAGCTTGTAGTAAAGATTTGCCCAACACACCTGCCCAGCACTCAAAGCGCTCCCTAGACTTTCGTCCCCGCCATCCGTGGCCCCGCCCCCTTCTCCACTCCCCGTCTCTTCTTACAGTTGTCCATCCACACCCTGGAGGACCCGCGCGATCCTCGGCACCTTCTGGTGATGAAGGGCGCCCCCGAGCGCGTGCTGGAGCGCTGCAGCTCCATCCTCATCAAGGGCCAGGAGCTGCCGCTGGATGAGCAGTGGCGTGAGGCTTTCCAGACTGCCTACCTCAGCCTGGGAGGCCTGGGCGAGCGCGTGCTGGGTGAGACCAGCCTGAGCGGTGGAGGGGTGACCCGGTGTGCGGGGAGGAGCGTCCACAGACCCTGCCTATTCTCAGCCCAGACCTGCCCCAGCCACTCACCATCAACTCTCCAGGTCTCCTGACCTGCATCTGGCTTCAATTCCCACCCTAGTAGCACTCTTGTCTTCACCCTGACCGCCCACATCTATTCGAATCCTGGCTTTTCCCAGCCCTGGCCCTCACTGCCATCTTACTGTGTCTTCCTCTTGGTCCTTTGCCCTTCCCCGAGTCCCTGCCTCAACTCTAGACGTTTCCTGATCCTTGCCTTGACCTTCAGTTAGTCTCCCTCAATCGTCTTGACCTCTTAAATCTCCCTAGTCCTTGTCTGTACCCTGGAAGGCACAGACCTAGGTCTTTCACTTTATCTGCTTTGTGATCTCCAGCAAGAAAAGTTCCCTTTCTAAGCCCCAGTTTTCTCACTTCGAGATGCACTCCCAGGGTGGTTGTGAGGATGGATTCGCTCCATCTGTGGGGCACCTGCAGGCGATTGGTGTAGGAGGCCTGGCTATTTTACTACTTCTGGCTTTGCTGGAGTAGGGTCTGCCCAGACTCTTCTCTCACTTCCCTGTTTTCTGGCCAGGCTTCTGCCAGCTCTACCTGAACGAGAAGGACTACCCGCCTGGCTATGCCTTCGATGTGGAGGCCATGAACTTTCCAAGCAGTGGCCTCTGCTTTGCGGGACTCGTATCCATGATTGACCCACCGAGGGCCACTGTCCCTGATGCTGTGCTCAAGTGCCGCACAGCAGGCATCCGGGTATGAGGTCGAGGAGGGGATAGCCAGGAACCTGTGACACAAAGCCAGCTGGAAGTAGTTTCACCCAAAATACATAGTGCATGTTACTGAAAATTCTAGGGCATGGTGCCTCAGATAAAGTTGGATTCAGGAGCTCGGTGTCGTTAGCACTTTGACTTTATGTCTCAGCTCTGCTTTTCTCTCCCCTGGCTTTATCCTCAAGCAATCCCTTAGTTAGGGGCAGCAGAGATCAAAGAGGGACAGCAACGATGAATCCCCACCCCTACTCCCTGGTGGCTTTAACATAGCTCACCCTTGAACCAGTCACAGTGGCTGGGGGGTCACTTGCCCAGTTTTGGCCAGTGACCTCACGGGAACCAATGGCCTGGGGAACAGAGATGGTTCCCCAGGCACTTCTTGTAGTCTTTAAAGCTCTAAAGACCTGGCCCTAGTTACCTTTCTAAATGCATTCCTTAGCCCTGGATCCCTCGTTCATCCTTGCCTTCCATGCTCTTCTCCCTGGCATTCAACAGTTCAGGCATGTTCTCACCTCAGGGCTTTTGTACTGGCACGAATACTCTTCCCCCAGATTTCCATGTGGCCCTCCCTCCCTTCTTTTGGGTCTCTGCTCAAATGTCACCTTCTCCACGATGCCCTCCCTAGTAATACTAACTTATTTCAGTGAGCTTAATTTCCTTCCTCCCTATATGATTCATGTCTCTATGTTTTGTCTCCCCCACTACAACATCAGCTCTAGAAGAACAGGGAATTTTACCTGTTTTGTTCCAGCCACATAGCAGGTGATCATACTTGGTTGAACAAATGAAAAGTGTACAAGCAGATGTCTATCAGGAAGGACAGGGAAACTGGATTGGTATGAAGGAGTCAAGGGCCCACTGGTCTCCCACAGGTCATCATGGTTACCGGTGACCATCCCATCACAGCCAAGGCCATTGCAGCCAGTGTGGGCATCATCTCAGAAGGCAGTGAGACAGTGGAGGACATTGCTGCCCGCCTCCGCGTGCCTGTGGACCAGGTCAACCGGAAGTAAGTCCCTCCCCCACTTCTCCATGGCCTCCCTGCACCCCATGCAGACTGAGGCCCCATGAGGCCTTTCTGCCCCTCCCAGGGATGCCCGCGCCTGCGTGATCAATGGCATGCAGCTGAAGGACATGGATCCATCAGAGCTGGTGGAGGCACTGCGCACCCACCCTGAGATGGTGTTCGCACGTACCAGTCCCCAGCAGAAGCTGGTGATAGTGGAAAGCTGCCAGCGACTGGTAAGATTGCTGTGGAGGGTGGGCCAGTGGGTCCTGGGCTGTCACCTCACTGACCACCTCCACCCATTACCTGCAGGGTGCAATTGTGGCCGTGACAGGGGACGGTGTGAATGATTCCCCGGCCCTGAAGAAGGCAGACATTGGTGTGGCCATGGGCATTGCTGGCTCAGATGCTGCTAAAAATGCAGCCGACATGATACTGCTGGATGACAACTTTGCCTCCATCGTGACGGGCGTGGAGCAGGGTCTGGGCCAGGCTGGGGAAGGGGCAGGTTCTGTGGGCGCAGCAGGGAGTGGGCTGTGAGGAACTGAGGTGCCTGCTGTACTCCCCACAGGCCGACTGATCTTTGACAACCTGAAGAAGTCCATTGCCTACACACTGACCAAGAACATTCCAGAACTGACCCCCTACCTCATTTACATCACTGTCAGCGTGCCACTGCCCCTTGGGTGCATCACCATCCTCTTCATAGAGCTCTGCACTGACATTGTGAGTCTGCAGCCCTAGTGCCCCACCACATACAGAAACACACACACTCACACACAGGGTGCCCAGTGACATATGCCCATGGCAGACATGTTGACCGAGGTTACCACAGGTGTTCTTGGACACAGACACAAACAAGAATATACAACAACACCCAACCAAAAATGGGCACACAGGTAGGCAGCAGTAGATCAGATAGGCACGGACAGACCCGTGGACACAGGTGGCTCGATAGGACAAACAGAGATGTTAACAGGCACAGAAATCTGGCCAGATGGGAATCACAGATGGACATCTCTTAGCAGACAGGGACAAACCAACCCCCTTAGGCCCCAAGGCAGACAGACAGAAAGCAGCCACAGATATAGCCCGGGCTGCAGCTCGCTGCCTGGTCACCTTGACAGATGTTTATTCAGTGACATTTACACAGTGCTCACTTTGGCCAGGTGCACACTAGTGTCACTAATGCCATCCTCCTCATTTTGCTGATGTGCTCAGAGAGGCAGAGATGGGCTACATGGCTTGCTTCAAGTCACACAGTTAGGCGTCCCCAAGGCCTGTGCCCTTGGTTAGTACACTCTGGTGCCACTCTGTTGTCACAGAGTGTTGGGAGGGAGCGTAGTCACTGGGAGGGTGAGGAGAACAAAGATACAGAGTGACAGGAGACAGGGACACAGAGAGACACAATCACAGAGAAAGAGACTAGAGACAGGGACAAAAGGAACAGCAAGGGATGGGAGGAACAGGAAGGAAGCGGAGAGGGCCCGGTCTGGAGTGTCCTGGACACCAGAGGACAAAGCAACAGACAGAAAAGAAAAATGAGGAGGAAGGTGGGGTGGGGACAGAAGGGGAGGGAACAAGCCAGAGAGTGAAGGACAGGAATAACCACAGGTATTTTCATGGAGATGGACACCAGGACCCCTGTGACAGACACACAGATGTGCCCACAGGGCCAGCTGGACCCCGGCTGTCCCAGCAGCTGTGGTCACTGCAAGTTTTCAGCCCTGCTCTTGCCCAGAGGTCAAGAGTGGGGGGTGAATCCAGATCCTTAAGGACAGGGACCCCTGGTTCTTTCTCCTTTTGGCCAGTTTCCCTCTGTGTCCCTGGCGTATGAGAAGGCTGAGAGTGACATCATGCACCTGCGTCCACGGAACCCAAAGCGTGACCGGTTGGTCAATGAGCCCCTGGCTGCCTATTCCTACTTCCAGGTCGGTGAGTGCTGTGGGCCAGAAGGCAGGGCTTTCGAGCAGGGTGGTCCTTTGCCTTGGGCTCCCCAACGTGACACCGGCTCTGGCTTGCTCTGGATCTCGGTGTCTTGTTTGATCTTGAGTTTCTGTTGTTCTCTATGTCCACCTGTCCATGGTGTTCTTTCTGGTACCCGTGGTGTCTGGTCTCTTGGTCTTTTGGAGATTCTCCGGGTGTCCCTGTCCCCATCTATCTTCCTGTATTTCTGTCTCTTCATGCCGCTCTCCCTTGTGTCCCTATCAGTCTCTCGGAGCTCTTCTGTCTTCCTGTCTCTCTGGGTCCCTCTCTGTCCGTTTCTGTCTCCATGGGTGCGTCTGTGTCCTTGGCTCTATTTCCTTAGCCTTCTTTGTGCATCTCTTGTGCATCTTTGTGCATCTTGCCTCTCAGGTGCCATCCAGTCATTTGCTGGCTTCACTGACTACTTCACGGCCATGGCCCAGGAGGGCTGGTTTCCTCTGCTGTGTGTGGGGCTGCGGCCGCAGTGGGAGGATCATCACCTGCAAGATCTTCAGGACAGCTACGGCCAGGAGTGGGTGAGGCCCCAGTCCCTCCCACCCCACAGTGCCCTACTGCCCAGCGCTGCCTACTTTGTGTGCGGCTCATTCACCACTCCATGTAGGACTAAGTTCAGCCAGAGCCTCCTGGGCACCTACACTGCGGACTCTGGGTTCAGGGTGTTTCCCTCAGTGTCTCTGGCTCTACCTCTGATGCTCCCAGCAGCAGTGGCAGATGGGTCCTGTGCCTCCCGACAGGAGCACGTCATCTTGGGGAAGGGGCAAACACCTGTCTCTTGCTTCCCCTGCAGCAACCCTCACAGAGTCTTGGCATGTGTGGCCCATTTCAGTGAAGGTCTGGAGCACAGCGAGGCTAGATGCGGCAGGCAGATGTGTTTAGTTTGCTCGGAAGAGTAACCAATTACAGATAAGGTTACTGCTCTGAACCATTTACCGTTATGGATAAGAGTGCAGACCTAGGAATCAGGCTGCCTGGATCACGGGCTGGTGCTGTTCCCCACAAACTCCATGACCCTGAGCATCTTGCCTTCCTCTCTGTGCCTCAGCTTCTTCACCTATAAAATGGGGAGAACACTACTGTCTGCCTCAGTGGTTTTCTGTTTGTTTCTGAGGAAGCAGCATCAGTGTCACTGGAAATTCACTGTAAATACACATTCTTAGGCCCCATCCCAGACCTCTGGGGTCAGAAACCCTGTGGGTGGGGCCTGGAAGTCCTCTGGGGGCCTCATCCCCTTTGGGGACATCTGGCGCATGCTGCAGCCCAAGCTCCACCATCTTCTGCACAGGGTTGCTGGGAAGATGGGGTGAGATAGCTCATGGGGAATATTTGTTGCGTGGGGCATAGTAGCTTAGCTGCTACTCACATGAGCTATGCTGAAGAAGGGACTGGAGTGGCTGTCCCTTCAAGTGGGTACATGCCCTCTATTCTCCAGAGGCCCATCTGGCCCATCTCGCTCATCTTGCCATCTGCCTGGCCCTTGAGTCCTGCCTCAGGAATCCAAGTCCCTTCTCCCCCGGCCCCTTCTTTTGGGTGTCTGGAAAACTCTACCTCCTCCTTTCACTGTGCAGGCGGCCTAACCCAGCCTACTGTGTGCCCAGGGAAGGTTTTCCAAGCTCTGTTAGACTCTGGATTTTTGCAGGTGCTACTTTCCTCTCCCCAAAGCTGACTCCTGTGAAGGGGAGGGAGCTTTTAGGGGTTCACGGCCAAAGAGTTTAGTGCCTAGTGCCTGGACAGGCTCTGCATCAGGCTCAGGCTGCCCTTGGTCCTTCCTGGTCCACAGACGTTCGGGCAGCGCCTCTACCAGCAATATACTTGCTACACCGTGTTCTTCATCAGCATTGAGATGTGCCAGATCGCCGACGTCCTCATCCGGAAGACACGCCGTCTCTCTGCTTTCCAGCAGGGCTTCTTCAGGTGTCTGCAGTTGGCCCAGCTCTGCCCTATCCTGCCCTCCAATACCTGGTTCCAACTCCCATCAAGTCCTGACCAGGCCTCACCACAGCCAGCAAACTTCATGCAGTGTTCCAGAAGTTAATGTATTAATACATATCTTTACCAGCTAATGTATTAATACATATCTTTACCAGCTGCTCCCCATGGAGCGCCCACTGGCCTTCCATGTTTCAGCCACTAACAGGTGACGAGGAGAGGGCTGGGTCCTGCTATTAGAGAGGCATGGGCACTCTGGCGGTCCAGGTTTAGAACATCTCCCTGTGGCCTGTGACCTCTGACCTGCCTTGAGCCAGTGCCCTGCTTTCTGTCCAGTCTCTCTCTGTCCCAAGTCTGCCCTCTGAACTTGTCCCGTCTTGCCCTGCCTGCAGGAACAGGATCCTGGTGATCGCCATAGTGTTCCAGGTCTGCATTGGCTGCTTCCTCTGCTACTGCCCTGGAATGCCCAACATCTTCAACTTCATGCCCATCCGGTGAGGGCTGTGAGGTGTGGGCAGAGGGATGGAGGGTATGGGACACAGGCCTGGGGACGAACCTCACCTTGCCATCTTGCCTGTGCCGTCAGGTTCCAGTGGTGGCTGGTCCCCATGCCCTTTGGCCTCCTCATCTTTATCTACGATGAAATCCGGAAACTTGGAGTTCGCTGTTGCCCAGGGAGTGAGTATGGAGACTGGGGTCCGGGGGCCCAAGTCCTCAAAGCAGCTGCCCTCGGCTTTGATCCTCAACACTTGACCACCAAGCCTTTGATGCCCCCATATCAAACTGCCACTGTCCCCAACCTCTGAGCTCCCTGTTCCCTCTGACGAGCATCCCCCAGCACTGAGCCTCCTTTTTCTCTTTTCCCAGGCTGGTGGGACCAGGAACTCTACTATTAAAGGATAGCGGCCTTCTGGCCATTCTGCTTCCGCTGGAGGCTGGTGCGAGCAGGGCTCACACGCATCTCTGGATGGCACAATGGAGTCCCAGCAGCCCCATGTATGCTTCTGCAGCCCATGGGGTTCTAACCGTGGAGGAAGCCTCCCACGACCCTTCCTAATCTGTACTCCCCACCTTCCTGGAGCAGCAGTGCCTGGCACGGTGCTCTGCGGTGGCA
Organism: Dinomys branickii; assembly: GCA_004027595.1. NCBI lineage: Eukaryota > Metazoa > Chordata > Mammalia > Rodentia > Dinomyidae > Dinomys > Dinomys branickii. The sequence continues at coordinate 28,194 of PVLD010001008.1, read as the reverse complement.
GTGGGGCTCTGACAGGGAGCTGGAAGCTCTGGGGGAGGTGGGGCCACCCTTAGGACGCCAATCTGGACTGGAGCTGCCTGTGGGCTTCATTAGAAACATCCTCATGACAGTAATAAAACCGTCCTCCTTTGACTGTGTCTTGATTTGGTGCTAAGTGCTGTCTTAAGCATTTTCCACCAGCACCGCTGCTCTCCACAATCCTACAACACAGGGACAATTTATTTAGGCTGCGGCACCTCCAGGGCTTTCAGCACAGCCTCGTATACAGTAGGCACTCAGTAAATGCTTAGGAAAGTGGGTTAAGTGGATTTCCACTTCCTTGCCCAGAGTCACAGAATGCGAAGGCCAGCTAGGCTGTATCCACAGGTGCCCCCAGAGCCTGGCCTTTCTCCACTCTCCGCCCCTTATGGCTTTCAGTTCTCAGCATCTCTTCTCTCTCCTGGGCGTTCTCTAACATGGAGGCCAAAATCTGTTCCACGTCAAGTGCATCCGCCCCCTTCCCTTCACAGGGCGCTGCACTCTGGTTTGGCTTATTCACTCCTTGGGCCCTGCAGCGATCATTTCTGAGTGACTCGAGTTACCCCCACCATGTCTCAGCCAAGCTAACTCTCCAACTGCTGGAGACGCCCCTGCCCCTCTGTCACTTCTTTTCCCAGTGTGCTTGTCTCTCATCCCATCTCTGTTAGTTTTCTTGTTGGGCCCTGGGCTCCTCCTTCCTCTTGTCCGCATTCCATGGCCCCAGCACTTCAGTTCTGTTTCTGCAGTGATGCTCAGATCTGTCCTCCGTCTCCCACACTGAATCGGAGGTGACCCACACTGGCCTTTCCATCATCTCCCAAACCTGCTCCTGCCCACTGTTCAACCTCACTGATGGCCCCACTGTCCCATCAGTGCGGATCCTGCTCCCTGGGCAACATGGGGAGTCCTTGGGGGAGCTTCTGAGCCTCAAGCTTGTACCTTCCTGTACTCCTGTGTGTCTCCACTGTGCTCCCTGCTGACAAATAAAAGCCCACTGGCCACCACCACCTCTCAGATTTGGATTCTTACCACTCTTCTCCTACTTCTGTCCCGGCATCCTGGCTTCAGTCTTCTCCACACAAAAGCTTCCTGAGGCCAAGTTTGACCCTATCCTTCCACTGCCTACAACTCCCCACGGCTCCCCATTGTCTCGGTCAACCCGAGGCAGCCCTCCAAATCTTCTGTGCTCTGGCCCCCACCAACTTCTCTCAAGCCCCCAGCTCCTATGCTCCCCAGAAAGCCAGGCCCTCACTCTGACCTTCAGACTGCATCTACCTTGCTCCACTGACTCAGCCTTTGGGTCTCAGCTCATACACCCTCTCCCTGGAGCCCACTCTGGCTGGGCTGGGCAGCTCCCGTGTCCCCATAAAGCCGGTTTCCCCTTCACTACTTCCTTGTTCATCACACTCCACCACTGCCCAGGCATCAATCATAGCCTGATCATTCTGGCCTGTGCTCCTCACACCACAGCCTTAACTACTCCAGTGTCTCTGGGCCCGTGTGAGATGGGATTATCTGACAGCTGGTCATTTTTGCACCCTTCACTTGTCCCAGCATGCATGGAAGGTAGTTGGGTCACCAGACGGCGGTGTGATGGTGACTCCACTCGCTCCCGCCCCAGAATAGCTGCGCTGTGCCCCATCAGTTTCCCTTCTCCGTCTAAACCGGGGTAGTCAAGCACTCCCAGCTCCCAAGATACCCGTGAGGGATATTTACTCAGGGCGCTGAGTGAGGCGGTGGCTTCCCCACCTGCGAACACCGAGACTCTCACAGCAGAGCTTTGACTTCTCCTAGGACTGAAGGTAAATAATATGAAGGACCATGACAGCCTGGCAGAAGGAGGGGCCCACTGTCCTATCCCGTGCCCTAGGGACCTCTTTGGGGATACCGGCCTGGAAAGAGCATTCCTCAGAGCATGATTCGCATCAAGGCAGAGCTTAAGCCTGATAGTCACAGCCCTGCTCCTGACCCATCCCAATGGGGAGAGGGAGGAAATGGGCAAAGAGCTGGCCCAGTGGACTGAGGGAGGTGGCATTGATGGTAGAGGTGGCATCCAGGACAACGTCCAAGCAGCTCGGCTCAAAGACTCTTTTGTTTGGCGGACCTGTACTCTACCTGGAGAAAATGGGCCAGACAATTTGATCTGAGGGCCACACACCCGAGTCAAGACACTGAGAAGCTAAGATCAAATCTACACGCCACTCCACTCCCCTTCACGGTGGGCCCATGCCTTGAATGATGCTAAGAATATGACTAAACACATTATCTCAGGGAGAGCTGAGGGTCAATGGCAAAACCAAAGGTTACTGCCTTTTATACAATGAGCAGCTACCCAGAGCTGTAAGCAGAGAAAGGGTGATATAGTAGACAGGTTTCAGAGAGAGCCCCTGGCTGCTGTAGAGAGGCTGGATCAGAGGGAAAGTTGATGCCGGCAGGCTTGGAGGTAACCAGCCAGGGAAGGGCCCAGTTGAAGCTGTGAGGAGGAGGAGAAGCCCCCAAGAGCCCCCTCTTGTACCCTTGCTCCCTTCCATCTCCTGTTCCCTGGCTTTTGTTGCTGCTGAAAGATTATCTACCTCAAGCCTGCAATCCACCACAGGAAAACAAGAAGCCCGAGACACTGCTTCAGGAGTGCAGGGGAAGTCAGTATAGCACAGTAGACCGGCCAGCCAGAACAAGGGTGGGCATGGTATTGGGAGACAGTTCCTGAGAGAGAAATGGAGGCAGAGACAACTTTCCAAATACTGTTTATTTCACTAAAATCTGGAGAGAAGCAGGGAGAACAAATGACAATGTCTGGAACACCAAGCCTAGGAGTGCACGTTGACAACAGCAACATACAGGGCCAAGGTGCTGAGGGCCAGCAGCCCTGTTACCACTGCTCGGGCCAGTAGTGCTGTCCAGCTGCCCAGGGAGCAGAGGTGGACAAAGGTCCTGCGGGGGAAACATCACAGTGAGGGAAAGAGAATAGTAAACCCATCCCTATTTGGACCCAGCCAGACACTCCACCCACTCACTCCATGACAAAGGCCTTGTAGACACTAAGGAACATCAACAGGAGGACCGCTGGCCGGAAAGTGTGGTACAGGTCATAGCGAGTTATCATCCAGACCTGGGCAGAGGCAACGATGTAATGGACCTGGAGGGAGGGAGGCAAGAAGTTGGGGTTGAACCTTGGGGAGAAATATGGTCACTGGCAAAGAGACGTGTGTGCATCTGTGGCAGGGAGAGCAGCACTGCGTACCAGACTGATATTGGAGTCAATGCTCATCTGGATGTATTTCCAGTCAAACTCAATGCCTCGGGCTCCGACCCAGAGAGGAATGCAGCTGAGGAAGGGAAAGGGAAGGATTCTTTGGTATCGAAGACACTCTCAGATGCCAGACTGTGCCCCCACCCTCCAGCACCCATATGGAACCCAAGTGTCCCTTCTCAAGATCTGGGATCCAGGCTGCTGCACACACCGGGACATAATGAGCTCAGCAGTGGCCCAGCCCAGGGCAGCGACCATGATCTTGTACTCCCCCTTGCCCGCATTCCTGGACATGACAAGGTTTAGGCCTATCAGGTCTGCCACATCCACGCTGGCCTTCATGAACTCCTGTGGGTCAAAGCGGAGCACTTGAGTAAGCACAGACAGGGGCTGCCGGTCCCACTGCCGCACTCCCTGCCCCTCCTCACCCCACTCACCCCAATGAAGTCGTAGATGCCGCCCTCCCAGGTGGGGAAGAAAGTGGCCAAGAACAGCATCTGAGAGTGGAAGGCACAGAGGTCATCTCAAGGGGAGGGGGGTAACTCGCATGGGTTTTGTGGGAAGTTAAGGTACATTTGGAGGCAGGACACAGGTTTTAGGGTCCATCAGGCAGAGGGTGGTAAGATCACTAAACTGGGGGAGGTAAGAGAGTAGGTTCCCTGCTCCCTGAAGGGGCTGCAAGTCACAGGGGAATCTGAGTGAGGTCTAGAGGTTGTTGGTGTGGCTGCCTGGGCAGTGTTTGCACCGTGTGGTTCCTCGGGGTTAGTTACCGGTCTTAATCATATCAAAACAAAACACCTCTTAGCAAACCTTACAACTGACATTCACTTCCATCAAAACTACTACGAAAAACTTGCTTCCAGACCTCCGCTAGTCTCCCACAGTGGGGAATAACACCAGCGCCTCAGGGGTCCCCGGGTCGAGAGCCCGGGGGCCAGACACGTGGGTTCCAGACGGCCCTCACCTTGCACAGCTGCACAAAGAGGTAGGTGACCCCAGCCTGCACGCATTTCCAGAAGGCGTTGTACTCAGACCTGGAGAAGCAGGCGGTGAAGGGTCGACCCGGACTCCGCGCCCTTTCCGCCCCGTGCCCACCCCGCACTCACAGGCCGCTGCACTTGTACGTGATGAAGTAGGGAAAGTAGGCGAGAGCGAAGCAGTTCCCGAAGTGGAACAGGGTCATGACGCAGGCAGCCCCGTCCCGCCCGCGCGGGAGTCGCGAGGGGGCGTCTCCTAGAGCGGGTCTCGGGGCAGCCGGCGCTCTTGCCTGGCCGGGGCCTGGCGCCCACCTTACTGCTTCTGGGAGTCGTAGTCCGGCCTGGGGTGTCGCGCTAGTGACGTCAGAGCGCCATCGCCCCGCCCCCCCTTCCCAGGGAGCTGCGGTCTTGCGCCAAATGGATTGGCCTTGGGTGTCCACTGCAGCGGGAGTTCCCAGCCGCAGCAGTCCGGTTTGCAGACGTGAACGCACAGTGACTGGCACACAGACCCGGCACAGATGTGAACACTTGGGTTTTTATTTCGCCCGGGGAGCCGGATTCGGAAACGCAAAGGAAGGACTTTTTGGCTCTACTTGTCCCGGCTGTACATGTAGCGCACGAGGTCGACCACTCGGTTACTGTAACCATATTCGTTGTCGTACCTGTGGAGGGACGGAAAGGAAGAGGCTTCCAGGCGATCCCTCCGACCACCTCCAGGAGTCCCCCCACGATCCTCTGACACCCCATTCCCCTTACCAGGAAATGAGTTTCACGAAGTTGTCATTGAGGGCGATGCCAGCCTTAGCATCGAAGATGGACGAGTGAGTATCACCGACAAAGTCCGTGGAAACCACCTGGGCATCACAATCTTAAGCTTAAGTTTAGGCAGCAGAGCAAGGACCTCCAGGAGCTCAGGCTCTTACTCTTAGGGTACACTGTCTCATCACTTTTAATATTTGATAGAGGCGTATAGCGTTTGGGGACAGGGTGTGACCAAGGAACATGGGGGTTTTGCCTGTGGCAGACTTTCAAAAGGACAGGTCACAAATGCTGTAAAGTTGTACCAATAATATTACTTCTTGGGAATATGGTAGGTATTTGGCGTGGGTCATCATGGAGGCTGTCTCTGAGTGTGGCTACAGGACTGGGTCTCAGTGACCAGGATCTGGCAGTCTTGGGTACTCAAGCACAGTGTCTCAGGTGGAAGGAGCTGCAGGCTCACAGGCCCTGTGGGTTATACTCCTAGTAATGGAACACAAAAGGATTTTCAGAAATGGAGCTGATCTGATCATTCTCTTAAAAGGATCCTGGTACTTCTGTAAGTGGGCCTGCAGCAGCTGCAGCAGAGATAGAGCACCCAGGCAGATGAACAGAGGTGGCACTTCTGATGGGAGACACCTACTGCCAGTGAGGACACTGATAGTGACCTCCCCTCCCAGACACCTAGCATGGCTTGGCTGTGAGCAAGTGTTCAAAAACTAGGAATGTGTTGAACACCTGCAGTGTGCCAGCCCCTGGCAGCTGAGCCCGGAACTGAAGAGATTGCTCTTAAATCCGTTTCCTTGGCGTGCTCACCTTGTGGCCAGCAGTGCAGCGACTATGATGTAAAATATTTGGTGAGGAAAACAGCCCACAAAAAGAACCTTCAAGGGGAAGGAGCAGGGGTTGAAATAAAGAATTGGAGGAAGCAAGAGCAGACTTATGGCCAAATGGAGGGAAAGTGTTCTGAACCCCAGGAGCAGCATGTACAAAGGCCTGGAGGCAGGAAGACCTACTTCCCAGGGCTGCAGTCCATATCTTGACACATGGAGAGCAACTCCTTGGCAAGTGGAGATCACCCTGAGCCCTGCCTTACAGGGCACCTCCCGAAGTCTCCTCAGCCCCTACCTCATCATCGGTGTAGGCGAGAATGCCAGCCATGGGTCCCTTGGCTGCTGCTTGTACAGCATCCTTGATGGCTGAGTAGGAGGCAGCTTGGGCCAGGCAGCAGGTGAGGTCCACAACAGACACGTCTGGGGTTGGCACTCGGAATGCCATTCCTGTGAGCTTCCTGGAGAATCCCATAGTAGGGGTGGGAGTCAGAACCTGCCTCTTTGCTTTGGGGCCATGCACTCCTTCTGAGGTCTGCCCCCACCCTGGTCACAGCTTCCTGTCCTCATACCCTTTGAGGTCTGGGATGACTGCACCCACAGCTTTGGCTGCTCCCGTGGAGGCTGGGATGATGTTCTGGTGGGCGCCCCGCCCATCTCGCCAGGCCTTCTTGGATGGCCCATCCACAGTCTTCTGGGTGGCCGTGTAGGAGTGAACTGTGGTCTTGGGAAAGAAGATGGTTGAGGTGAGGCTTTCCTGCTCTTAAGGTCCCATGCCTTGTTCTTCTAGGCCTGGGGTGGTGGCCAAGGTAGAGAGGCTGATAGGGTCAGCACCACAGACCACATGGAGAAGTGGCATGTGCAGGCTAGCGTCCAGCCTTGCCTGAGAGTTGTACACTTTAAAAACTGAACAGTCTCCAAGCGTGGTGCCACACACCCTTAGTCTGAGCACTGGGGAGGCTGAGGCATGATGATCGTTGTGAGTTTGTGACCAGCCTGGGGTACACAATGAGTTCAAGGCCATCCTGAACTATGTGGCGAGACCCTGTCTCAAAAAACAAAACCTGAACACTAGCACTAACACTGTCCACTGGTGAGCCTCTTCTCTCAAACCACCCTGTCCCTGCTAGCTCCTTACACTAAGCAAGGGCCCGAGAGGAGGTTGGGTTTCCCTGCTGTTTCCCCGTCCCAACACCCCCTCAGCCCCAACTTACCATCAGCCCCTGCACAATCCCAAATCGCTCATGGATGACCTTGGCGAGGGGGGCCAGGCAGTTGGTGGTACAGGATGCATTGCTGAAATGGCCCATGCGTGCAAGGGGGCTGTGAGATGAGCCACAGCCTCCCCTCCACCCTCGCTGTCTTGTGTTTGCACCGGCCTTGGTTCAGTGAGAAGTCAAGATGGGGATGAGAGGGCTCAGTGGGGATGCATTCAAGTGGCAGGGACACCTGGGGTGCAGCTGGGGAGGCTCCCTAAGCATGTCCTCCAGAAGTTGTACATTTCTAACAGGTAGTGTCAGGGTATCATTACGATGATGATTGTGAGACTTAGGGACAGAGAAGCAGGAGTAGATGGGAAAGAAGCTGCAGGGATCTAGGAGGATTGGGGAGAGTGGGCCCATCCTTTCCCTTCACAGCCTGTATCTCCTCAGGATGTTGCTGCCCGTTACCTGACGATTTTCATAGATCCAGGGTTATAGGTGTTCTCGTTCACGCCCATGACAAACATTGGTGCATCTGGCGAGGGCGCACAGATGACCACACGGTAGGCACCTGCTGAGATGTGCGCCTAGCAAGGGAGCACAAGGGTCAGTGATGCTTCAGGCGTTGCAGCCTCCCAGCCAGCCCTGGGCACCTTACCCCACTTACCGAAGTTGCCTCTAGGGATAAGTACACGCCTGTGGCCTCCACCACATAGGGGTTCCCGACATCACTCCAGGGTATTTCTTTGGGGTCCTTGCTGTGGAGTAGTAGCAGGGGTGTGAGGGATTGTCCCCTATACAGGCCTCACCTTTAGAGTCCACAGCATTAACTGTTTGAAGACATTTTACTGTTGACCAGAGACCTGCTTGCCCTGTCACTGCCTATGTCCACATCCATGCATACCTGGCTGCCCCAGTGGATGCCATCCTGCTACCTGGCCTTGCTTTTCATCACGACCTCTTATGAGCCATTTTTCCTTGCCTGTACTACCCCTGCTGTGCCTGGGTACAGGCTGCTACCTCCCAAACTCAGCCCACTGCTCTCTCGGGGGGAACATCCCTGACTATGTTCAGTGGGGTCTCAGCCTTTCAGCACAAGCTCCCCAGAGTGAGGACTTTGTGCTGTGAGGCCTGGCCTGCTGCTTTCCGGTCAGCTTCACTGTGGACCCTCCTAGACCCTCTTTACCATCAGTTTCTGCAGCAGGGTACCAACTGCTGGAAGCTGAGCAGGCAGACACCCTGAAGGCACACAGCTACATCCAGAGGGCTGGGAGAACTGTGGTCTGAGGCAGGCGCTCTTGTGGTCAGCAGGCAGTAGAAAAGCAAAAGAGACTTTCTGGTCCCTGTTGTATCTATCTATATTTTTACTTGATACTTGGACAGGTGTTTGTATCTGAAATGTATTAAACATCTACTGCTGTTTTCTACTTGGCTGCATAAGCAAGCGTAAAGTGAACCAGTGGTGTGGCAGCCTTGTCTCTGAGTTTACCACAGATAACAGGAATGTTCGCCTCTGTGGTTATTTGTTTGCATCCATGTCATCTTCTAGACCATTTCGCAGTACAAGGCTGGTCTGTTTCCTTTGTTACTGATCCTGTCCCTTTGTAGGTCTTTTCTTTCTTTACTTTTTTTGTGGTATTAAGGATTTAATGCAGGGCCTTTATACACTGAGCTACATCCCCAGACCTGTTTAAAGAAGTGTTTTTTGAGACAGCATTTCACTATGTAGTACAGACTGGCCTTGAACTCACTATATAGCCCAGGCTAGCCTCAAGCTCACAGCAGTCCACCTGCCTCAGGCTCTGGAATTGTTGCCCAGGCTGTGCTCAAACTTGTGATCCTCCTGCTTCAGCCTTCCAGAATGCTGGGAAGTGTTTTTAAAACTAACCATCCTAGGCTCCCAGCTGACTGTGGAGTGCTAGAGACAAATGCCAGAGGCTGGAGGACCCAAGCAGTGCCCGCCCTGTCCCCAGGTGGTGCCATGACCCGCTGGCTCCATGGCAGAGCACTGGGGAGCTTGGAAACGGAGTGCCCCATCTCCAGCCCCTGGGTTCTCTACAACACAGGGCAACAGACTTGACAACCAACAGAGCAACTTGATTGAAGAAAACACTAACACCCAGGAGGAGAGTCTCACTTCAGGACCAAACTGATACCCTTTCATAAAGACTGGCTGAGAGGCAGCCTTGAAAGATAGGCTGAGAGGGGTGTGGGAGAGAAGGAAGGAGGGAGAGCACATTAAATTGGGATCTCTCCTGGGATCCCCAGACCGGGAAGATCATAGGACCTGTATTCTGTTGTGGGAGGCCAGGTTTGGTAGGAGTAACCATCATGGGAGTTGGTCCTGAAGAACAAGGCATTCAACCTAGTGCTATGTTTAGGACTGGGGACCTGGCAAGTGCAAGGTCCTGAGTTTGATTCCTGGTACCGAAAAAAAAAAAAAAATCTGAACCTAGTGGTATGTTTGAAGTGTGGAGGAGTGCTGACATCCAGCAGAAATCAGTGCTCTGAATTACTGTAGATAAATATAAGAGGACCCTAATTGTCTTCACTAAAAATAAGAGTCCTCTTTGTTTTGGTGAAAGGTTGTTCATGAATATTTCTTAGGGTTTGTCAATATCCAGTGGACACGTGATACCACTGTGGCTGAATTTACTACCCTAGACAAGGTAACATAGTAGTGGCTGGCAATTGGTTTTCTCCCTATGCCAGTACCTTCATTGCCTGGTGGAGGGGGTGGGTCATAAATAGTACTGTGGTTTGCTCCTGAGCAGTGGGTACAAGGCCAAATAATTTGCACATTCCAGTACAGAAAAAAAAAAAAAACCCAAAGCCAGAACCATGAAAAAGCAAGGCAACAAAACGCCTTCAAAAACTCCCAGCTTCCCCCAAATAAGTACAGGGGCAGTGGATTGGGAGGGAATCATTAGCCACACAGCAGACAGGTCTGAAAGGGAACCAATGGAAGTAAAACAGTTCCATGAGGTGCTTGGCAAATTTATAAAAGATATAAATGAAACAAATGATCAGACAGTCTAGAGAAGACACTAACAAACAGCTAATGAAGCTAAAGAAAGAAATGCAAAACATGAATGCCCAGCATAGAAAAGAATGGGAGGCCATAAGAAAGGTCAACACAGAAATCCAGGAGATCAAGAATGTGACTGAAAGGATGCATAGCAGAAATGACCAGTGTAAAGACAAGAGTGTCAAAACAAACAAACAAACAAAAACAAAAAACAAAACAAGAGTGTCAGACCTAGAGGACAGGGCTGTGGCCAATGATCAGTTAATGAGAAAGAACTTTAAAAAAACAAAGGAACATGGAAAATGGTTGCAATAGCTCCTAGATGACTCAAAGAGGTCTAATATAAGAGTAATTGGAATTTAAAAATTAGAAGATACCAGAAGATACAACTTGTTTACTTAAGTAATAGCAGAAAACTTCCCAGAGATGGAAAAATAATTTAACATACAGATAAGTGAAACATAGATTCCCAAATAATCATGACAAAAACCCAACTTCATGCCACATAAAAATTAAAATGCCAGAACTATAATACAAGAACAGAATCTTACAGCTTTCTAGAGAAAAGCAACAAATCACCTATATAGAAAACCTATCAGAAATACAACCACTTTCCCAACATAAAATAAAGGCAAGAAGAACATAGAATGGAGTGTTTCAAGCTCTTAAAGAAAACAACTTTAATTCAGACTGTTTTATCCTGCAAAATTATCTTTTAGAATTGATGGAGAAATAAGACACTTTCATGATAAAACCTAAAGAAATTCATGATCACCAAAGCAACACTCCAAAAAAACTCAAGGATATCCTAGAAAGAGACAACGAAACTAACAACACCAAAAGACCCAGTAAAACTTTTGATAGGAAGAGTAATTAAGATGGGAAAGAAGGCAAAACAACAATAGGAAATTAATACAATGACAAGAGTAAGGCTATACCTATCAATTATAACTATCAATATAAATGGACTTAACTCACTAATCAAAAGATGGATTAGTAGACTAGATCAAGAAACAAACCCCAGTGATATGCTGTATAGTGTATACAAGAAACACATTTAACATAAAACTCATTAGATTAAAAATCAAAGAATGAAAAACAATATTCTATGCAAATGGTAACCTGGAAACAAGCAGGAGTAGCTATCCTATTTTCAGACAAAGTAGATTTTGAATCAAAGCTGATCAAGAGGCAAAGAAAGACATTATATATTGATTAATGGAATTATTTGAAAAAGATAAACTATATATATATATATATATATACATACACACACACACACACACACAAACATATATACTAAACTTCAGTGTGCCCAACTTCATAAAACAAATTCTAATAGACTTTTATCTGATAAAAGATCATGTAAACATCAACAATTACAATGGGGGATTTCAATACTCCACTATCACAAATAGACATATCAACTAAATAAAAAGTCAACAAAGAAATAACAGTGTCTATCTAAAGCTTTGAACAAATGGACTTGATATATAAAGAGTCTTCCTCCAACAAGAAAATACACATTCTTTTTGGATGCATGTGGTACTTTCTCCAAAATAGAGCACATACTAGGTTAATAAAACATGCCTACATAAATGCAAAAGAATTGAAATTTTAGCATGCATATAATCACATCACAATGAATGCAATGAAACTAGAAATCAATAGGAAAAGAAACCACAAAAACCACAAACATACAGAGATTAAATGACACACTCCAATAAATTAAGGCAAAGATAGACAGCTCCAAGACCCCGTTCCTAGAATTAAATGATAAATGCCAGTACAGCATATCAGAACTTATAGGACACAATGAAACTAGCCCTACAAGGGAAGTTTATAGCAGTGAATACCCGTATCAGTAAAACAGAATTAGTCCAAATAACCTAATAGTGTATCTCAATGTCCTAGACAAGTAAGAATCCAAACCCAGAGCTTGTACAGGGAGGAAATCATAAAGATCAGAGCAGAAATTAATGAAATGGAGACAAATATAGAGAATCAGTGAATCAAAGACCTGATTGAAGGAGTAAATAAAGTAGACAAACTCAGCGAGTCTTACCAAACAAGGAAAGAGAAGACACAAATTAATGTAATTAGAAGTGAAAGGGGTGAAATCACATGAACATTGCTGACATCTAGGAAGTTATTAGCAAAAACTTAACAAACATACATGCCAAACAATTGGGAAACTCAGGAAAAAATGTGGACATTCCTAGATACGAATCAGGAATACTTAAAAGTTTTGACAGCACAGTAACAGGTAATTAAATGGAAGCAAAACTTTAAAAAAGTACCAACTAAGAAAAGCCTCAGATCCAACGTATTCAAGGCCGAATTCAACAAAACTTCAGAGAAGATCTAACTCCAATATGGGTCAGACTTCTTAAACTGAGAGGAAAGGAGTACTTCCAAAATCATTCTCAGAAACTAAAATTATTTTGATTCTCTAACCAGACGAGGATCAAACCAAGAAAGAGAACTACTATATAGGCCAGTTTCTCTAATGAACATAGATGCAAAACTCCTTAACAAGATCCTGGCAAGCTCAGCAGATGTAGAAAAAGTCTTTGACAAAATCCAAGATCCATTCATGACATAAACAAACTAAAGATAACAGGTAAAGAAGGTCCGTATCACAACATGATAAAAGTCACTTATGACCAACCTACTACCAATATCATATTAAATAGGAAAAAGCTGAGAACTTTCCCTCTACAGTCAGGAAAAAAATTAGGACGTCCATTATCAATGCTACTGTTCAACATAATGCTTGATGCATTAGCCAGAGCAAACAGGCAAGAGAGACAAAGAAAGATATATAGGAAAGGACAAAATCAAAATATTATTTTCAGATGACATGATCCTTTACTTACAATATACAAAAAACACCAAATGACTCCTAGAGTTGATAACCAAATTCAGTAGTATAGCAGGAATACAATATAAATGTATAAAAATTAATAGCATTCCTATACACTAATAATCAACTCACTGAAAAAGAAATTAGGAAAACAATACCATTTATAATACCTCAAAAAATTAAATCCTTAGGTATTACATAAGGAAATGAAAGACCTCTACAATGAAAATTATATCAAAATGAGAAAGGAACTGAAGTCAGAAGCCGGGCGTGGTGGTGCACGCCTGTAATCCCAGCCTTTGGAAGGCTGACACAGGAGGATTGTTGAGAGTATAAGACCAGCCTTGGGTACAAAGTGAGCTCAAGATCATCCTGAACTGCATAGCAAGACCCTGTCTCAGAAAGATCAAATATCTATATATCTATATATCTATATATATCTGTTTCTAATTAGGCAGAACCAACATAATCAAAACAGCTATACTACCAAACTGATATATAGATACAATGCAATCCTAAATCAAAATACCAACATCATTTCTTACAGAGCTACAGAAAACAATCCTAAAATTTATATAAAGTGAGAAGAGATTAAGAATAGCAAAAGTAATCTTGGGTAACAAAAACCCAAGCTGGTGGCATCACAATCCCAGACTTGAAGTTATAAAGCTACAGTGATTAAAATATCATGGTGTTGGACAAAAACAGGGATATGGATCATTGGAACAGAACAGAAGCAGCAGAAACAACTCTGGGCACATACAGCTATTTAATCTTTGACAAAGGAGCCTAAAACATACCCTGTAAGAAAGAATCTCTTTAGTAAATGGTCATGAGAAAATTGGATATCTACCTGCAGAAGGTTGGATCTAGACCCATATATCTCACCATGTACTAAAATAAAAATGGGTAAAAGATCTAAATGTTAAAACAGAAGTAATCTATTGAAAGATAAAGTAGTTACAACCCTTGAAGACATAAGGCTTAGGCAAGGACTTTCCAAACAGAACCCCAGTAGTACAAGAAATACCAAGAATCATCAAATGGGATCATATCAAATTAAAAAGCTTCTGCATAGCAACCAACAGAGTGAAGGAAAACAACCAACAGAGTGAAGAGGCAATTCACAGAATGTGAAAAGTTTTACCAGCTATTCCATGAACAGAGAACTAACATCAAGAATAAAGAACTCAAAAAAATTAGATCCCCCAAATAAGAGACCCAATCAAAACAGGGGCAACCAAAGTGAGTTGGCACTTCTCAGATGAAGTACAAATGGTTAATAACGCTTATCACTGATGCCTGTCAGAGAAATGCAACTTAAAACTACAGTGAGATACTGTCTTACCCCGGAAAGAATGGCTAGCACCAAATAATTTAGTAATAACAGTGCTGGTGAGGATGTGGGGGAAAAGGAACTCTATTGAATTGTTGATGTGAATGTAAACTACTGCAACCACCATGGAAATCAGTGTGGAGATTCCTCAAAAAACTAAAAATAGGAATTCCGTTTGACCCAGCTATCCCCCTTCTACGAATCTTCCCAAAAGTTAAAATCCTATTAGGAATATGTACATACCTATGTTTATAACAGCACAATTTATAACTACAACTTGGAAATAGCATATATGTCCATCAGCAGATCGATGGATAAGGAAATGGATAAGGAAATGTGGTATTTATACAGGATGGAGTATTACGCTGCCATAAAGATAACTCGAGGCATCTATAGGTAAAAGGATACAACTTGAGAACATAATGTTGGGCTGGGGATATAGCTCAGTGGAATAAGTGCCTGCCTAGCAGGCTCAGGGTCCTGAGTTCAATCCCCAGTACTGCCAAAAAAATAAAATAGAGAACATAATGGTAAGTGAAATAAGTCAGACACACAAGTTCAAATCTTGCACAGTTTCTCTTCTGTGAGAAGTGCTATACACACACACACAAAGAGCAAAGTAGGAGAGAAACAGGAAATAGGGAGAAGTTCAAATATTTCCTCAAATTACAAATTCTATTGTTTTAAAACTATTTCAATATGTGCTAATTGATTTCATTTATACTACTAGTTTACCTTAGTTTGAGGAAAAGAAAGATGTGTTGTTAAGTGTATGTTTCTTTTTTGGAAGAACCCTTTTGGTTTATGGCTTGTACTCTGAGTACATGGCCTGGGCCTGTGTATTGTTGAAGAGAATGATACATAATGTAGTAACTATGGTTATTCTCTCATAATTTGATTATGAAATTTTGTTTTAGTTTTCAAAGAATAGAAAAATTAAAATTAAAAGACCCTAATCCTTCTACACATGTTTACTGGACACCAGCCTTGTACCTTTATCCTGAGCACTTTCCCTATATGGAGCGCATTTACCCTTCACAAGTCAGTCATCTCTGGGAGAAGTCAGCAGCAGCGGAGGTGAGGGCAGGGAGAGGCAGAGGAGGGTGGCATGTACATGGCTGGGCCCAGACCGGTGCCTCTAGCTGCACTGCCAGGATGAGTGAGTGAATGAATGAATGTGTGGGCTTCCCGCTTCTCCCTGGGCCAGGACACACACTGTCATTGGCTGTCCACATTTCCCATCATCTGACCCAGCTAGCTCTTCTCCAATGTCTGTATTTTTGTTTTGTAAGTTGGCAGCATTTTTTTTTTTTGAGACAGGGTCCCACTATGCAGTTCAGGCTGGCCTTGAGCTCACTTTGTAGCCCAAGATGGTCCCGAACTTGCAACAATCCTCCTGCCTCAGCCTCCCCAGTGCTGGGATTACAGGTGTGCGCCACCACGCCTGGCAGTTGGCAGCATTTTATTATTATTATCATCATCATCAATTAATTTATTTTTGAGACAAAGTCTTTCTATATAGTGTAGGCTGGCTTTGAACTCACTTATGTAGCCCAGGCTGGCCTTAGCCTCGTAGCGATCCTCCTGCCACAACCTCCTGAGTGCTGTGGGGTTACAGGCTGCACACCATCACCCCCAGCTTATTTTATTATTTAAAAATTTTTTTGAGACAGTGGTGCTATGTAGTTTAGGATGGCCTTGAAGTCACTATGTAGTCCGGGCTGGCCTGGAACTCACTGATTCTCCTGCCTCAGCCTCCCAAGTGCTGGGATTTTAGGCATGCACCACCTGGTGGGTTGTTGGCACTTCAACAAGTTCTTCTGTAGTAATTGCTTAGTTGGCATGGGACAGTCAGTCAGTCCCAGAAGACTCTAGCTCCTCCCTGCTCTGAAAGACTCTAGCCCCAGGCCCTGCTCTCTTGCCCATAGGACTGTTTTGAGGATTTCATTCATTCATTCATTCATTCATTCATTCAAAGAAGTACTGTTCCAGGGCCTGTGGTGAGCAGCGCCAAAGTGAATGTAAACCAATAGAACTTCCTTGCAATGAGGTCACAGCCCTGTGGGAAGAGACCCTCCCAAGCACTCCACAGATGCATATCAACCCCAGGTGTGCTCCAGCTACCACTGTGGAGGGCATGGTCATCATCCCTACTAGATATGTGAGGCAATGGTCTTGGGCGAGTTTGGTCCCTTGCCTGAGGTCACCCACTAGGAGCAGGCAGAGTGGGGCAGCGTGCACACTAACAGCTTGTGCTAAGTGCCTGGAGAACACCAGCAGGGCAGTGGCACAGCACAGACCTGTGGCAGGGTTTGTTGCAGTGACCTGAGTGAGAAACACACAGAAGGGACAGCTACGTGGAGGTCACGAAGGTGCCCCAAGTGGCAGGAATGATGGTGCGCAGACAGGTGGGAACGGACACAGTGTGTCAGATAAATATTTTTACTTTGACACAGGGTCTCACTAAGTTGCCCAGGCCTGTAATTCCAGCACTCAGGGAGGCTGAAGGAGAAGTTTTTTCTATTTTAAGTGACTTGGGTCTCCTGCCTTCCCTCGCCCCCAGCAAGCAGAAGGGGGCTGAGTGTGGACCTGCTGGGAGGAGTGTTGGAAATCTGTAAATCTTGGGGGATTCAGTATGCCTCTGTGTGTGTGTGTGTGTGTGTGTGTGTGTGTGTGTACATGTGTGTGAGTCTGAGGCAGCCAGGGTGAGTCATGGTGAATGCCTTCCCCTTTTATAAATTTAAATTCTTTGATATGGAAAGGGGGCTGTGTGGGGTGCATGGTTGGTGTGGGACCCATCAGGAGCTGAGACCTTTGTTGGGTGATGAGAAGCCATTGGGGATTTATGTAGGAGGGTAACCTGATCAAGTGGATGCTTTCACAAACACCTCTGGCTGCTGGGTGGGAGCCACAGGTAAGACCTGGTGGAAAGATGGCCATGCTGCTCCTGGACAGGAAGAAGTCTGGGCATTGGAGGGGAAGAAGTTGAGTAACAGACATGGTGAGTGGATATGCCTTGGAGGAAACAAGTAAGTGTGTGTTGAATACAGTGTTCTTGAGAACCTGTGTGTGTGTGTGTCTTGAAGATTGGTACTTCTTAACCCTTTGAGGGGTCAAGGTCCTTTCTGAGACTCTGTCTCCAAACTAGTACACAGAGGCATGCACATACACAGTGTGAGGAAAGAGGCTCACAAACTCCGTGAGAGAGGGTGGAATCCCCGCTTTACTGGGTTGCAGACATGCACGGACCTACTGCCCTTACCACTGGTAGACCTTGATTGCTTGGTTGTTCACAATCAGCTGTCCATTCTTGTGCTCCACACTCCCTTTGAATCTACCATGCGTAGAATCATACTTGAACATGTACACCTGCAGGAGATAGAGTGGATCCTAGTCTTGGGTGGCAGAGACAGCTGCCTTAGAGAGTCCCCACCTTGCTGTAGGTGGGGACTACCTTGCAGCTGGAGCCTTGCATGGAGCTCCTGGAACCCCCTCCCCACCTCCATCCCGCTCTTTCTGGTCCCACCCTCTGCCTACTTCTCACCATGTATTCTGGATCAATGAATGGGTCATTCACGGCCACCACTTTAACACCCTTCTCCACACAGGCTCGCAATACTAGGCGACCAATACGTCCGAATCTGTCCAGAAACAGACAGAGGAGGGGATGGAAGATTAGAGGGTAACGGGGATGCTCCGATGTCAGCATCCTCACCAAGTCTCGTGTTGAAATGTAATCCCCATTGTGAGGTATTAAGAGAGTGAGGTATTGGGAGGGTGAGCTTGAGAGCATTATAACAGCTTTGTTAGGAGAGACCCACACTAGCAAGCTTGCTCCATCTCACTGTGTGAGGCCCTGGGGTGCCTTGGGACTGTGCAGTCCCCACCAGCAAGAGGGCTCTTAACAGATGTTGTCCCTTGACCTTGAACTTCCTTGCTTCTAGAACTAAATACATTTCTTTTCTTGTATATTTTACTTAATCTCTGGTATTCGGTTCCAGGAACAGAAATACACTAAGGAGGGTGCCCACTCAAGGGGACTGGGTGGCAGTCCTCAGTCTGGGAGGAAAGGCAACCACATCTGTGCCGGCCATTGTCTTTTGCACGCGTGAGCTCACTGGTCTCCACTCCATTTTGTTTCTTCTTCTCTCCTGTCCCTTGTCCCCTATTCTTAACCTTGTAGCTGGATGGATTTGTTAAAACTTCAAGTCAGATTATGTCTCTTGGCATGAAAACCTCCATGACCACCAGCAAAACAAGATCCAAACTTCCTTCCCTGGTGCACTTGGCCCCTGCTGTGTCCACTTTTCCTCTACCTTCTCTTCCTCCCCTTGTGTAGTGACGAGCTTACATCATGGGTGTCCTTGAACACACTGAACCTGCACACCACAGCTCTTGTTTCTCCATTTGCCTGAAGGACTTTTTCCCCAGTGTGACACAGCTGGTGCCTTTTGTCACTCAGACCTCACTCTCGTGACAATTCCTAGAGGCCTCCCTGCCACTGCTAATTGTGCCCTCTCCAGCCACATGTCACCACGGAGTCCGCACAGTTCCCAGCACAATCCCCAGGGTGGGTGCTCTCCCAGGGAAGCCTCCCTCCCCCCATCTGCTCTGGGTCTCCAGCTGCCGCAGTGAGCACAGCCAGGCAGTCCAGGACCCGCAGCTTCAGGAGTGGTCCTGGACCAGAGGCAACTCACCCATTGATGCCTACTATCAGCTCTTGTACTTTCTTGGGTGGTGGAGGAGGAGATGGCGCCTGAGGCTTGACTTCCTCCCTGACCGGTTCTGGTTTAGGCTCACATACAGGCTGCGGCTCTGGTGGGGGCGGTGCTCTGACCACTGTGGGGAGAAGGGTAAGTTGGGGAAGGGAGGCAGTGAGTTGTACCACTCCACGAGAGACAGAGAACCAGCTTCACCACCCAGATCCTGCTGCTGACTGGTCTTTAGTGGCCAGATGTGTAGCCCAGTACTTCCCAGGCCCACTTGCTCTGCAGAGTAAGAGAGGAGCAGAGTGGTTTAAAAATATCAATGCCAGGGTCCTTCGCATGTAGTTTTAGCAGTTCCTTGGGGGTGTATTCCCTGTGCTTCAGTTTCCTCCTCTGTAGAGTGCTTTCAATAAAAATGAAAAATATAGCACTTTCTTTCAGAGGGTCACTGTGAGGATTACCTGAGGTAACATCAGTAGTGTTTAGGGTAGAGCTGAGAAAGCATTCAGCACATGTTTATATCTCAAAGATGGTTTCCTGAACCTGTGAGATAATTGTCTGATATCTGATTATTAATAAGATATATAACCATTTTTTTGTACTTCCAAATCTGGAGTATATTTTACACGTAACAACACACCTTAATCCCATGGTCCTCAAATTGTGATGTGACATCTGTTTTGTTTTTGGTACCAGGAATTGAACTCAGGACTTTGGGCTTGCCAGGCAGGCCCTGTGCCAATGAGCTACATCCCCAGCCCTCTCAAACTGTAATGATGATACAGTAGGACTTACCTGGGGAGGCCTCTTCCTAGAAAAGGAAGTGTCTGTACTCAGTGAGTCTGTACTGAGGCCCAGGAATACTGGTTTTAAACATTTATTTATCTATTTAGAGACAATCTTGTGATGTAGACCAGGTTAGCTTCAAACTCTTGGTCCTGCCTCAGTCTCCAGAGGGCTGGGATTACAGGCATATGCCACCATGCTTAGCAGAATCTTGGTTTAAACAAGCACTCAGGTGGTTCTTACCCTCAGAGAAGTTTAGGAGGTAGAGTTATTAGACCTCACAGAACAAGTGGGAACCACAGCAGCTCCCCCGTCCGCCTGTGCTCCCCACCCCACCTGTGCCTGGGGCCGTGCTTCCACCTGAGCTACAGGGGAAGCCTTCAGGAGAGCAGGGGAGAAGCGCAGACAGACAGCAGTGTGGGTGGCGCAGGGTTTCAAGCTATAAATCAGACTTGGATGTCGGCCCTGGCTTGGTCACCTGCCACTGTGTGCTGTTTGGGCAAGTTAATGAACCTCTCTGGTCTGTTTCCTGGATGTCACAACTGACACCCACCTCCCCCGTCTAGAAGCTACTGAAAGGGTTCAGTGAGATCTCAGGTCTCACAAGGAGATACTGATTTTAGTAGAGGAGGGGAGGAGTCTGATCCTCAGAGTATTCATGGGGGATGGGAGGGAGAAGAGGTTGGGGAGGATGACATGCTGTTGATGGGAGTTGCTTTTGGCATGGAAAGCAAAGGCCCCAAGGCCCCTGAGGTGATGGGGTTTGGGATTGGGGGCCAGCTGATATGTCTCCCTCCCTTCTCCCCATTGCCAGAGATCTATGTGCTGAGGCTGGGCTCTGAGTGTTTCCAGTAGCAGTGCAAGTTTGTAAAGGGATTGAAGAGCTGGGGATATAGCTCAGTGGCACGGTGCCTGTCTGGCAAGCACAAGTTTGTGAATTTGATTCCTGGTACAGATGGATAATTAAATAAATTAATAAACAAATAAATAAATGTACTTTATTAGTGTTTGTTGATGGCAGTGACCTTGAGGTTCCTAGTGACGTTGAGAATGTTGTCATTTCCCGAAGTTCTATTTCTGCTGTCATAAAAGGGGGAGATTTGTTCACCTGGGGTAAGAGTGGGATCTAGCTAGGTCCACTCAGTGAACCTAGAAAAGCTCCTCCTTTCCTCCTCTCCAGTCCAGGGGGGTACCTGGCTGGGGGGTGCTGGGCTGACTAGGAGCTGTGCTGGGCTGTCTAAATACATCATCTCTCTGAATCTGTGAGGGAGTGCTCAAAACCACTTTACAGAGGGGAAAGGGAAGCCCGAAGTCACAGAGCTGATCATCCCCTCGCTGTTGACCTATTAACTTTCCCTGGGACCCTGAAACCCCAGCCTGCTCAGCCCCACCTACCAGGCCCACCCACTTGTGGGAAGTGAAGAAGCAGGGGGACCTGGGGGCAGCCCTCCCAGAAGACCTAGGTTTCTTTGGCTTGAGTCCGTGGGTGTACATGCGTGCACGCATGTGCTCACACGTGTGCCCCTCTGGCTGGGTGAGGCAGGACAGCCCCTGGCCTGGAGCACGAGTCAAGCCCTGAACGGAATCCAGCGCCACCATTCCTTGGCTGAGTCAGCTAAGTGGCTTGCCCTCCTTTAACCTCACTTGGCCCCTCTGAAGCCCGGACGGAAGGTACAGGCCTCACCTGGTGGTGAATACAGGCCAGGATGTGAATAGCCCGGCCGGGTAGGCTGTAGGTGTCCCTGCTTTGTGTCATGTGGTGCAGTGCGGTGGAGCACACCACCACTCAGGGCCTCTTTGTCACTGGCCCCACAAGCGTCAGTTTTGATGTGAGAAATCAGTCCGCTAAGTTCTTCCCCTGGCTCCAGGCAAGAGCTGCCCTTTTCCTGCCTGGTCTCAGCTCCTGCTCCTGCGCTGTCCTCTAGCGCCGCCTAAGCCTCCCAGCCCCGAAAGTCCTGCCGACCCCGGAGTCTGCAGAGAAGTCACCGGGTGGCTGCGGGGCTTCTGGAGAGGAAGCGGGAGGAGAGGGGCCCTGGACTGCTGTGGAGGGAGAGTGTGACTCGGCTCGGGAGGCCTTGCCGCCTGGGGCAGGGGTGGCCTGGCTTCCCGGGGTGGGGTCGCGTGGCGCCTTCCTCACCTGTGCATGGCTGTCGCAGCAGCTGGACAACGGTGACATTGGTGAGGACGACGTCGCGTCTCGACATGGTTTGTCCTCTTAAGGTTTCATGGCCTAGCTACCCCGGGACCGTGATGTGACTGAGGTGCGGGGCGCCAGGGCAGGTGGGTCCTCAGCTTCTCATCCAGGTGTCACAATGCTCAGTGACATCACAGAGGAGGCAGCGCTCTGGCTGGGAGAACCTGAGGCCACCGCGGCAGCCTCACACCCTAGAGCCAGGGGAGCTCCAGTCCAAGGCCTCCCCCTCGCTTCTGGAATGGAATCTCCTTGGAATCTCCTTTCTATGCGGGCCCTCATAGGTCTTCTCTCTCCCCTCTCCTTAGGGTGCTGTTTCCTGTTGTTCCTGATCTCTGGAGCGTTACCCTGGCTGTTTCCCTTTCCCCGGAAACAGATCTTCCCATGGCAGCTTCTTGGTTTCTTCCCACGCCATCCCTTAAGACTCCCCAGCTAAAGTTCCCTGCTTTCTCAGTGACCGTCTGCCCTCACCCCACCCACCACAATCTTTTACCACCTTTCAGGGAAGCTTCCTCTCACCTCCCCATCCTGGCTGGAGGTTCCAATATGCAGAACTATTCCAGAGCCTGACCAGGGAGACTGAGGCAAGAGCCCAGGAGTTTGAGGCCCGCCTGGGCAACAAAGCTGGAGCCCATCTCGAAAACAACCCTACCCAGCCCACAGCAACCCAAACTACGTTAGAACCACCCTTCCCTTGTTTTATCTCCCTCCTGGCATGTCCCATTGCCATCTGGTCTACTCATTTGTCTTCTTGCCAGTTGTCTCTGCCGCTAGACCATAACTCTGGAACAGCAGAGACCTAGTCTGTCTACGTCACTTCTATAGCCTGTTGACTAGAAGAGTGTTTGGCACTTGGAAGGTGCTTGCTCAATAAATAATAGAGGCCTACCTTCGGAATGCTGTCTTAGATCACTGCAATAAAGCAAAGCGGGTCATACAAATTTTTGGTTTCTCAGGGCAAGAAAAAGTTAGGCTTATAGTATATTGTAGTAAGTATGCAAAGCACTGTGTCTAAAAACACTAGTGAAATCTGGTTGTGGTGGCACACACCTATAATCCCAGCACTCAAGAGGCTGAGGCAGGAGGGTCACTGTGAGTGTGAGGCCAGCCTGGGCTATATGGGGAATTCAAGGCCAGCCTGAGATACACAGCAATATCCTGTCTCAATAAATAAATTAATTAATTAATTAATTTAAAAATAAATAATTTTTTAAAACCTTTTTTTTTGAGATGAGATCTTTCTGTGTTGCCCAGACTAGTATCAAACCCCTCTCCCTAGTAGCTGGAATTACAGACACATGCCACTGCCTACCTGAGTATAACCAGGAGCACAGCTCAGGGGAAGAGTGCTTGCCTAGCATGAGCAAGGCCTTGGCTTTAATCCTTAGCATTACAAGAAACAAAACAAAACAAAACAATTAAGGTATTATTGCTAAAAAGAAGTGCTAATGGGTGTCTAGTTCCAGCTATTTGGAAGGCCGAGGCAGAAGGATCATTTGAATCCACATTTGAAACCAGTCTGGGCAATGAGGCAAGATCCCATTCCTAAACCAACCAACAAACCAACAATGGTAAGGATCATCTGAGCTGTTGGAAAATGGCACCAACAGACTTGGTCAATGCAGGGTTACTACAAAGCTTCAACTGTAAAAAAATGCAGGGTATGTGAAGCTCAGTAAAGCCAAGGGCAATGCAATGAGATTTGCTTGTATTCAGATGAACCAGTAAGTGCCACCTCTTCAGGTTTCCTCTGCTCCCCAGGCTTTCTTTAAGAAACCGCCAAGTCCTATCTTCTCCCAGCACCGTGTTCCTTCCCTTGTAGCTTTTCTTGCAGTGTGCCACAAGCTAGGTATTGATTGCTGGCTCCAGGTCTCCACCATGGGCCCTCAGCCCACCATGGGCAGTGTATTCTGACCTAGTCTCTTCACCACAGCCCCTACAGTGCCCAGGATAAGATCTGGCACAAAGCAGGCTCACAATAAACATTTGAGAAAGAATAGGTTGACAAATGGCCCCTTCCTCTAAAGCCCTGGTTGTTTGAACTTCGGTGACTCACAGGCAGGCACCTTTGCTTGTGGGGCCGGTTGACATGCAAGATTTAGAAGTGTGGGAATTTGTGCCATGGGAGTCATCACCCCAGATAGAAAGGTGGAAGCACAAAGTCACAGAATGACACAATATCTTCTTTCCCCAAACCTCCACGGGAACTGTTTGCCAAGTGCCTACCAAGGACAGAAAGTGCTGAAGCTTTCCTGCCTAGACAGCCGGGCAGAACAGAGGTTGGGGCTGGGGATAGAGCTCAGCAGCACAGTGCCTGCGTGTCGAGTGCAAGATCCTGAGTTTGATTCCCGACACAAAAAGGGACTGAAAATAATTTGGAGAAAAATGAGATGATTTCAATGAATCAAGACAAAATTCAGATGAGTAATCAAACAAAGGAGGACAGACTTTAACATACATAATCAAGGAAGAAAAAAACCCAGCACAAACAAAACCAGGAATGAAAAAGGATTGATTTCATGCAACTTCACAACAGCATGTTTGAAAATGTAGATGCAACTGAAAATTTCTTTTTCAAAAATATAAATGATCAAGCTGGACATGATGGTGCATACTTGTAACTCCAGCAGTCTGGGAGGCTGAGGGAGGAGGATTACAATTCAAGCCCAATCATTGTAATTTGGTGGGGTCCTGCCTCAAAAAATAAAAAATTTAAAGGGGTGGGGTTGGAGCTCAGTCTGAAGGCCCTGGATTCAATCCCCAGTACTCCCACCCCCAGTCCATATAAAAAGTGTTAAGAAGAAACAGTAAATCTGCCCAGGCCAATAACAAGAGAAGAAATAGATTATGATCAGTCCTTCCAAACCATCTTCCTGATTCAAATCCACATCATTTTATGGGCAGACCTGCCAAAGCACTGGGGACAAATATTCACCACTCCATACCAATGGCAGTAGATCCTACCTAGATCTGGGAAGCCTAGTGGCAACTGCTATTCAAAGAGGGCTCTGGGTAGGGCACTTGCTGTGAAATTGCTTGATGGGCAAACCATTTATGTATGTACCCTGCACTTGCTTTGGAGTGCCTTGGGGACAGCCATGGTGGCCCAGTTACTGAAACTTTCTCCATTCACTCTAGCCAAACAGCACAACCATGCTACCCAAAGCAGCCAAGGCACCTGACAAAAGAAGGGACAATGTCAGGCCAATCTCAGCTCTAGAGACAGTACCAATCTCCAGAATCACATAGTCACGAAGGGGAACAGAGAGATTTAAGAGAGACAGGGATTGGGAGTGGCAGGAGATGAAAGAAAGGCAGAGAGAGGATGGACGAGATGAAATTGCATTTCAGAAGGAGAAGCCCTACTTTTCCAATTGGGGCAGGTTAGAACTCTGAAGCTCATTACCCGATCTTCCCTGCTTGGCAAGCTCCTGTCCTGGGACACTCCATCATTGAGGGACCAGATCGGGGTGGGAGAGCCACACCTCGGGTTGCCCAGGGATCTGCCTTTGTCACAGGAGCATGAAACCAGGAAGTAGATATGATGAGCCTAAGCATGTGGAGGTGGCCCGATTAGTCACCTCTACCTGCAGAGCCGGGAGAAGATCTTTGGCCTGGGGTGTGTGGTCCTGGGTGGAGCTGATCGCTCAGGACCTGGGGTGGGACCTTGGGTCCTCTGAGGGGAGTGGGCCTGGTGCCCTGGTTTGAGCAAAGCCTGAAAACAAGTGCAGATTCTTGCCACACCTGAGCACCCACACACATAACTCTTCCGCCCTGCACATTCCTTCGTGCCTGGCCTTCCCACCAGCAAACCCATTTCCACCCCCGGTATTAAATCCCGTATGTTTCACCCATGCACCGAACTGTACCCACCCACTGGCTCTTGGTCACCTCCATGCAAACTACCTCTCAGGTAGATATGCTGCTGCAGACCAAGCAGCCACCCTTGCCCTTCCTTCTAATGTCCCTCTTCAGCCACCGGCCAGACTGCCATCTGTTTCTCCCTCCAATCTGAGCCAATAAGTCAACATTTGGGGCTTCAGGTCAGGGTTTACAAGGCCCTGGGGGAGGAGGGCAGGAAGGAGGAGCTCCTTACCCCAAGCCTCGTGCTGGCTGACAGTGCCTACTGCCCCAGGTCCTCGGCCCCTCCCCTTAGCTGCCTCAACCGGCTTTTCAGGAGACACTGCGTCTCAGCTCATGGCAATCACCCCCTGCCCTGGCCCAAGGGCTGGGAGGCAAGAGGCCTGGGTTGCATGATGAGAGTGTGATCCTGACTTCAACCCTCCACAAGGGACTGTTGCTGTGGGGACTCCAGCTCCTTTCCCTCCAGCACACTGTGAGACTGAAGCTCAGGCTGAGACTCTCTTCCCTTGGCTGCTTCTAATCCCTTGATGTGTTTCTTCTTAAGTGTTCACTGTACCCCAGATGATATTCTAGAAGCTGGTGCTATAGCAATGATCCACACAGAGGAAGGCCCTGTTCTTTGGAAGTTTACAGTTGGGGAGTGAGACACAATGAGAAATAAAGATGGTCTGGGCTCATAGTATGTGCTATAGAAAGAAAGGGATGATATTACAGAGGGAACCTAATACCATGATGATCTGAGGGGTGCTTAGGGAAGCCTTTCTGGAGAAGGTGACATGAAGAGGAAGAGCCTGTCATGTGAGGCACTGGATTCTGAATTCCAGGCAGAGACAAGAGTAAGTGCAAAGGTAATGGAGTAGCAATTGTGTGGTGTGCAGTGGAGGACATGGTACAAGGCCTGTGTGGCTGGAGTACATGAGAGTGGGAGCAAGAGTCCACAAAACCAGGCCTAGTGACTCCCCTGACTCTCCTAGAGTTCTTCCCTCTCTCTGACTGGGCCTCCTGTCTTCTCAGACTCTCAGTGCTGGGAAACTGGAACTGAGGTCCCTCGGAGGAGAAATAGGGCTGCAGGATCACAGGGTCCCAGGTCTGGTGGGCTGTTGGAGGTGAGTTTGTAAAAGAGGAGACCTAGACCTTGGGTGAAGAAGGAGAAGAGGAGGTGCTGGGTAGGAGGGCCTCGGAGGGGCAAGGAGCAAAGGTGCTAGGGCTCTTCTCTGTGTGTGACTCACCCTCTCTTCTTCTTCATTGCTCAACACCAAATCTTCCTGGGAAATACCTCCTTGATGGTGACCGAGTCACTGCCTCACAGGCGCAGTTGAGTCATGAGGGGTGGAGAAGAAGGCGGGAGGCAGGATAAATAGCAGTCTTGCTTCCCAGGCTCCTCTCTGCATTCTCCCCATTTCCCCAACAACATGCGCCCTGACAGATTACTCAGCTCCTGCTGCCTCCTCCTGCTGCTGGGGGCCTTGCCTGGATGGGCAACCAGTGATGACCCTATTGAGAAGGTCCTTGAAGGGATCAACCAAGGGCTGAGCAAGGCAGAGAAAGAGGTTGGCAAGGCCCTGGAAGGCATCAATAATGGAATCACTCAAGCTGGAAGGGAAGTGGAGAAAGTTGTCAACGGACTTAGCAACATGGGGAGCCATGCCAGCAAGGAGGTGGAAAAGGGGATCAACCACGGCCTGGACAAGGTAGCCGATGGGATCAACAGTGGCGTCGGACATGCAGGAAAGGAAGCAGAGAAACTTGTCCATGGGGTCAACCACGCGGCTGGACAGGTTGGCAAGGATGCAGACAGAATAATTCATCATGGGGTCCACCATGGGGTCAACCAGGCGGGAAGTGAAGCAGGGAAGTTTGGTCAAGGAGCCCACCATGTTGTAGGGCAGGCTGGGAAGGAGGCTGGGAGGTTTGGCCAAGGGGCCCACCATGCTTTTGATCAGGCTGGGAAGGAGGCACATAAATTTGGTCAAGGGGCACACCATGCTTTTGGTCAGGCAGGAGAGGATGCACATAAGTTTGGTCAAGGGGCCCACCATGCTTTTGGTCAGGCTGGAAAGGAGGGAGAGAAATTTGGTCAAGGGGCCCACCATGCTTTTGGTCAGGCTGGAAAGGAGGCAGAGAAATTTGGTCAAGGAGCCCACCATGCTTTTGGTCAGGCTGGAAAGGAGGCAGAGAAATTTGGTCAAGGGGCCCACCATGCTTTTGATCAGGCTGGAAAGGATGCACATAAGTTTGGTCAAGGAGCCCACCATGCTTTTGATCAGGCTGGGAAGGAGGCACATAAATTTGGTCAAGGGGCCCACCATGCTTTTGGTCAGGCTGGAAAGGAGGGAGAGAAATTTGGTCAAGGAGCCCACCACACTTTCGGTCAGGCTGGA
>PVLD010001007.1:149283-228644 GCA_004027595.1 Dinomys branickii | reverse complement strand
CCAACCCCCAGATAGTGACTGTCCTACCCAGAGAGCCATCTTGGTTAGTGATGTCCCCTCGTGCTATTGTTTAGGTCAGAAACCCTGGCCAGCAGGTTCCCGGAGAATAAGGCCCTCCCTTGCCATCTCCCCAGTGCAGTGCCTGGTGCTGTGTGGGTGCTTTTTAAATACCTGCTGAGTCCACAGCAGACTGCACCCTCCCTCGCCACGTGTTGTTCTGGGGCGTAAACTCTCCTGGCAGAGCTGCTCCTCCACACACAACTCTCAGCTCTGCAGTGTGGCCTGGACTCCGCTGCCTTACCTGCCCGGCAGTCCCCCGTCCCCGCCTGCCTCTTCTAGCCCCACAGACTGCCTTCCACAGCTCTGTGCTTGTCTGCACTCTGTGCTCTGCTTGGGATGTTCTCCAGACTGCTGAACTGCTCGACCTCACACTTCCAACCCAGCGTTTGTTGCCTGCTCTCTAAAGCCTTCCGCAAGTCCTCCTGCATGCCAAACCCTCGGGCACCTGCAGCCTGGTGCTCACGCTGAGTCACAGTGTGGTGGCCAAACCTCCTAGAGGCAGAGGCTGCAGTGGATCATCATGGAATTCCCAGGACCCGGAGTAGAACTCTGGAGGGTATTTGAAAGGCAAATGGACAGAAACTGGCTTTCCCTCCCTGGGTCCTCGCTTTGTCTGCCTGAGCCCCGCCCTGTCCCAGACCTGGGCTCACCTGTCCTGTGGGAGACTGTGGTCTTGCAGCCCTGGGGCTCTCCTCTGGGGTTAAGATGCTGCCCCTCATCTGCAGGAGAGGGGCTGCAGCATGGGTCCCAGAGGTGTTTCACAGTGGCCATCAGGAAGGGCCAGTTCGATTGACAGTCTTCTGTCTTCCAGGACCCGCAGCTGCTGTGTCTAGCATGAACAACCTGGGCCCATCCAACTCCACCTGTCCTCGTGTGTTCCCGCAGCCTGGGACTCTGATGCCGATGGGCCCAGGACACACCTCAGTTTCCTCGCTCCCCTCCAACTCGGGCCCACAGGACCGAGGTGTGGCCCAGTTCCCGGGCTCCCAGAGCATGTCTCAGAGCAGTCTCTATGGCCTGGCATCAGGCATGACTCAGATGGTCACCCAGCCCCCGCCACAGGCTGCCAATGGACATGCCCACATTCCGAGGCAGCCGGGTGTGGGCCAGAGCACAGCTGTGCCAGCTGCCTATGGACAGAACTCTCTGGGGAACTCTGGCCTCTCTCAGCAGCACAAGGGGACTCTGACCTCTGGCTTAACCAAGCCACCTGTCCCAAGGGTGCCAGCAGCCATTGGAGGCCAGAACACCTCGTGGCAGCACCAGGGAATGCCGAACCTGAGCAGCCAGACCCCCGGGAACAGCGGCATGAGCCCCTTCACTGCCACCTCCACTTTTCACATGCAGCAGGCCCACCTGAAGCTGTCCAGTCCACAGTTCTCCCCGGCAATCCCCAGCAGGCCCATGGCCCCCATGAGCTCAGCTGCTGCAGCAGG
The DNA here is from genome assembly GCA_004027595.1 of Dinomys branickii. Classification (NCBI taxonomy): domain Eukaryota; kingdom Metazoa; phylum Chordata; class Mammalia; order Rodentia; family Dinomyidae; genus Dinomys; species Dinomys branickii. The sequence continues at coordinate 227,148 of PVLD010001007.1, read as the reverse complement.
GTCCATGCTGCCCCCAGTGAGCACGCAGCAGAGGACCAGTGCCCCTGCCCCTGCACCCCTGCAGACAGCCCCACAGCCGGCCTTGTCTGGCCTAAGCCCTGCAGGGCCTGAGCTGAGCGCCTTCGGGCAGACCCCTGCCTCGCAGATGGGCAGCCGTGCAGGACTGCACTGCGCCCAGGCCTACCCTGTGCGGACTGCAGGCCAGGAGTTGCCCTTCGCCTACAGTGGGCAGCCAGGCAGCGGCCTGTCTAGTGTGGCTGGACACACCGACTTGATCGACTCCCTGCTGAAGAACAGGACTTCGGAGGAGTGGATAACGGAGCTGGACGACTTCCTGGGGTCTCAGTAGGGGGGCTGTGGTGGCTTTAGTACTCAGCTGTCCTCTATTTTTGTTCTCAGAGTCAGAAGGAGCAACTACTTGGGACCAAAAGCCCATGGCCCAGGCAGCTGGGCAGGCGGAACCCAGGCTGCAGTGGAGGCCCCGGCTGGTCCGGGTCTGGGGGGCCCAGGCCAGCAGGCTCGGTCCATCGGGCTGGCCCTCACCCATATGCTGATATGACTGCCCGGTGCTGGGCAGCAGGACAGGGTTCTAAGGTGGTGTCCCACCCAGATGACCAAACACCCAACAGTAGCGATGTGAAATGCCCAGTGTCAGGTTGTAGACATTTGTGCCGTCAAGTAGACTCCAAGATTGCTCCACTTGCCTCAGTATTGGGCACAGGCTTTTGTTGAAACTTTAACTAGCAGAATTATCTGTAATTTGTAGCATAGAGAAGTTTTTTAAATTTTACAGAGATTAGCATAGGTGATGGTTTAAAGTGATTAAGAGGTATTGGAACCCTTGGGCTTCCTTCCACTGAAGAGCCTTTGTCTTCCTGCTCTGTCGGCTCTCGGGAAGAAGGTGGCTGGAAAGTAATTTCCGTTGGCGCAGATGCGCTGTGACTGCAGATGCCAAAAGGAGCGGGCCGGGCAGTGGTGGACCTGGTGACCCAGACGGGCATCCCAGAGTGCATCCATCGCTAGTGTCACTCCACTGAACATGCGAGAAACCCAGGCTGTAGGTGGAGATTTCGGGACCTGGTGTCGTGTTAGGGCTCCCCACCTTCTGCCGCTTCTCCGATAGCTTGTGTTTAATAGGCAGCAGCATAAGCTGTGCACACAGGTTTTCCCTGGCCCATCTTCATTTCCGTGGCCTTCCTTTTTGCTTCCCCTTTTCCTCTCCAGCCCAGGTGGGAAGCATGGTGTACCACAGTGGAGGGAGACATGGGAGCCAGTAAGATTCCTCTTAGGTAAAGGTTTGGAGAGAGAGGCTTCAGGCCGGCCCTGGGGAAGGAATTCCACTTTGTTTGCCGACTTCTGCTCCTCTGCAATAGGTGACTTGCACTTTTAAAGATTGCTTTATAACACTAACACATCCTCTCTAAGGGTTCTGGTAGATTCTCTTTGAAGGTCTGTTAATGAGCTTCACTGAGCTGGAGAGCCCACAGAACAGGGTATGTGGCGAGGACTGTGGAAACAAGATTCGGCACTTGGCCCCATGGAAGGCACGCTATGGAGCGCGGTGGAGACTCTGTGCACGGGGTGGAGGGGAGGAGTCTGTGAAGAGGGGCCTGTGCAGAGCGGTCTAGAGAAGCGGCACCCCTTGTCTGTTTCCCTGGCGTCTCAAAGTGGATCATTCAGTAGTGTCACATCAGGAACTGAGCCAAGGAAATACATGACCAGCCCAAGTCACTTTGGTAATTCATTTGCACCAGCAGTGCCTTTTTTTGCCAGGGCTCCTTGGACCCTCAGATTCTTGTTTTGTAGCCATTTGCCACCGCTGGTAGGTGTGGCCATCTCTCCTCAGTCCTGCACTGCCTTCCCTGTCCCTAGGTAGGCAGCTTAGCTCTCAAGGCCAGATGAGTCAGAAAGCCAGTGAAGACTCTGCCCTCAGAGCAAGTTCCCCCAATCTCGAGGAAGAGCGCGACTTCAGCAGGTTCTCTACCAAAAGCCAGACCGAAGGCTGGTTCTGGATCCTTGCTCCTCTCCTGTCTCCCAAGGCCACCTCCTGCCTCAGTCCCCCAGGATGCCCACCAGCACACTGTCTGCTGAGGCCCAGGCCCGCTCGGCAGACAGCAGACTTCTCACTTCATGCAGTGTCATAGCAATAAAATGTGATTCTCGGGGTCCTCCAGGGAGCCACTGTGGCATTATTTATGAACCTGGCTTTGGGGAGTCGGGAGGCGATGACTGCTGCCATGCACGTCCCATCTTCCTAGAGCCACCACTCAGAAGAAAGGGTGCTTGGACTTTTGTTATACACATGTGCTTTGTGTAAATAAATGTTTACAGTTTTATATTGAAAATGGAATAAGCGTTAGAGCTTCCAACTGTATATTTTTTACTTTTATAGATTTTAAAACTATGATCCTTTATATATCTGTTTTTGGGGAGTATAAGTTTTATGACAGTTAGTATTGTTAACTTTTTATGGTCATCAGAAGTACATAAAAGTCCTGTTAATCCCTTTATTCTTCCACTTCCCTTAACTCTAGTATACACCAAAAAGAAGTCTTTACTTTCCTTCGTTTATCTTCATAAAAATAATAAAAGTATTTTGCTAGTATGGAAACTGCCTTTGTATTTGACTTATGGTAGGCAGGCTAACCGGGGAAGTTTATCGTTGTTGACTTCCTTTGGGGTGGAATTTTGATTTCTCACTGCACATAGTTTGGGGGCTAGGTTGCTTAAGGCCTCAGCTGACTGAGACCAAACTGGAGCCGTCCCTGGGGACATAGACCTGAGCCCCTGGAGGCAGGCGCCCAGACCCTGCGTGCCTGGAGTGGTGCACTAGGGAACTGGGTATTTTAGGTCCTGAGTTATCTGATGTTTTATTTAAAACTCAGTTGTACACTTGGGAGGCTGAGGCAAGAGGATTGTTGCAAGTTCAAGACCAGCTTGGGCTACAAAGTGAGCTCAAGACCAGCCTAACTTATTAAGACCCTGTCTCAAAAAGACCAAAGAACAAACCAAAACAAAAAAACTAGCACAAGCGCCTACCTGGCAAGCACAAGGTCCTGAGTTCAAGTCCAGGTACAACACATACACACCCCTCCGCTGAAGACACCTTAGTTGCCCTCCAGGGTGGGGTCTGGCTTGCCCCATTCACTGTAGTATGCGCTCCGCTGTGTCCGCCTGTGCCACCAGAGGGCAGCAGTGATGGAGTGGGGCCAGGGGGAGGAGCCTCGGCCTCCCCACTGCTCCACAGTGAGCTGGAAACGGGGTTCCTGAAAGGTGGGAGGGCCACTGAGGGAGGACAGGAAAGACTGCCTGTAGTCCCACCATTCTGGGCAGCTGACGCAGGAGAATCAAGTTTATTTATTTTTTTTGGCGGTACTGGGGATTGAACTCAGGAGCCTGCGCTTGCTAGGCAGGCGCTTACTCCACTGAGCTATATCCCCAGCCCAGGAGAATCAAGTTTGAGCCCATGCTGCGCAGTTTAGCAGCTTTTCCCCAGAAACGAAGAAAAACAAACAAACAAAACCAGGAAAATCTAGATCAGGCTGGGCATGGAGCCTCACACTATAGGTAGAATTCTAGAATTCTAGCAGGCCGAGGTAGAAGGGGCACAAATCTGAACCCAGGCCTAGCGACTCAATGATTTAGTAAGATCCTGTTTCAAAATACACAAATTAAAGGAGGCATGGGGATGTAATGCAGCGCCATGTGAAGGCTCTAGGTTCAGTCCCCAGTCCTGCAAACCTAGATTCTACTAAGAGTAAAAAACATTCGTGACGCATCAAAAGTGTGTTCGGGTCAGAGCCTTACTATGCAAGGCACACCGAAGGGGAGACTGCTCACACAGCCTGGCGCAGCAGGCATGGTATGCCCGGCAGTCAGAGGGGGCGCAGCGGGCAGGGACTGTGATGCTAACTGCTGTGGGAAGATGTGTGAAACAGCATCAAATTCCTGCCAGGTGTGCTGCCTGGCTGTGGGCCCAGCGTTTGAGAGGCTGAGGCAGGATCGCTGTGAAGTCCAGGCCCATCTGAACTGCATAACAAGACCCGCCCCCCACCCCAAATCCAGAAGTAAATCATCCAGCACCTTGGAATGTGCAGCTGCACAATTGCAGTTGGGAAGCACCCTTGAAAGTAGCCTTGGGGCGGGGCCTACACTCTGAGGTGGCGCTGGGCAAGCGGCTGCCACTGGTGGTGGAAGGGCAGCGGTGCAGCTGCCGCTGTTCCTGACCTGAGGAGGGGCACCTGCTCACTTTCCCGGGTAGCACATGCAAGGACAACTTGGAAGACCTAGCCAAGGGCCCGAATGTTGCCCTTACAGTGATTGGACAGTCACCTGTGGTCACCTTGAGCCATTCTGCAAACTGCCAGGATAGTCCCATGAAATCTATGTTGATCCTGAGAGAAATTTATAAAAGACTAAGAGTGAAAAGAGGTGAAGAGAGTGGGCATGGTGCTGCATGCCTGTAATCCCAGCACTTAGGAGGATGAGGCAGGAGGATTGCAGTGAGTTTGAGCCCAGCCTGGGCTACATAGCAAGACCCTGTCTCAAAAAAAAAAAAAAGGACCACCTCTGCTCTGCTCAGGAACCCTGTGGAGCCTGCACTGGGCAGCTGTCCCTCACTTTGGTTTCCAAGGAGACCCAGCTCTGCAAGGCAGAACCTTCTCTGGGTCCAGGTAGCAACATCCACTTCACACATTGCCACAGGAATAGGTTGGATCGCAAAGCCATGAACTACGGTACAGCTCAGAAGTCCTCCCCAGGTGAACTTCACAAGCAGACCTTCTGTTATGCCCATGGGACAGCCTGTGTCCCTTGTATGTGGGCCCCGCTTGCCAGTGCAGGGCATGTGCAAGACGGGGCTCTCCAGAGGGGTCTGGAACCCTAAAGAGGCCCAGTACTCCTTGAATTGCAAGCTGAGAGGCACAGTTATCAAAACTGCGGTATGTATTTAAAACGTTATCACTTTCATAGTTTTATAAAATAACAATATAAATATATGAAAGAAAACTTTGAAAGTCACCAAATTGTAAACAGTATTAATACAGGTCTTTTGAGCAATGACAGTACATAAAGAGGAGGCAGGCCTGGTGGTGGATGTCCACAGTCCCGGCTACTTGGGAGGCTGAGTTGGGAAATTCTCCTGAGCCCAGAGGTTTGAGGCCAGCCTGGGAAACAAAGAAAGATCCCATTTCAGAAATAAATATGAAATATATAATGGAAAAGGAAAGAACTCAACACTATTTAATTAAATAAAAAATATCTCAGAGGAGCTCCAAGATGGCAGAGCAGTAAATAGCAAAGAGCCATCCAGAATAGCTGGAATACAGCAACTCGGGGAGGACAAGAAGCTGGGAAGCAGGTCTCCTGGATCCAGGGAGGATGTGAAGTGTGAAATTAAGCCCACATACTGAAGGGAGAAACGTCAGTGAAAGGGAAGGAGGTAACTGGTGGCACCTTCTCACTGAAGTGGGACTCACTGCCCAAGAGGAGCGATTCAGACCTGAAGACACACTGTGACTGCTGATGACCCCAGAGGCCTCCAGACAGAAATTCGGCAGTGCAGAGAAGCACTGGGTTGAAGGACTGCACTAGCTGGCAATGGGTGCTGAGGGCTCAGTCATTCTGCATGAGAGAGTGATTAGCTGGAGCCACCTGGGACGGGCCCACTGAGCTCAGAACTCGGAGCTGCCGCTGGCTCCATCTAGCGGCTCCCAGCGGGTGCAGGCCCAAGGAAGGGGAGCTGACGGGCGCAGGCTGAATGAGTCTGGTCTTGGGCAGAAGGTACAGGCTCACTGAAATTATCCACTACCCACCAAAACACTGCTGCTGGCTTGCTGGGATAAATCAGCATGGATTGGAGCTCTGTCTCCACACACTGTCATCCAGTGACAGCAGAAACGCAGCTGGAAGTGGACTTTTCTTTCTTTCTCTGTCTTTTTCGTTGTGGTGGTGGTTTTGCTTTTGTTTTTTCTCTCCTTCATTGTTCAGTCTTGTTTCTATATGAATTTGAATGTGGTTTCTAGCCTGTTTGTGGTTGTGCTCTGTTCTTTTTTTTATCTCTTCCTCCTCTCTTTCCTTCTGGCCTTCTGCACACGTTTCCCAAAGTTGGTGCGGTCCCTCGTTGTCCTAAGGCCTTATTTTTAATCCCTTCCTCTTACGGCACCTCTCTATTTTCTTCCTAACCCTTTTAAATTTTAATGCCTGAGGAAAAAATTGACATATTAAGGACTTGTATACTGCATATAATTTTCTGGTTTTTTTTAGATTTTGTTATATATCTACAAATCTACTTCATATGGTTAAAGGTGGCAAATTAATGGCTGCCTCAGTTTATTTTCTAGGCTGTTTGGTACTATCGTGATTGCTGATGGTACCATTTTAGCCAAAAGTAACATAACTGTTCTAAACAGCTGTTCTTCCTGGTATTCCAAGACTGAGATTGACCAAAGGTCATAGAAAATAACTATGGCAGAGCGCGAAAGAACCAGGGCCTGAGCCAAGCAGGCAACTTCTCTTCCCCTACAAACTGAAGAGGTAGAATCTTCAACAGACTCAAAATCCAAAAACCAGCTACACATGCTTCAGAGTAGTCATTTTCTAAGGGTTCTAAATACTAGCAATAAAACAATACACCATAGGCAATTTATAAACATCACTCCAAAAATTAACCTTAAAAAAAAAGGAAAAAATGAGAAGACACTTAAACAAGATGTAAGCCAGGTGTGGCGGTGTATGCCTGTAATCCCATCACTGGGGAGGATTGTTGTGAGTTCAAGGCTAGCCTGGGCTATAGAGTGAGCTCAAGGCCACTTTGAACTGCATAGTGAGACCCTGTCTCAAAAAGACCAAAAAGCAAACAAACAAAAAAGATGCGACTCCAGACATCCAGTTCACCAAAGGGAAGCCCAGGGAACAGTGACATGGGGCAGTCCAAAAGCCGCTACCCAGCCTCTCTGAAGTGGTAACAACAGAGCAATTGAATGAGACACTAGAAAAAAATAAAATAATCTCTAGATAACTGCACAGACAGTGTCCACAATAAAACCATGCTTAGTGACTCTAGAATAGATACAGGTAAAAATTAAGAGGAGCTTAAGAAAATTATGGAAGCCATGAATACTCAGAAAGGGAAAGAAATAGAATCCATAAGGCAGATTCAAACAGACAAACAGGAAAAAAAAAATTCCATTGAAAATATCTGCAGCAGGATAAGCCAGTTCAAGAACAGGATCTCAGATACAGAAAACAAGCTTGTGCATTAGCAATCATGGAAAGAAAGATTTCTCTCTGTGTGTGTGTGTGTGTGTGTGTGTGTGTGTGTGGTACCGGAAATCAAACTCAGGACCTTGCACTTGCCAGGCAGGCGCTTGTGCCACTGAGCTATCTCCCCAACCCTGATTTCTTAAAAATAGCAAAGGACCATCAGAAATCAATCCAGGCAAAAAAGAATAACTTAAGATTGATTGAAAAAAAAATTGATTGGAGTCAATGAAAATGCAGGAAATAGCACAAATGATATTTTTAAAAAAATGTTGACATAGGTCATAGCAGAAAACTCTGGTAGGGAAAAAGAATTTAACAGGGTTAGTGAGGCATACAGAACTCCAACTAGCCATGATCAGAACTCAAATAGCCAGGTATATCACAGTCAAGATTCCAGAAATTCAGTACAAGAACAGAATCTTAAAAGCTGTTAGGGAAAAGAAGCAAATCACCTATAAAGGAAACCCCATCAGAATCACAGCAGACTTCTCAGCAGAAGCCCTCCAATCAAGGAGAGCTTGGAGTGAAATATTTCAGGCTGTAGAGGAAAGCAGCCTTCAACCCACACTGATGTACCCTGCAAAACTATCTTTCAAAACTGATGGAGGAAAAAAAAAAAAACTGATGGAGAAATAAAATGCTTGCATGACAAAGACCATCTGAGGAAATTTATGACCTACAAACCAGCACTACAAAATGTTTTAAAGGACATGCTAAGAAAGAGATGGCAAGGAGTGCAACTCCATGAACCCCAGCAGAAGGAATCTAGCAGGCAAGGCAAACAAAAGGGGAAATGAGGGAGGAGCCAACAACAGGAAAATAACATGGCAAGGACAAGTCAATACATACTGGGCTGGGAATCAAGCTCAGTGGCATAAGAAATTCATATAATAAAAGTAAAAAACAATGGTCCATGGGACAGGAACTCAGAAAAAAGCAGGGGTAGCTATTCTATTTGCAGACAAAGTGAATTTCAAGACAACATTGATTAAGAGAGACAAAGAAGGTCATTACATCCTTGCAAAGGGAACAATCTGAGGAAGAGATAACAATCATGTCATAATATATATGCACCATAAATATATATGCACCAAATACTAGTGCACTCAACTATATAAAACAAATATTATCTGGACGTGGTGGTGCACACCCATAATCCCAGCACTCAGGAGGCTGAGGAAGGAGGATCATTGCCAGTTCAAGGCCAGCCTGAGCTACAAAGTGAGTTTAAGACCAGACTGAACTGCATAGTGGGACTCTGTTTCAAAAAGAAAAAAAAAATTAACAGACATTAAAAAAAATCAAATAAGCACTAATACATAAGTATTAGGGATCAGTCAGGCGTGGTGGCACATGCCTGTGATCCCAGCACTCGGGAGGCTGAAGCAGGAGGATTGTTGTGAGTTTGAGACCAGCCTGGGTTACAAAGTGAGCTCAAGGCCAGCCTGAACTGCATCGTGAGACCCTGCCTCAAAAAAGACAACAACAACAAAAGTATTAGGGGATCTCAATATACCACTTTCACAAAAAGACAGATCAACCAAACCAAAAAAAAAATCAACAATGAGATATTAGAACTGAACTAAACTTTTCAATGAATGGACTTAGTAGATGTCTACAAAGTGTTCCACCTCACAACATCAGAATACACATTATTTCAGCTGCACAATGGATGTTTTCCAAAATAGACTATATACTAGCTCATAGATCATGCTTAAGTAAATGAATAAGTACTGAAATTATCCCATCCATACTATCAGACCATAGTGCAATGAAATTAGAAATCAATGGCTAAAGAAACCACAAGAATCTCATAAACACGTGGAAATTAAGTAACACCCTCCTGAACAACCAGTGAGTCACATTTGATTTTTTTTTTTTTTTTGTCTTTTTCTGACAGGGCCTCACTATGCAGTTCAGGCTGGCCTTGAGCTCACTTTGTAGCCCAGGCTGGTCTCGAACTCACAAGAATCTTCCTGCCTCAGCCTCCCAAGTGCTGGGATTACAGGCGTGTGCCACCATGACTGGCCACATTTGATAAAAGAAGTTAGACAGTTTCTACAATTAAATGATAATGAGAAATTAGACAGTTTCTACAATTAAATGATAATGACAATACAAAATAGCAGAACTTATAGGACACAATGAAAGCAGTCCTAGGTGGGAAACTTAGAGCAGTGAATATCCATATCAGGAAAACAGAGCAAGCACAAATAACTTAATGGTGAACCTCAAGCTTCTAGAAAAAGAAAAGCAAGCTAAGGTAAAGCTTACACGAGGGAGGAAATTATAAAGATCAGAGCAGAAATGAACACAATGGAGACTAAGAAAACGATACAAAGAATCAATGAATTGAAGAGCTGGTTCTTGGAAAGATTAAATAGAATGGACACTTGGCCAACCTGATCAGAGAGTGGAAGAAGAGACTCAAATCCAGGCAGGTGGGAATGAGAAAGGTGAGATCACAACGGACTCTGCAGAATCCAGAAGACCATCTAGACCTACTTTGAGAACTTGTATTCCAATAAGATGGAAGATGCAGAAGAAATGGGCAGATTCCTAGATACATACAAATCACCAAACCTGAATTGAGAAGATACAGTATAAAAATCCTAAATAAACCAATATCAATCAATGAAATTGAAGATGTAATTGAAAACCTACCAACAAAGAAAAGTCCAAGCCCAATGGATTCACTGCTGAATTCTACAAGAAACTGAGAGAAGACCTAATAACACTACTTCTCAAACACTTAAATAAAATTGAAAAGGAAGCAGTACTTCCAAATTCATTCCTGAAAGCAAGTATTACTCTGATATCAAAACTGCAGAAGGATCCTACTAAGAATAGGCTAATCTCCCTGAAGAACATAGATGCAAAAATTCTCAGTAAGATACTGGCACACAGAATGCAGCAAGTTGTCTAGAAGATTATACACCATGACCAAGTGGGATTCATCCCAGGGATGCAGGGATGCTTCAATATACATAAATCAATAAGTGTAATACACCATATTAACAGAGCCAAGGACAAAAATTATAAAATCATCTCAACAGATGCAGAAAAAACTTTTGACAAGTCCAGCACCCATTCATGATAAAAAAAAAAAAACCTATTGAAAATTGGAGTAGATGGTCTATCTCAATCTGATACACACCATTGTTATGGTTTATGTCTAGATGTCCCCATAAAGCCTCATACAATCATGGGCAGGCTTCTAGAATTTATTGATTCATGGTTCAATGCTGGGAGTGTGGGTGTGAGTGCTACACCTATCTTGGGGGGTAGCATGTACATAAAATAAGGGAGAGAGAGAGGTTTGCTCCTCCCATTTGCTCTTGCTGCTTTTGCTGTTTTCTGCTGCCATGAACTGCTGCCCTCTGCCATGTGCCACTCTGCCTTGGAGCCAGCCAGGTATGGACTGAAACTTCCACAAACTGAAAGCTAAATAAACCTTTCCTTCCTTCATTTTGGGCATCAGGGCCAGGCATGGTGGCACACGCCTGTAATCCCAGCACTCCCAAGGCTGAGGCAGGAGGATTGTTGCAAGTTCGAGGTCAGCCTAGGCTACAAAGTTAGTTCAAGACCAGCCTGAACTGCACAGTGAGACCCTGTCTCAAAAAGACAAAAAAATTTTTTAAAATTTCAAATTCTATAATCAATATAACCATCTTTATACCATATACCATATATATGGCAGACCCTGTCTCATATATACATTTTTCTACCATTTAAGGAGATACATATATATTCTTTCCTATTGTTAGAGGAAAAAGACAGGAAATAAACACACTAGAATATTGCCAGTAGGTTTGTAAGTCTGTATAAGATTACAGGTGTTTTGTTTGCCAAACTTTTATGTATTTTCCCTTGTTCTCTAATGAGCACCACTGATTCTTTTTGGCCAGGAAAGATCTTTCAACACTCTAGGATAAACACCAGCCTGCATTAAACTCCCACAGAGGTACAGACTGCAGAACTGCACGTTTCCACTCTCATATAACCAGTGACCAAAGCACCTGGCACCGCAAGCCCACTGTCCATTTTACTAGGCGCTTTTGTAGGGGAGAAGGGAATTCAGAGAAATATGTGCTTCAGCATTTGCCTTTAATGCAGTGCTGGGGATTGAATCTGGGGCTTCACACATATGAGACAAGTACTCTACCACAGAGATTTACCCCTTGCAGCTTCTGCTTAAGATTTCTGAAACATGCTGTGTGGTGAATGCACTGCCTGTAATCCCCACACTCTGAGAGGCTGAGGCAGAAAGATTACAAGTTGGAGCCCAACCTGGGTAATTTTGCCACTTAGTAAGACCCTGTCTCAAAATTTCTTTTAAAATGGCTGGGGATATGTAGCTCAGTTCAGTTGAACTCAAGGTCCTGAGTTCAGCTGCTAATACCACAAAAACCAGTATTTAAACTTCAGCCAGGTCTGGTTATGTGGAACACTCCCACAAGGTCTGGGACCATCCCTAGCAATTTATTTATTTTTATTTGAGACATGGTCTCACTATGTATTTTACGATGACCCTAAACTGTCTATGTAGCTCAGGTTGGCCTTGAACTTGCAGCAATCCTCCTGCCACAACCTCCCAAGTGCTGAGATTACAGGTGTGCGCCACCATGCCTAGCTCTAGCATTTAAAAAATTACAGGGCTCAGGATACAACTTAGGTCAGTGCAAGGCCTTAGGTTCAATTCCTGGTACCAGAAAAAGGAAAGAAAAAAAAAAGGTTATAGTCAGCGTGCTCTTAGAAAGGGAATTTTAAGAATTTTAACTTTTAAGACGATGGAACTTACATGTACAGCTCCTAGACAACTTATTTCTCACGCCCAAGCTGTTCTCATTGTAATGCCTCCTGCTATCTTTTTATTTTCTACAGTCTTAGTATGTTTCTCAGGTAGTGTCTCAAAAATCTTGGTGCCAGGTGTGAATCAAGTAGAATACAATGAAAGGCTAAGGTATAGCTGAGCGATAGAGCACTTGCCCAGTACGTGTGAAACCCTGGGCTCAGTCCCCAGCACCCCTAAAACAAGGGGCCCAAGCAAGCCCTTCCCCTTTGGTCTTCACACTCCTAATGCAGACCAGCTATACGCGTGCTTCAAGGGAAGTTTTGTCCTCTGGCTGATTGCAGGAAGTTGGGCTGCATCTTCTGCTCAGAGCCTAGAATCACTGAAGGGACGCTGGGAAGATAACTTCAGACCCTGCCCAAAGTGGAGCCCGCATCACCAGCACAGAAGTTCTGCCGCCATAGAGTACAGCCAGAAGGGCAACCGGCCCAAGAGCATGATATACTGTATGCTGCAACAAGCAAGTCACCAGATACCAAAAGCTTGCCTGGGGATGCATAAGAGGCTGAGGCAGGAGGGTCACCATGAGTTCAAGGCCAGCCTGGATACTTAAGAAGACCCTATCTCAAAAAACAATACAACCATCAGGTGGTGCTTGAAGGAGGTGGGAGGGCTCTAGGATGCGAGGGAGTAAAGATTTTCAGCACTGTAGGTCACACTGAGCAAGAGCTCGCCACACAGATTGCGGCCAGAACTAGTAGAAACACGCTACTCACGAGGCTGAGGCAGGAGGAGTAGAACATAAAGGGCTGCCACAGCAACTAAGAGACCCATCTCAAAAAGGGCTGGGGATGTAGCTCAGAGATCCCAGGGTTCAGGAGCAGGGAGCAGGGGGAGAGGGGAGAGAGAGAAAGGAAAGGAAGGTGGGGAGGGAAGGAAGGAAAGAGGGAGGGAGGGAAGAATGCCGGGCATGGCACCACATGCTTCTAATCCCAGCACTCGGGAAGCGGATGCAGGAGGGTCACCTGGAGTACAAGGCCAGCCTGGGCTACGTGGCGAGGTGAGGTGTAGGGTCTCTGTGCTTGGCCCCAAGTTAAAAGGGGCCATCCCAGGCGCCTGCACCCCAGAGCCCCCTCCTGCCCGAGTGGCTGGCAGAGGCCTCCATTGTGAAGGTGTTTCAGCTCACCTACCCCAGCTCCAGTCACTGTGTGTGTGGTGCTAATGCCGAGAAAATCTGTTTCTGATCCAGGTGTGGTGCTGCACGCCTGACACCCCAGTACTCAGGAGGCTGAGGCAGGAGGATCACCTGCAGTTGGAGGCCAGCCTGGACTGCATAGTGAGACCCTGTCTCAAAAACACAAAACAAAAAAATGTGAAAAGCAGTATGAGATAGTAGTAGATCAATGTTAATCTCTTGGCTTACATAGTTGTGTTATGACTATATTATATGACATTTTAACTGAGGAAACTGAATGAAAAGTATATGGGGAGTGCATTATTCTTTTTTTTTTTTTCGTCTTTTTGAGACAGGGTCAGGCCGGCCTTGAGCTCACTTTGTAGCCCAGGCTGGTCTCAATCTCACAATGATCCTCCTGCCTCAGGCTCCCGAGTGCTGGGATTATAGGCATGTGCCACCCCACCCAGCCACATAATTGGTTCTGAGGCCCAAAAATTACACTTAATCATCTAAGACTTTAACAAATTTTGCAGTGATTTCTTTCGACTCTATTGTGGTTCTCAGTTTTCCTTTTAGCTGTACTGCTGGTATCGCTAACTTTTTTTTGAGTCACAGGAGATTTTATGCCAATAAAGTACAGAAAAAGCAGCTCAGTGTGGCTGTCTGAACACACGGGACTAGTACAGTGCTGCATGCCATCTGGCCAGGGTGCAGGCACAGGAGCCACCCTCATGTCCTACCCTTGTGTCTGCGGCCAGATGTGACATGAGACTTGCTCTCGGCCCAGGGTTTTTCAAGTCTGATTTTCAATTCAGCTATTTAGCAAAGTTATGAACACAACGACTTTTCCTGAGGCATCACTGTATATTTATATTTGAAAGCTAAGGGCCCAAGGGGTGTCCTGTGGCTGATGCTTCTGCAGGCCTTTCTGTACTGCAGATGTCCTAATGAGCTTGGCATCCGGAAGCCTCTCTGGGCCACTCGGGGGCTGAGGGCACCGAGGACGCCCCCTGCAGGCACTCATGCCTGTGGGGTTGGTGCCTCTGTTCCTGGACAGGAGTATGAAAGGTGGGTGGCCTGTGTTGGAGGCCTAGGGCCCCTATTGTCAGCCTGAGTGCCCAAGTCTGGCAGGACCAAGAGACTGGCAAGCTCGGAGTGCATGAGGCACGGTCCAAGGGACCTGGCCATCTGCCCAGAGACTTCCTTGAAGCTGGTGAGGTCAGACCTGTTTCCTGCTGCCTGGGCAGAAGGGTGAACTTGGATGGGAGGCCATATCGTCCCCGGAGGAAATGTGCCTTTGGCAGAGAGGAAGGCTGAACTTGTGCAGTCACCCGGACACACCCAGGCCCATGAGTGAGCTGGGACACAGCCCAGAGACCGGAGGCAGGGGACAGGGACATGGACACACTTACCCAGGGCTCGGGGAAGGAGTGAGAGAAAGCCCAGGGGCACCATCTCCCACTTTCTTGGCACTGTGTGGTCACAAGCCTGGCCCAGTGCTTCAGGGAGCTCGGGGCCCAGTGAAGGAACGAGGAGCTAAAGGCTGCGGCTGCAGGCCAGGTGACAAAGGTGAAGAGTGAGGTGACCAGCAGGCATGGGGCCCTCAGCTGGGACCCGGGCAGCAGGGAGAGGCGGCTGGGTGACAGTGGTGGCGCTCCGAGGTCACAGGCCCTGAGAGGCTGAGGCTCCCCTCCAAGACCAGGCAAAGGCGCAGGCATGGAGGCCCAGTGGGGAAGTGGCAGCTGCCCGTCCTCCTCCCCAGCCACAGCAGGGCCCGTGCATGCTCATGGCTCTGGACTCAGCCACTGCTAACCAAACACGCTTCAGACCAGCCTCAGCCAAAAGGAGAAGCAGCTGGGCGTGGTGGCGCACGCCTGTAATCCCAGCACTCAGGAGGCTGAGGCAGTAGGAACCTTAAGAGTTTGAGACCAGCTTGGGCTACAAAGGGAGCTCAAGGCCAGCCTGAACTGTATAGTGAAACCCTGTCTCAAAAAAGACCAAAACAAAACACAACAAAAGGAGAAGCAACCAGTTGAAGACACTGGAAAGGCTGAGTGGCCCAGGACGGTGCCAGGCAGGGAGCCCGTGTTCCCAGCCTCCACGCCCTGAGCAGTCTCCCCACTCTTCATGCCCTTCCCCTATTGCTGCACCCCACCATTTGGGGCACTGGGCTCACACATCCCCCCACAGGCAGGGAGGGGTAGGAGTCAGGTCTGCCTGAGCTGGGGGACCTGTGTGGGCAGGGCTGGTCTCAGGAAAGGCATGACTCTTCTTCTGAACCAAGCAGCATGGTGGCCAGGTGTTGTGGAGCACACTTGCAATCCCAGCATTCAGGAGGCTGAGGCAGGAGGATTGCCCCAAGGTCAAGGCCAACTTGTGCTACATAGTGAATTCAAGAACAACCCGAACTACATAGGGAGACCATCTCAGACAAAACAAAGTAAAACAAAACACAAGTGGCATGGTGGGGAAGCAGTGATGGCCTCACAGAACCCATCCAGTGGGCTGACCACCTACCAGCCAGGGGGCCTTGGGACAGGAGCTCCCTGCATGGCCTGAGGCAGCTCAACCCACAGTGGCTGGGGCCTCCTGGCCTCCACTGAGGCTGAAGGGAGCCAGGCGGAGTGCGGTTTGAGCTAAACTACTGTGGCTGGGGCAGGAAAGGCAGGATGGGTACCCGGGCCTGCGACTAGACCAGCATGGAGGAAGGTCTGAAGGGCCTGCTAAGGATGCAGGCATGGGGAGCACAGGAGCCTGACAGCCCCAAGGCTGGAGCAGCTGGATGCATAGCTTGGGCTGTGCTGGCACAGGACTAGGTATGGAAGGGGCAGGAAGGACTGGGCGGAAGTGGTCAGGCTGTCCCAGCCCCAGTTTCCGCCTGCTGGCCTGGCCAGGCTCCCTGCCTCTATGGGCATGGTCACCGCCCCCTCCACTGGGAAGGGGTGGGGAGAACACTGAGCCCGCTGTTCCTCTCCTGGGCTGGCGCTGAGTGACAGACAGGCCGATAAGCACTGAGGTGTCCTGCTGCCCACCACCATGAAGGACGAGGTGGCTCTGCTGGCCACCGTCACTCTCCTGGGAGTCCTCCTGCAAGGTGGGCTGGCTCCTGAGAGGGGTGGATGGAACTCAGATGCCTCAGCCTGCCTGCTGCCCTCTGGGTCGGGTGACAGGGACACCGGCAGCCTCAGACTCAGGCAGGCAGGGCCAGGTGGGGAGGCTGGGCTTGTCCACGGTCAAGAACCCTCAGGTGCACCAGAGCCTGAATGTGCCACCTGAGGGCATGGGCAGGGGAGGGAGGCCCTGGAGGCCTGGCTGTGGGGGGAACAGTGCAACTTGGGTGGGGAGCAAGGCCGGGAGGTGCCCCCCAGGAGTATGGTGACCGCGGAGGGAGCACTGCCCCATGGCGTGCCGGGAGCCTAGCGTGGCCCTGAGAGCTGTGGCCTTGAGACCAGCAGGAGAAGCCAGCTGGTGCCGGAGGCCTCAGATCTTGCTGTGTGGGTGTGGGGAGGTGCTGGGGTGGTGGGACCATGAGCTGCTGAGCCCTGCCCTTTCCTGCTGTCTCCGCTGGCCTCGCAGCAAGAAGCCCCCACTGCCTGCCCTGCCTCCCAAGGCATCTTACACACGGGGAACATGCACAGCCGCACAGGGAAGAAACCTGCTCTCCTACTCTCCAAAAAGTGCCTGCTTGATTCTCAGAGTGGCTCTCCATGACGTGTTTCTGGGGGCACGCAGCCCTCCTGCTTGAGCACACCATGCCCTCAGCATGTGGCCAGGATATGGCACAGCTGGGCCGGGGCCCTGACCTCCAGCTCACAGCGGCCCGGCCCCTGCCTCTCTCTGTGGCCACGGGTGGGGGGAGTCCCCCTGGGCACACGGGAGCAGACAGGTTTACAGCACATCTGGCACCAGGGCGTCTGGGGGACAGAGCCAGGGCTGGTTGTGACCCGGCGGACCAGGCCCCCTGCGCACCGTCCTGGGCTCCAGGGGCAGGGACACTTTTACGGCTGCAGGGAGACAGACAGGAGCCCCTGCTGCTGTGTGGAGGCGCAAGGCCCATGAAACCTGGACAGAGCCAATTCTGTCTCAGCTTCCCCACTCCTTGCGCTCTCATCCAGGCCTCTGCCGTGTTTTGCAAGTCAAATGGCCCAGGAGCAAGGTCCCAGCAGACGGGTGGCCTCGCCCTGCCCTGCCCTCCCCGGGCGCCAGTGACCTGGCGGGGCTCGAGGGGCTCGTCCTGCGGGAGGCCGCCGGGCGCCCCACTGACTCCCGCCGCCCGCAGCCTACTTCTCCTTGCAGGTGATCAGGGCGCGCAGGGCCCACCGCGTGTCGCCTCCACTCACGACCGGCCCGCCCGAGTTCGAGCGCGTCTACCGAGCCCAGTGAGGCGGGTTGGCGGGCGGGCGAGGCCGGGCGGGCCGAGGCTCAGCCCCTGCGTCAACCCGCCTGCTGCCGCCGCAGGGTGAACTGCAGCGAGTACTTCCCGCTCTTCCTCGCCGCTCTCTGGGTGGCCGGCGTCTACTTCCACGAAGGTCGGTAGCGGGGGGGACGCGCACGGCCGGGTACCGCGGCCGCAAGCTCACCCGCCGCCCCTCGCAGGAGCCGCGGCCCTCTGTGGCCTGGTCTACCTGTTCGCACGCCTCCGCTACTTCTGGGGCTACGCTCGCTCCGCGCAGCTCAGGTGAGCGCAGGCTCCGCTCCAGGGATCGCGGGCAGGGGCGGGCCTGGTGTGGCGGGGGCGTGCCCTGGTGGGTGGGCGGGGCGAGTGGGGCGGGGCCTCCGCGTCCCCCTCTGAGCACTGCCCGCAGGTTGGACCCGCTGTACGCGAGCGCGCGTGCTCTCTGGCTGCTGCTGGCGCTGGCGGCGCTCGGCCTGCTCGCCCACTTCCTGCCGGCCGCGGCGTGCGCCTCACTCCTCACACCGCTGCGGGCGCTGCTGCGGACGGCCTGAGCCGAGGGAGGACGAACCGGAACGAAGAGCCGGAGCGAAGAGCCGGAGAGTCGGGCGTGGGAGGGGTCCCGCCGCGCACCCCAGTCTCTATTTAATAAAGTTCCGTGAGCCGGCTCTGGCTGCGTTCTTGTGTACGGTCTGGAGGGCCGGCTCCCCACGGCAGCCCTGCCCCAGCCAGGCCAGCCTGGGCCTGGAGACAGCGCTAGTGACTGCACCGAGGAGTCCCCCACGCGAGAGTGATGGGACCGGGGGTCCACGGCGGCAACGGGAGTCCATGGGGACAAGAGGGTATACACAGGGTGGGGGGGGGCCCACGGGGACGAGGGGGGCCCGTGGGGGGTCCACGGGGCGGGGGGGCCTACGGAGCGGGGCGTCAGGACACCTGGCCAGAAGGCCACCTGCGCTCCGCCCCACGTTGCCCATGCCAAGGGCAAAGGGCCAACCATCCCGAAGGCTTGGGACTTCTGGAGAGGCCGAGGCTGCCACCCAGTACCCTCTTCGGCGCAAGCTGCCCTTCCTGCTGCAGGTCTCGGGACCCTCAGGGTAGGCCGAGTGCCCACATTTGAGGCACACACTTCATTAACCCTTTATTACAAGTCACGCTCTTATAGAAGTATATGTGGACTTAGGTGAAAAATCAAATGTATCCAAGAATAAAAAACACAGCACATAAAGTAGTATATGCATTCCAGTGTTCGCGGCAGAGACAGCAGCGCCCAAGGAAAAGCTCCTCTAAAACGGCGTGGCGAGGCCAGCCGGGTCGACGTCCGGGTGGGTTCGGTTCTGGTTCGGTTTGGGCGGCGCAGGCCGGCCCTCAGGCACAGTGTGGGGCCACCAGCCTCCTCGCGGCCCAGCCAGGGCCGGGGCAGCACCTGCTCCTGGGGCCTCCGGGCCAGCGGTGGACCCCAGACCAGCCAGCTGGCAGCGGGCAGAACCACCAAAGTGGCTGCACCGGGCCCTCCAGGGGCAGCGGCGAGACATCTTAGGCAGGCTAGGGGCGCCTCGGAAGCCTCCCTCAGTCGGCCTTTTTCAGGAAGATCTGGGGGAATCAGGCAACAGTCAGTGGGCCTGGGGTGCCACCTCCGGCTCCCGGGGCTCCCCTGCATGTGCCCAGCCTCACCTCACTCAGAATGACCCACACCGGGGAGTCGGTCTGGATGGAGAGGCGCAATGCCTCCAGGGGGCCAAAGGCTGGGTCCACCTCGCCTTCTGCCACGCCCTTGTAGAAAGAGCCTGGGAGGGCAGGTGCAAGGAGAGCTCCTGGCGAAAGCCAGACGCCAGCGGCCCGCCCACTCAGCCGCCCTGCCTGTGCAGCCCTGCGCCCACTCACCTATCTGCAGGTAGCCGTCGGGGCTCCGCGGGTACCGCAGGGCAGCCGAGCGCCCCTCCTGGAGGGCCTCTTTTTCTGACTGGGGGTTCTAGGGGCAAAATCAAGATGCTGTAGCCGGTGGCCTGAGAGCCTGGTGCCCGGTACACACCTGAGCCCTGCCACACTCACATCGAAGGGCAGCACCTCCACGGACGTGTTGAAGAGTTTGTCCTCCGGGTGCTCAATGTTCCCGCTGCGGAAGAAGAAGCTACACACGGCCAAGCTGGCGGTGAGCTACTGCCAGGCCCAGAACACCACGGGGCCCAGCAGAGGCCAGGCAGGGCCCACGGAGCACCAGGTGGGCCCAAGGGCACTTGGGCTAAGGGTAGGCCCCTCCCTGGGACAGTGGTGACGGGCATCACAGAGTACCCAGGGGCCTGCCTGACCCGCTGCTTACAACAGCTGCACTGTGAGCCCCACTTTTCAGTAAGGAAACTTGGGGTCACGGAGGAGAACCTGCAGGCCCAGAAATCAGTGCTGAGCCTGGGCCCCTACGGCCATGCTGCCCCTCCCTGGGGCCCTGCTGCCCGCCTGGTGACTGACCGTTCAAGGCGCAGGGGCTGGAAGAAACGGAAGCGGATGAAGTCCCCTGCGGCAGGAGTGAAGGCCCAGAAGAAGTCCTCGCGCAGGTAGGCCTTCTCCAGGGTGAAGTGCTGGTACGTCTTGAGGCTGGTGCTCACCTCGGCGGGGGGGTTCACATGCTCCTTCCGCAAGGCCTGCTTCCCGAAGTCCTTGTCCTGCACAGCGGGTCAGGTGTCTGAGATGTGCCCCGCCCACCACCCCGACCGAAGCAGCAGTGCGCCCACCTTCAGTTTCTGGATCTTGCCGGCCAGGGACGAGTGGGTGCCCACGTGCTGGAAGAGCGACGGCTTGAAGCGGATGCGAAGGTTTGCCTTCTGCCGGTCACAATGCTTCTGCGAAGGGAGTGACGTCCTGGGCTCAGCTGGGGACACCTGCTGACAGGGCGTCCCGCAGCCGACAGCACCCTCTTCTCTCGCTCAGGTACAGAGACAAGGACGCGGTCGTGCTGGCCCACCTTCCCCGTCCCTCTGCGCGCCAGCTCACCGCATCCTTCTCAGGGTTGCAGACCTTCACCCACAGAATGTGGTCCAGCAGCCAGTCGATGGGCTTGTCCCGGTAGAACATGAGGATGAACTCCACAATGAGGCTCAGGTCCAGCGACTTGAACATCTTCCCTGGGCACAGGGGTGGGGCAGTGAGAGTGGGAAGCCTGCGCACCTCCTCCTCCCTCGGCCAGGCCACTTCTGCCAGGGGGAGCACAAGGGCCAGGCAGGGGTGCCCCGGAGCCCGGCAGGCCTCCCACGCAGTGGCCTGTACTGGGCCAGCCTGGTGGTGGAGATGCGTGGCCAGGCCACAGGGTGAGGTATGAGGGGCGCACCAATGAAGCCCAGCTGCGAGAACTCCAGGATCATCCAGTCCTCCGAGGGCTGCTGCAGGGCAAAATTCTTCATGGTGCTCAGGTAGTTGGGCTTGGCTACGATGTCATCTTCCAGCTGCACAAGAGTCAGGGTCAGGCCCGCACGGGCAGGGCCAAGTCTGGCAGAGTGGGGCGGGGAGGGGCGGGCGGAGCCTCGGATCTGACCTGCACGTAGTAGATGCCTTTGGACTGCGCATACATCATGAGGAAGCAGTAGTCCAGGTTCTGTTTGGTCCTCCACCTGGGGCGGGCGCGGGAGCCTCAGGCCCTGGAACCGCTCCACCGCCACTGGGATCAGCGCAGGGAGGCCTCCGAGCGGCAGGGCCTGTCCCCCACCCCGCGCAGGCGGCCTCCACGACAAAGTCGGAGGCCGGAGGCCGGCTCCCGGGGCCCAGGCACCACGGCTGCTCGACAAGGGCGGCAGACCGCCAGGCGTGAGCGGAGGGCAGGTACCTGACTCTCTCCTTCGGGTCACCGAAGGACTCGCGCAGGCGGGAGAAGTCAGGGTAGAAGTGGGGGGAAGGGGAGATGACCTCCAGGAGCCCAGAATGGATCTCCGTGGGGAACCTGGGAGGGAGCAGGAAGGCCAGTGGGTAGCAGCCTCCAGGGCTAACGGGGGCCCCCGTAACCAGACCCCTGTAGCCAGCCTGAGGCACCTGGGGGCGCCAGAGCCAGGGGGCCAGCGGGCCGCGCCCTCCAGCACGAACGGCGGCGCTCGCTCCCTCTGGGGAGAGGCCCCTGCGCCGCCCAGCCCCTCCTCCAGCTCTGGGGCGCCACTCACAAGGCCTTGATGTTCTCTGTCACTGCCGACGTGTACTGGGGGTCAGTCTGCGGGAAGACCAAGCACCTCTGAGCTCACCCACGCCCAGAGGGCCTGGGAGGAGGGGAGGGCTGCGGGCCCCGGGCCGCGTGGGGGGGGGCGTGGACCCCTCCCC
This sequence comes from Dinomys branickii, assembly GCA_004027595.1. Lineage (NCBI taxonomy): Eukaryota > Metazoa > Chordata > Mammalia > Rodentia > Dinomyidae > Dinomys > Dinomys branickii. Next base: position 205,227 of record PVLD010001007.1, on the reverse strand, counting down.
TGAGCCTTGGGACCCCGCAGCCAGCGCGCCGCGGGAGCTGGTAGATGGACCGGTAACCGGCACTTCCACAAGGGGGCGCTCGGGGCTCCTTTTTTAACTCTCCCTAAAATTGTGACCAAGCCGGCAAAAGTGCCTCCCCAGCTTCTCCGGCGCAGGTTTCCTTTCCCCATCCCGCTGCCCCCCGTGTTCCCGCGTCCGGCCACTCGCCTCGGCAATCAGCACCACGATGACCGAGTCCTCCTTCTCCTGCGGGCTCAGCTCGGAGATGAGCGAGTGCAGCGTGTCCGTCAGGTAGGAGTGCACCTCACGCCGCACGCTCGGGATGCCCATCACCACTGACACTGCGGGGACCGGGCCGCTGGAGCGCCGGCCGGAGCCAACCCGCTGCACCCGCCCGCCCGCCCGCCCGCCCCTACCTCCGGTGCGGCCTTGGCCCACGCGGACGGCCGGCTGCAGGCTGCTCTCCTTGGCCAGCAGGTGCGGCAGGTGGTGGAAGACGGTGGGCAGGTGCAGCACGTGGCGGTGCGAGCCGTTCCAGGGCTTCAGCCGGGGGTCCTCTGAGGGTAGCGGGGGTCAGGCCGGTAGGGGCCCAGGAGGGCGCCCGCCCTTCGCCCGCCGTGCGCGCCGCTCACCTGCCAGGCGGCCCCAGGTGCGGTTGCCCTCTCCGTCCCGCAGCGCCTGCCTCTCGGACACGGCCCTCTTGATTTCGTCCAGCACCAGGTTGAGCTCCTTGGAGCGCTTAAGGCTCTCCTGCTCGGCCGCGTGCAGGCGATCGCGCAGCGCCAGGAACTCCCGCTGGTAAATGTCCACCACGTCGCCTGTGGGCCGCACGCCGTCACCAGGGGCGCCCGCGAGCAGCCCGCGCCCAGCCCCGCCCTGTGCCCAGCCCCCCGCCCGCTTGCGCGCTGCCTGGGCTACGTAAGGGTCACTGTGAGGCCTCCCTGACCCAGGCGTGGTTGCAAGCGCTCCACAGGCGGTCAGCCCTCTGCACTTTCCTCCTGGCCTGTTGCTCTGTCCTTGGAGGAGGCCTCATGATCACTTCCAGTCCCAGGCGAGTGCTCCCGCCCCCCACCTGCCCTGACGCTTCCAAACAGGCGTTTCTCACGGCTCATGCTGCCACGCGGGCCTGGCAAGGGCAGAAGAGCGGACCGCTCTTCCAGGCTGCTCTGTCCAACCCCCTCTCCTCCCAGCCCCACTCTGCGGCTGCAGTCTGTGACAGTGTCCCCAGGGGCCCGCCCAGCAATGTGGCCACGGACACCACTGGTCAGCATCACCAGGCCCCTGCAGGTGGCTCCTGCAGTCTCTGCCCCCCCACCCAGATAAGCAGACTGAGCTGAGTTCTAGCCCAGAAGCAGCTCAACAAGTCAGGGGTGGGGGCAGCAAGCCCTCCAAGGAACCTCTGGAGACCTGTGTCAGGCCTAGGCCTTTTATTTGTTCTGACAGGGTCTGCTATGATGGTCAAGATGGCCTGCAGCTCTTGATTCTCCTGCTTCGGGGCCAGAGTGCTGGGATGACAGGAGTGCACCAGCATGCCCAGCTCTGCTTGCCCATCATGGAGGGCCTCTCTGCCACCACTGGGGGCTGGCCTCAGAACGGCTGGGCCTAAACAGGTGGGGAGCGCTCCCGGGGAGCCAGGCACCTGGCTGCACTGGCCTGGCGGGAGGACAAACAGCCCTCCTTCGTGCCAGGCCAGTTAGCTGGGCTCCTGCCCCTTGTCTGCCATGGCGGAACACTCCTTTCCCCTGGGGCAGGACTGTGCACCTGCGCCGGCTGTTTCCTCTGACTGGAGTCCCCTGTTGTCTTCTGGGCCTAATTAAAGCAGATGCAGCCTATAAGATGGCAGCTCATGTCTGTGTCCAGGGGCTTCCAGAGCTTACTTCCCACACAGGCAGCTCCTGGTCCCTTGACCCCGGTGGTACGCAGCCCCCTCCCCACGCAGTGCATGAAGGTCAGGATCAGGCTGAGTTCGGCTGTTTCAGACACTACGCCTGCAGCACTGTTAGAGGTCTAAATGCTAAGTCCCCAGGCAGGAGGAGCCCTGAGGAGACAGAGCTAAGTGGACTGCCCCCCATGGGAACAGCTTGTGCCCCAAACTCCATACCCCCACATCACCAGGGCTAAAGCCCCGGGCCACATGGAGCTGGAGGAGGCAGCTTCCGGTTACCCCATCTGTGAGGCTTGCCTGGGCTGTGAGACCATGTCACCCTGGAAACCTGGTCCCTGAAGGAAGATCTGGTCACCCCCAGTGCTTACTGCCCAGCACCCCAGCTGGCAGGAGTTGGGCAGCACCAAAGTGCAAGGAGCCTCCTCCTCAGTAGCTGCTAATGGGAGGGGGACAGGTACGTTGCTCTGCCTAGCTGGGGTCCCCCTGTGTAGTGGACATAAGGGACCGCCTGTGCCACAGGCTCCATCCAAAGCAGCTCTTGAGGTGTGACCAGTGAAAGGAAAAGGAGGGCAGGGCTCCCGCTCTTTTAGTAAGCTGAGCTGTGCCATGCTGGGCCATCACAGCTGGACAGGCAGATGGGCCATACTGCCCTGCAGCTCCCTGGGCACATACTGGTCCCTATCTGGCCTCCCCTCCCCAGGGACTCCGATCTCCCCCAGGTCTCAAGCAACCTGTGTTTATCAGTGGGCAATGAGCTCTTGGGCCTAGGTCCTGCCTCTTGCCACTCAGCAGCCTGTGTCTGCTCTGCCCCTGCCTGGTCTGCTGCAGCCTGTAAGAGCCAGGCTAATCTCATCCCTAGTTTTCTGATTGTGGGTCCATCAAAGCCAGAAACCCAAGCTCTGTGCCTGCCTTACTTGGGCACCAGGCATGCCAGGTGCCATACCTCCACTTAACCTCGGGTGGGCCAGGCAGGGTGGGGCAGTGGCGCTTCCAGCTGGAATTGGAGAACTAGGCCTTTCCACCCACCGGTGCCCTCCTACCCCAGGGGATGGGGCTGGCCCGGGAGGCCTGCAGCTTTGGTCACACCGCTGCCAGCTGGAGTGCACACGGCTGGCAGCAGCGGGGCCTGCAGGTCTCCTCATCTTCCCCAAAGGCAGAGGAAACCGAGACCCACAATTCACAACGTTCCACCTGGGTGGCGCTCAGTTGAGAACAGGTTCCAGAGCCAAGGTGGGACACAGCTCTGGAGCTCTGCACTTAAACAGGCTCTGGGCCAGGGCGGCCAAAGTGCGGCAAGGGCGGGAGGCTTGCGGGTGTTGGGGGCCTGGGGCCAGGCTCCCCTCGCTCTCTGGGGAATCGGTCCTCAGCAGGTGCTTGGCCGAGCTCCAGAGGGCCCTGCACAGACACAGTCAAGGCTCAGTGTGAAGCTGGGCCCGAACCTGCTTTGGGTCCATCCTGGATTTGACCCCAGCCTTCCAGGAAGGCCCTGCTCCCTCGGTCCCCTTCCTCTCTGGCTCCTGCCCCTCTTCCCTTCCCGCAGATTCCGGTTTCTGTGCCTTCCCGGAGTACTAGGCCCGCTCCCGAGACCCACATCCGCTGCAAACTGGAAGCCCAGATCCAATCTGGTCCCAGACTGGGAGAGCGCGGCCTTCCCGCGGGCTCAGTCCAGAATCCTGGGCATGCAGGGGTGGGCAGGGCTGAGAACGGCACTCGCCTCCGGCGCCCGCAGGCCTCCGAGGACCCGGCTGTCCCGGGCCCCCATAGGAACGTGAAGCCCGCCATGGAGCAGGCCAGCTCATGCCCACAGCGCCTGGGAGCCCGTCCTGGGGACAAGAAACCCAGGCCCAGAGGGCCTCCTCCCGGAACCCTCCCAGGCCGGGCAGCCCCAGGGGAGCCGCTCTAAGCCTCGCTCTTTGTACGGCTCGCCCCGCGAGCCTCCCCGCGGTCCCCTGGGCTCCCCGAGCGGCGGCTGCCTCGGTGCGGCCGCAAAGCCGCTCCTGGCATCAGGTCAGGCGTGTGTCGGTCCCGAGTATGGGCAGGAAGGCATCGCCCACAGCCTAGGCCTCCGCGCCAGCCTGCTTCGGTGGCCCCTTTCCGAGGTGCCCTCCTGCCCGCGCCGGCCCTGGGCGCTGTCCTCGGGTGCCCCGCCAGCGGACCCCAGTCAGCGCAGGCCTCCGCCCAACCGGGCCGGCGCGGGGCGCTCGGGGACGGTCGGCCCTCCGCGGGCTCCCGCCTGGCGCGCGGCGCTGGGGCCGAGGGGCGCCGGCGGGGAGCGGGTGACTGGCGGACCCGCGGGCGGAGCCGGCCGGAGGGGAGCGCGCCGCCTCCCCGCGCCTTCCTCCTCGGGGCCCGGCCCGGTCCCGGTTCCGGTCCGGGTCCGGGTCCAGCCCGCCCGCCGCGCTCACCTTTCTGGCCGCCAAGCGCCGCGTACCAGGACAAGGAAAGGAAGGCGCACAGGCAGCAGAGCAGCAGCGACAGGAAGGTACCGTGGCGGAGCCTCATCTCCCCGAGGCCGCATGGCCCGGCCCGGGCGGCGGCGGCGGCGGGGCCCGGCCCCGGGGCGGGGAGCGCGGGCGCGGCCCGGGGCCGGGCGGCGGGGCGCGGGCGGGCGCCGGGCGGGCGTCGCGGGCTCGCGCGGCCGGGTGCGGGCGGCGGGCGCGGCGCAGTCCCGGCGCGGGGCGGGGCACGCGGGGCGGGGCGGGCGGATTTAAAGGGGCCGCGCACCGGCGGCGGAGGGCGGGGCGGCGCTGGGGGCCGGCCGGGTAGGTCGCGGCCGCCGATTGCGGGGACGGGGCGGCGGCGGTGGAGGCGCCCCGAGGCCCTTCCGGTAGCATCGCATGCTGCGCCCCTGGCCCGGGCCGCCCGGGTTCCCTCGGGGACCTCAGCACCCTGGGTCCGAGGGGCACCCCGGGTCTGGAGGGGCGGGACCGGCAAAGCGCTCAGGCGGACCCCGGCCCTGTTCGGCGTGGGCGAGGCGCGCGAGTCCGCGGCCGGGTGCAGGGCCCGCAGGTCGCCCCCTCGCCCGCCCTCGCCGCGGGCTTTCCGGCCTCCGCGGGCAGCGGGGCGCGGGTTCCTGCCCACGACCCTGCACAACTGCGCCGCGGCTCCCGAATCGGGGTCCTGCCGCCAGCCTCCCTTCCCCCACGCGTGGACAGGTCTGGGCCGGGCCTCGCCTTCCCGTCCCGCCCAGGCGCCTCGGTCCAGACGCGGACCTCAGCCCTGCGTACTGCGGCCGGCGCGGGGTCTCAGCCCTTTCCCCGCTTGCACTGCATTCCCCTCTGCTAACTCGTAGCTGCAGGCTGGGCCTGTGGGAGTCGCTGGAGGATGCGGTTGTGTCCCGCGTTCCTGTGTTTTCACAGGCGGCCTCTATTTGTGGCAAAGGATAGCGCCTTTTCGTTTTGACTGTTACAGTCTGAATTTTAAAAATACGAGTAAATGTACTGGCGGAGAAGTAGCTCAGCTATAGCAATTCTCTGTGTGAGGCCCAGGTTGAAGCCCCAGACCCTAAAAGGAGGGTTAAGTTTAAGTGAGCTGATTTAAAGAAAGGTCAATGAACATGAAAGTGACCGGGTCGTCCATGTCCACCTTTGGGAAGCTTCTCTGAGTGCCCTCCCCCTGCAGGGTGCCTTCTAGTGGAGGGCAAGAGCAACCCCTGGGAGCCGCTGCCCGGGTCTGGGGTGTGGCCCGCAGGCCAGGCGCTGTCAGAGCCAGGCCCGAGTGGTGCCCTGCAGCGCCTGTGCGCCCAGCCTCCTGGCTCCTTTCCCAGTTTTCCGCTGCTCCAAGTGCCCATGCAGTAATTAATTAACACGGGCCTGCCTGCCACCCAAACGGACTCCCTGTGGCTCTCCTGCCTCTTCCTGTTACTCCTTCAAACTGGTGCAGCTACTAGTGCCCGAGGACCAAGTCCACCCCTCTAAGAGGGAAGAGCAAGCCAGAGGCATGGAAAAATCCAGCTCTCTCCAGACCCTAAGCCCAAGGCTTCTGCCTCCCATTCAGGGAAAGTGCCTTCTCATGTTGGGATCACTCCCAGGCCTCTGCCCACTCTGTTCCTGCAGCTGGGCTGGGACGGCCCTTGGAGGTGACCTTCTGCATGCGGTCGGAGGACCTGGTAGTAGAGAGGAGCAGGAGCTGAGCTCAGGGAAAAAAAGTCATCTGTGCTCTCACTAACATCTAATTGAAACTCGATGCGTCCTTCAATTATGAATGGAACCAGCAAAGTCTATAGAATTTCTAGTCCCTGCGACTGTCACAGCAGAAATCACAGGGACCCTAGCGTTGCAGATGCTTCAAAACTGCTGTTAAACTCACAGTAGTAATTTAGTATTTCTGGTACTTACCAGGCCTAACAGTTTAATAAGTTAATAAAGAATCAAATATTTCTCGCCAGTGTTTTGTGTGTTGTGACATCTATATTTCAGTATTCTTTTGTAATCCAGCGCATAGCAAAGCGCTGTTCTGAGCAAGAACCCCTCTTTTTTGGCATATGCTTGCAGTGAGCCTCATGCAGTAAAAACCCCAGAAGCCCTGCCCTAAGTCTGCCCCGAAGTGCAGCATTTTCCTTGATGCCTCATGCCCTTATTCATTCATAAATGTTCTACAGAACCACCTTATGAAGGCACACTTGAATCAGTAGAAATCGCAGCACACACTGACCTGGTCCCTGCGCTTGGAGCCCAGCTCTCTGTGCCAGGCAGCAGGTTCCAAGGGCTGGGAAAGCTCAGGGCAGAGGCCTCCCTGGGGGAGTGAGCAGCATTAGGACCCTGGGCATTGAGGCGGCCTCGCAGAGCCTCAGGGAGGGACATATGCACATGCAGGTGCCTGTGATCAGGCACTGAGGGCAAGAGAGGTGAGGGGACGCGCAGCCAGCCGGGCCTTGGACTCCTGCCCCGGGGTCCAGCTTTCACCCTCCAGGCTGGCCTGAGGCAAGAGCCGGAAGAGTGCAGAGGCAGGGCTGTGTTTGCATTTCGTAACAGTAACTGGGCCAGGAGAAGACCAGAGAGAACCGAGAGGGGCCGTTGTGGACAAAGGCCACATTCTGCTCTGGACAGTGAAGCTAGGCGGAAATACTGAAGGCAGTCAGAGAGGGCTGGGCCCCAGGGAGAGCCAGGCCAGAGGGAGACACATGTCAACTGTGGCTGGAGACATCTGCTGGACACCAGTCTCAAGATGAAGAGAGGCGACCAGGCCTGTGTCCTTCCTCAGAGGACAGACACCAGGCCTAAGGAAGCCTCAGTGGACATCAGTCCCCCCAGTGGGTGATCAAGATCTCCAGACCCATCATTTCCTAGAAAAAAGTCTTTGGTCATTCCATGCATCCTTGTTACATGACTTGCTTCCCCATTGGGTCATTGTTACTTCAGCAACTATACTTGTACTCTTACTGGTTAATTGTAACTGTAACCTACCTGGGTATTGGTTTATAAAATTTCCCTGTAAAATGGGGTCCCCGGGCAATCCATTTGGGCCCCCCTCCTGTTCCTCTGAGAGGAGCTTACTATCTCTCTCTTTTTTTTTTCTTTTGAGACAGGGTCTGGCTTTGCAGTTCAGGCTGACCTTGAGCTCACTTTGTAGCCCAGGCTGGTCTTGAATTTGTGACGATCCTCCTGCCTCAGCCTCCCAAGTGCTGGGATTACAGGCGTGCCCACCACGCCTGGAGGGAGCTTTCTATCTCAATAAGTATTTCTTCCTAGAATTTGTTCATGTAAGAACTTGTTCTTCATGTTAGAGAATGCGAACTTGGTGTGTCAGACATCTGACAAGTTGGGAGCTACAGTATTTCCCCTATAGCATTTTTGGAGGTTCTGATACCACCCCTGTAACACTATCATAAACATAGTGTTGAGCTCAAGGGATTTGACAGTGAGGTGCTTATTCCACAGAGCCACACTCCCAGCAAGCTCAAGGGATGTGAGAGTGGGCTTCCCACAAGAACTCTTTTATGGGCCTAAAAAGAACTCCATTGTCATAAATGCATTCCCCGGCTGCAGCCAGAAAAAGACTCACTCAACTTTTTTTTGGAGACAGGATCTTGCTATATAGTCCAGGCTGGCCTCAAACTCATGATAATCCTCCTGCCTCAGCATCCAGAAGGCTGGGATTCTTGTGTGCACCACCCAGACAGACATTTTCACAAAACATGTCACAAATCACATCATCTTTCCTAAAAGTCATTAGTTTTCTTGTAAGTATCCCTTCCCCATCCTATATTTTTGTTTTTTTGGAGATAGGGTCTCCCTATGTAGCTCAGGCTGGCTTTGAACACACTGTGTAGCTCAGGCTGGCTTTGAACTCACTGTGTAGCTCAGGCTGGCACTGAATTTGCAGTGACCCTCCTGCCTCAGCCTCCTTAGTGCTGGAACTATAGGCATATGCCACCACACTGGGCTCCCTTCCTCTATTCGCTTCATATATGAGCTTCCACTTCTTAACTGCTTAGTAGATGCATAAAATTTTGTCTTTTCTCTTGTCAATCTGTTTTACTTGTTTAGTCCACTGGCCTCTAGTACTCAACCTAAGAAAGTAGAGGAGAAAAATTGCTTCTTAGGCCAGGCATGGCCCACACCTATAATCCCAGCACTGGGGAGGCTGAGGCAGGAGGATTGCCGTGAGTTTGGGACCGGCCTGGGCTATAAAGAGAGTTCAAAGCCAGCTGGAACAGCATAGTCAAACCCTGTATCAAAAAGATCAAAGCAAACAGTTGCTTCTGTGACATGGCCACCTCAGGAGCAACATGTGGAATGGGTACTGTCAGAGACCAAGAGAGGCAAAGGGTTCCCCAGACTTCAGAGCCTGCTTCTCACTGAGGTCAGGGCATGAACAAGGGAGGCGCTGGCAGGAGCTCACAGTGCTGCCTCCACCACTTAGGAGCAGTGGGCTTGGGGCGAGTGACCTGAGCTTGTCCTCCCCCCTTCTTTCCTGTGCAGAGTGGCCAGGGAGTAAGGTGGCGATGACAATCAGACCAAGCCCAGTGTGCTGCTGTAACTCAGATGTACACGTGGGGCTGGGACTGATCTCAGGCCTCAGTGTTAGGCTGATACCACTGAGCTACACCCCCTCTTGTCCTGGGGATGAACCCAGGGCATTCACAATGAGCATTTATCCCTTTTTATGTATTTTGAGACAGATCTCCTGAAGTTGCTAACTTGCTTAGGCTGAGCTAAAATTTATGATTGCCCTGCCTCAGCCTCCTAGAGTGCTGGGATTACAGGCATGTACCACACCCACGGCCCTGTCTGTGCTTTCACAGGAATGACCACCTGAGCATCAGCATCTGAGCATTCAGGGGTCCTTGCCAAGGAGAGAACTGTAGAAATGGCCTTGGTGAGTAAACATGCTCCAGCCTGGAGGTCCCCAGCTTTTGTGTCCCAGGACCTTGGCCAGCATGAAACATGCATCTCCACAAAGGAGCAGGAGAGCTAATGCATGTAAATTGTCCCGAACACTTCCTGCACAAAAGATGCACTCCGTGAGTGCTGCGTTCTTAGGAAGTGCTGGTGTCTCGAGGGTGGGCAGAGGCACAGCCCAGTGCTGGCTTCTCCTCATCCTGTGGCTCCCGTCTGGATCCTTGGAGGTGGTGTGGGGAGCGGGAGGTGGTGGGTCAGTGCTGTAAAGTACAATTAACTAAAATTAAAATGTGGTTGCTGTAACTACCAAGATGACTCATCAGGCCTGCAGGGGTCCCCAGCACTGTTGGTGTGGGGCCTGCTCCTCGAAGGATCCTGCTTCCAGGTGACCGAGAGGACACCGCAGGGGCCGGCTGGGCCATACCTGACCCTGGAGAACTGCACTGCACTGGCTGACCCAGCTCGGCTTGGCAGAGACAGGGTGGTGTTTCACTGTGAGCAGGGACCCATGGGTGCCACGGTGCCATCCTGCTTTGGAGCATGAGGTCAGGATTACATGATGGGACCAGCAGCTAGGTATGTGTCAAAGGAGGAAATTACAGCAAATTTAATTTTTTGTTTGTTTGTTTTGGGTACCGTGACTGGAACTCAGTATCTCATGCCTGCTAGGCAGGGGCTGCGCCACTGAGCTAAACCCCTGGTCCCTATAACAAACTTAGGAGTTCAACGATGGGTGTTATATTGCATACTGTTGTCATCAAATTAGTTGCTCCCTACAGCAGATTTAAAGGTGACCTTTGGCTTATTTGTGATTGCAGAATTGAGCAATAAGCATTTCGTTCCATAAACTAGAGGAAGTGTTCAGATGTCTTGAACAGAAAGGGTTGGTGTGACACAGGACAGCTAAAGAAAGCAGAAACGCAGAACGAGGAGCAAACTGGTCATTTCAGTTACTCGCCTCACACCGCTAGGAGGAAAACAGACGATAGGAAACGACTGCTACTGCCAGGTTAACTCCGGGCTACTTTCACAGTGTTGTGTGTGTGTGGGGGGCGCTGTGGTAATCCCGTTTACGTGGGGGGCAGAGGCAGAGGACAGAGCCTGAGGCCAGCCCGAGCACCGTAGCAGCCCTGACCCAGACGTGACAGCCAGAGAGCGCGCGGTGCGCACATGTGAGTCTGCCCACGCGCAGCCTCCGGAAATTTCTCAGCTCGGAGGCGGGGCTGAGGCTGCGGCTCTCTAGGCCTCCTAGGTTCAGTCCCCAGTACTGCAGAAACAAACACAAAAAACAAAAACAAGCCGGCCTCGCGATTTCTGGGTTAGGTGGCACCTCAGTTTCCCAAGCAGCACGGCGACCCACTTTCACTGCTAGCCCGGACTGCGGCGTGGGGGCTCAGCCCTGGAAGGAAGGCCTTCGGTGCTCGTCCTTTGCGGGTCCAGGGATGCACCGGGCGTCTGAGCGTCAGGGCAAGGCTCTTCCCCCGCAGAGTTCACCTAACGCTCCCAGCCCTCGCCCGGCACCCGGGCACCCCACTGATGCTCCGGGCTCCGCTGGATCTCGCGGGGTAAGACCTACTGCGGGCAGGGCAGCTCCGGAGGCGCCGGCCGGCGGCCGGTGCGGTCTGCGCGGGAAGATTCGCGCCCTGGAGGTCAGACGACTGTCAGGAGGGAACCGGGCTCCTGCCGCGGTGGGTCTCGGCCGGGCCCTACCGGGCTCCCGCCGCCCCCCTCCGGGACCCCACCATGCGGGCGGGGCCAGCCGCCGCCTGGGGAGGGACGGAGGGGACGCCTGACGCCTTGTCCCGCGCCCGCCGCCTGGTGGCCGCCTGCGTCCCTGCGCGGCCGCGCACTCAGCCCTGCACTCCTCAGGCCCTGAATAGTTCCCGGGAGCAGGGGCGCCCAGGGCCGGTTCCCCTCCTGGCGAGGACCGAGGGTTGCTACTGCCCCCGGCCCTTGTGTCCTGGGAGCCTCGGGCTCCTCGCGGTGGCCGGTCACTGGCTGCCCAGCACCACGCCCCCAGAACAGCAGCTGGACCTCAGAAAGCCATGGGGGGGCACAGCCGAGGTGATGACGGCCCAGCAGCCGGCAGGAGGAACCGAGGGCGGCGTCCATCCCGGCTCCAAGCCTCTGGCCCAGGTCTCCGTGCAGCCCCTCCCCCCACTGCCCCGCGCTCCTCTGCGACCCTGAACCCCCAGGTCCAGGTGGGAGCGGCGACAGCACCTGAGTGCGGCGGGCCCGGCCCAGCACTACTGGCATGTTGGGAGCGGCTGGAGTTTCATTGCTGGTCACGTGTCTGAGGGTGGGACAGATCCAGAGTGCCTCAGGCGGTCAAGCTAAGTCAGTATTGATAAAGGTATCCTGCTTGGACAATTGCAGTCTCTGTCTTACTTAGTCTTACTCGCTAGGCAACATTATCTCTCCGGTTACTACTTTGCCAGTGTATAAAATAAACGCTCTTACTGTTTGGAGTTAGTTCTCCTGCTCATCAGGCAAGAGGTTACGGTACGTGACCTTGGCTTTATTTTCTGCATCCTCTCGCCGTTTCCCACACAGGCAGACTCCAGGTCTTGTGGATGGTGAGCAAAAAACTGCACAGGATACGCTCGAGGGAGAAGCAGCGATGCTTATTTTTTATTTTTATTTTTTTGAGAAAGGGTCTCACTTTGTAATTCAGGCTGAACTTGAACTCACTGTGAAGACCAGGCTGGCCTTCACCTCATAGTGAACCTCCTGCCTCAGCCTCCCTTCAAACTACCCTTATTGAAAGTCTCAAACAAAAATTTAAAAGTCACAAACAGAATTGGTGCTGGGGCAACACTGCAAGCAGTGCAGACAAATCAGGCTTTCGGGCTCCAGAGCAAGAGAGAACAAGAAGGGGTGAATGAGCTTTGGTCTGAGTGTACACAGAACGGTATGACACAGGACCTCCACATAATCTGAATAATGTAAGGGAAAGAAAACCAACTTTCTAGATGTCTACTATGCCAAGTTCTTGTTCTCTAAAATCAGAGAATGAATTCTAGGAACCATGGAGGTTAAGAGTAGGAAGAGTTTATTGAAAGAGAGCTTCTGTCTGAGGACAGAAGGGTGTCCCAGAGACCCTGCTTCTCTAGGGAGTTTTACACAGCAAAGCCACAAGGTGAGGCAGGTATAAGAGGGGATGGAACCATAAGATCACAAGTATAGGCGCTTAGGTAACACGGATCCAATGGGAAATCACAAAGTGGCTGTAAAGAACCACTCGAGGCAGAGACCACCAGCAGGCTTTATGCAGGACAAGGCATAGAGTTTGATGCCTGGGTGCAGACAAGGGGAAAAGACCCCCTGCAGGAACAAAGAGAGACGGGCTTCTTTATAGGGCTTGAAGAAGGCCAGGGACATTAGGTGAGAAGGTCTAGCAAACGTCAGTGGTCAGCATTCTCTGACTGGTGGCTCAGCGGGCAATGTCCCTGGGTCACTCAGTGTGCATGTTTGGGTGTCTTCAGATGTCCCTGGCTGGGGATTCCATCTTACCTTTTTTTTTATAACATCCTGTGCTTTCTGGTACTGTGCTAGCTGGTTTTCTCTGAGAACAGTGCCGCTGCTGACACACAGAATGGGCACCTGGAGAGCTGTGCCCAAATCCAGCCTGACACTGGGTGGGTGTCTTGGTTACTTTTCTCTCGTTGCTGAGACAAAATACCCAAAGCCCAAAATGAAGGAAGGAAAGGTTTATTTAGCTTACAGTTTGTGGAGGTTTCAGTCCTTACTTGGCTGGTTCTGAGGCAGAATGGCACATGGCAGAAGGCAAACTTGTTCACGGCAGCAGAGCACAGCGAAAACCACCAGAGGAAAAGGGAGGAATGGCTGCAAGCAGCCTCCTTTTCTTCGCCACATTGTAAGCAACCTACCCCACCCAGGGGTCGTGAACCTCTCACACAATCTCCATGCCCTCCTCTTTCACAGGCTCAGTGTGTTTACAAAGGAAGCACCCCAGCTTCCTCCTGAGTCACTCAGCTAAACCTCTAGATTTCCCAAGTTGACACAATATATCAACCATAACAGTGGGACATGGGACAAAACTGTGGTCAGCCAATGAGATGAAGAGTATTAACTACTTAGATAATATCCATCACATGGGGATCAAATGGAAAGCAAGTCAGGCACCAAGGGAACAGGGCTTTTCCTGGAAGAGGGCTGGGAGATGTTGGTCCCCACCCAAGGTGGCGTATGCCTGTTTAGAATATCAAGTATCAGTCCTACTGTGCACCCCCAGCCTCCCCAGGGGTAGACACTTCTCTATCCTGAGGCCTGACCTTCAAACCCCGGCCCTAGTTGTCTTCTGCACTGACCTTTCCTGAGGGCCCTGCCCATCTGACTGCCTATAGTATTTCTAAATAATTTAGCTGTCTGTAATCCCAGGGTGGCTTCTGAGCTCAACTAGGTGGACAGAGATTAGCGAGGGTGACCCCAGGGTGCTACCTCAGCTGGGTCAAGGGAAGTAAATTTCACAGCCCCCAATAGTGGATCTGTACTACAAGTCCTCCCACATTTATTTTTTTTTGTCCTTTTGAGACAGGGTCTTGCTGTGTGGCTCAGGTTGGCCTAGAGCTCACTTTGTAGCCCAGGTTGGTCTCTAACTTGTAACAATCCTCCTGCCTCAGCCTCCCAGAGTGCTGGGATTACAGGCGAGTGCCACCACACCTGGAGAGTCCTCCTACTCTTGACCCATTTTTTTTCCCCCTTGGTCTTTTTAAGGCAGGGTCTTACTATGTAGTCCAAGCTGGCCTCAAACTTGCATTGATCCTCCTGCCTCAGCCTCCTGAGTGCTGGCATGAGAGGCATGCCTACCACACCCAGCTTCTTGGCCCATTTCAAGATGTAGAGCCACAGGCAAGGTCACGCGCAGCTGTGATCCCCAACTCTGGGTGTAGGAGGCAGGAGGATTAAAAGCTCCAGCCCAGCTGGGGCAACTTTGAGACTTAGTGAGACCTTGTCTCAGAAAAAAAAAAACAACAAACAGGGCTGGGGATCTAGCTCTGGAGTAAGTGCCTGCCTAGCAAGTGCAAGGTCTTGTGTTCAATCCCCAGTACTGCCAAAAAAAAACAAAACAAAAAACCCCCAAACAAAGGTGGGTGTGGTGGTGACTGCTGTAATCCCACCTGCGAGGCTGAGGCAGGAGGATAATGGCCAGTGGGGGGTGGGGTGGAGGGAGCCGTGTGGCCGCTGGGGCACATGTTTCACTACATTCATTGTTTTAATTTCCTACTTAAATAGGTTAACATATTCAGATATGTTGGAGGGTAGCAGATTGAAGCTCCCCCCTCAGGAGCACAAACTCTAACTACACCACTGATCACTGTGAGTTTTGAGGCCAGCTTGGACTATACAGTGGGGAAAAAAAAATCCTCAAGATGTGGCTCAGTGTGAAGGCCCTGCGTTTATTTCCCACTATCCTAGAAAGAAAAGAAAAATGGAAAAGGCAAGAGGAGGGGTCATTTGCTGAAAGGGGGCTGCTCACTCAGTCTCCGGTCAGGCCTGGCCTGAGATCATCCCAGCACACACGCTGCCAGAAGACAACAGGAATCACCCACCAGAGGGCAAACAGAACAGAAGGCCACGAAGATTTAGACGGGGACATACAATCTCCCTGGTGCCCAGATGTCCAGCAGTGTCCACACACCTGCAGACTGTCCTTGCAGCTGTGACCCCACAGACTCCGTCCAGATTCCTTGAAATTATAAACTCATCCCCAAATCCTCCTCCAGACCTGCTGCTGATACCACTCCAATCTCAGCCTGCCCAGACCTAAGCGGGATTCAATCATGCCTTCGCCCCACCGTACGCCTGTCTCTGGCTCTGTGCCGGGCTGTCCCCTCTCCTTTCTCAGGTGCCCACGTCATGCCCTGGAGGGTGCTCTGAGCACACGGGAGCTTGGAGCTTCGGAAGCTCGAATATCTCTGGCAGGACAGGTGGATTGGTTAGGACATGTCGAGTTTGAAAGTTCATTTTGCTCTGGGGTGCCCCAGGCACCTCCGAGGCCCTGGAGCGCCCCTGCATGCTACCAGCTGTCACTGAGATGGTGGCTGTTGCGGGAATACCCTGCTAGATGGTGGTGGTGATCACGGGAGGATGACTCACACAGGCGAGGCCAAGTCACCTGACCGCAGGGCCGAAGAGAGGGCCCTGCCACGGGGTTCCCCGCAGCCAGGAGGGGGACAGCGGAGGGCTGTTCCGAGGGGGAGGGTCAGAGCACGGGTCCCCCCCCCCCACCGGCCTCTCTACCCCTCCGCAAACCCACCACGGGTTCCCAATGGCGAGAAAGCACAGGAATCCTGGGTGGCACAGCAGGGGCCCCTGGAGCCGTCCTGAAAGCCGGATTCCCAGAGCCAGGGCTTTCCTGGGCCCCCTGCCCACTCAACGGAGCCTCCAGCTGGTGGCTGGGGAGCCGGGGTTTGGGGGCTCAAGTTGCTGAGGCGTGCCTGGCAGGACTCTGCCAGCGCGTCCCCTCGCTGGCCCCCGGCCCTGTGGCAGGGCGGGCGTGTGTCTGGCTCACCGGGATGGGGACTTCCTCTGTCCCTCTGCCTGCGGGAAGGAGCTGGCCCCAGCGCTCTGCGCCCTGCCTTTGTCTCAGTCTCCCCCGCCGCTGAGCTTCCTCGCTGCACTCACGGGACCGACTCCGTGCTGCCCACAGCCTTCCACGCACCCCTCACCCCTCCTCTGGCCTTGCGGACCGGCACTTTGGTCCACAAAGCAGTGTTCTGGGCTCTTGGCTTTAGGCCGCAGAGCTCCTCGGCTGCCCGTGGCCCGCAGGCGTGGGGGCCCGTCTGGCGTCGGAACATCTCGCGCCCAGTGACCCCTGTCACCCATGGGCCGCAGGGAGCCCCTGTTGTATGGTACGGGGTCGGAGCTCGGTGTCGGCGTCGGTCCTCCCGGGCCCGGGCTGCGCGGCGGGCCGGGGACAGCACTGCTGAGTCACGGCCAGGCCCAAACCTGCGAGGGTCCGTCGTCCAGATGCAGGGCTGGGCCGGCTATCGGTGTACCCGGCTCCTGGGGGCGGCGCGGCGCCGGGCTGGCAGCGAAGGGGCTCGGGCGACCCAGGGGACAGGGGTGGGGAGGGGGCGACGGGCGCGGAGCCAGGCTGGGGGGGGGGTCGCGCGCCGCAGCCTGGGCGTCGGGGCGGGGCCAGGCTGGAGGCCACGCCCCAAGGCTGCGGGGCGGGGCTTCGTGTCTCTATAAAGGCGGAGTGCGCTGCCTCGTCACGGTCCCGCCGTGCCCTGCGCTCTTCGGCTCGCTATGGCGTCGATCACTGTGAAGGCATATCTTTTGGGCAGAGAGGAGGCAGCGCGCGAGATCCGACGTTTCAGCTTCTGTTTCAGCCCCGAGTCGCAAGCGGAGACCGAGGCGGCGGGCCTCGGGCCCTGTGAGCGGTTGCTGAGCCGAGTGGCCGCGCTGTTCCCGGCGCTGCGGCCCGGCGGCTTCCAGGCGCACTACCGCGGTGAGGGCGGCGCGGTGCGGGGTCCGGGCTGACGATGGAGCGAGTCTGGCGCGGGCGCCGGCGTCTTCTGTGGGCCCGCGGGCGCTCCGGTGGTGCCGCCGGCTCCCGTCCGGCCGGTGACGTGGAGGGGGTGCGGGGCTGCGCGGCCTGCCTACCGGGCAGGCAGCCGGGGACGGAACGGCGCGGAGCTGGAGGAGCGAGCGGCCCGCCGCGGCCTTCGCTTTAGGCTCGCTGGGCTGCGTGCGGCTGAGGCCGGGCGCGGGGGCGGGGCCGGGTTTGTTTTGGCCGGGAGGCGTGGGCCGCCATGGCCCGCCCCGAGGAGGGTGCAGTACGGGGCGCGCTCCGGAGGGCCGCCCTCTTGCTAGGCCTGGGCTATGCTTTAAAAGCGTGTTTTTTCTGAGTATGACTTTCCTGAGGTGAAACTGCCTATGGTTCTCCCGGTTATAATTTTTTTCTTATTGTGTATATGTTTGTTTTGCTTTTTTGAGACAGAGCCTCTCGCGATGCCTTAAATTTACTACGTAGCCCAGGTTCGCAGCCTCCTGAGTGCTGAGATTACAGAGGTTTGCCACCATGCCCAGCAGTTCACCCATTTAAAGTTCAAAAGTGCATGATTTCCAGGCAGTATGCCCGTAATGTCGTCACTCTGGGAGGCTCAGGTTAGAGGGTCACAAGTTGAAGCCCAACCTGTGCAACTTGGTGACTGAGATCCAGTCTCAAAAAAAGGGGGGCTGGGAATGTAGCTTACTGTGAAGATCTTGGGTTCAATCCCTAGTACTGGCGGAAAAATATGATTCTAGGAAAAAATTTTGTATGATTCTTAGAAGAGATCCTGTTTTCCAGGCTTGGTTCCATCACAATCAGTTTTAGAAGCGTTTCAGCCCTTAATGGACTCCTTTTTGTTTGTCATGCCCAGCCCCCAGTCTTGTAAGATTTCCTGCACTCTGTACAGGCATCAGTACTTTTTCTTTGTGACTGGATGAATCCCATTGTTTACACAAGCCACATTTTATCTGGCTTTAGTTTGTGAACATTTGGGTTATTTCCATGTTTTTAAAATCAATTTTCACTGGTACATTTTAGATACACGTAACGATCACATTCATCATGAACAATCTGCACGAGTTCATGATACAACTTCTTTTTTTTTTTTTTTTTTTTTTGGTTTTTATTTCATGATACAACTTCTTTTCCATTTTGCCCTCCCTTCAACCCCTCTTCTCCCCATTTACAAAGCTTTGTTTCCATGTTTTCCTTCTCTTTTACTGTTCTCTTCTTTCCTTCCTTGTTTCCCTCCCCATTTGAAAATTTTCTTCCTATTTCAAGATATGCGTTAGATACTATGTTCCTTATTTACATTTTTGGTTTTTTACACCAGAGAAAAAGTGCTATATTTACATGTTTGTCCGATTTATTTCACATAAAAGCATGGTCTCACTGAGCGTGTTGGCGCATGCCTGTAATCCCAGCACTCGGGAGGCAGAGGCAGGAGGATCGGTGCAGATTTGAGGCCAGCCTGGGCTGCAAAGTGAGCTCAAGGCCAGCCTGAACTGCATAGTGAGACCCTGTCTCAAAAAGACAAAAAAACCCCAACCGAAATAAACAAAAAAACAACCTGTGCATTCATTTACCTAGAAATGTCTCAAGTGTATCCTTTATGGAGGAGTAGTACTCCATTGTACAAAGAACCCCCACATCTTTATCCATTCACCAGTTGATGGGCACTTGGTCTGTTCCACGATTTGTCTATTACAAACTGCCACTATAAATATAGATGTGCATATATCGCTACGGTGTAATCCTTTTAATTCTTTTGGGAAGATACTCAGAAGGGGAATAGCTGGGTCAAGTGGAACCTGTAGTCCTAATTTTTTGAAGAATCTCTACTTTGATTTCCTCTGATTGCACCAGTGTCATGGCCCCCGCCCCCCCCAGCAGTACAGAAAGGTTCCTTTTTCCCTCCAGCCTCCAGCATTTGTTACTGGTTGATTTCTTGATGCTAGCCATTCTGGGGTGAGATGGAATGCCAGTGTTTTAATTTGCATCTCTCAAAAGACCAGTATTGTGGAACATTTCTTCATATATTTATTTGCTGTTTCTGTTTTTTCATGTGAGAATTGTGTATTCATCTCAGATGCCCACTTTTGGATTGGATCTTTACATTTGAGAGGTCTAGTTTTTTTTTTTTTTTTTTTTAGTTTTTTGTATATTCTTGAGAGTAACCCTTTGTCTGAGGAACAGGTGGCAAACATTTTTTTCTCACATTGTGGGTTGTCTCTTCACTCGGTGGTTTCTGTTGCTGTACAAAAGCTTTTTAATAAGACAAGATCCCAGCTATTGATTCTTTGTGATAGTTCCTGTGTGATCAGGGTTTTATTCATAAAGTCTTTCCCTATACCAGTGTCTTCAAGAGTTTTACCTGTTGTATCTTCCAGCAGATTTAATGTTTCTGTTTTAATATTTACTTATTTAGGTACTGGGAATCAAACTTGATATTTACGTCTTTGTTCCATTTCAACTTTAGTTTGGACATGGGTCCAGTTTTCATCTTTGGCATATGCAAAGCCAGTTTTTCCAGCACCATGTATTTATTTTTCGGTAACAAGAATTGAACTCAGGATCTTGCCCTTATGCTGCTGAGATATCCCCCTGCCCAGCAGTACCACTTATGAAAGAGGCTGTCTTGGTGAATGTATTTGGCATTTGTCAAAGATAAGGTGGCTAAGTATGTCTGGAATTGTTTCTGCATCTTCTAGTCTGTTCCACTGATCCTGGGGTCAATTTTTTTGCCAGTATAATTTTTTTTTAAATCACAGTAGAGATATGCTGTTGGTATTTTGATTGGAATTGCATTAAATCTGTATAGCAGTTTAGAAATACAGCATATTCAGTATACTGGTTTTTCCTACCTAAAAGCAAGGGATATCTTCCCATTTTCTGATATCCTCTTCAGTCTCCTTTTTCAGAGTAGTGTAGTTTTGAACGTAGATGTCTTCCTTTGTTAGATTGATTCCTGGGTATTTCAGTTTTTGAGGATGCTGTTGTGAAAGATGTTTGCCTAATTTCTTTTTCAGTGAGTTATTTGTTTACAGGAAGGCTACTGATTTTTGAGTGTTGACTTTGTATCCAGCTATGGTACTGAATTTGCTTATTAAATCTGCAAGTATTTTGTTGGAGTTTTTGGGATCTTTTGTATAGAATATCATGTCATCTGCAAACTTCTTTCCTGTCATTACTACTTTTCTTTCTTTCTCTTCTTTAATTGTTCTGAATGAAGTTTCCAGAACTGTGTTAAGAGTGGTGACAGTGAATATTGTCTTGTACCTGATTTTAAAGTGAAAGCTTTTAGTTTTTATCAATTTGGTATGATGTTGACTGTTGGTTTGTCTTAGATGGGTTTTATCAGATTGTAATAAAGACCATCTATTTTAATTTTCTGTAGAGATTTATCACAGATGGGTGCTGGACTTTGTCAAAAGCTTTTTCTGCATCTATTGAGATCATATGGTTTTTGTTCTTGGCTCTGTTAATGTGATGTATTACATTTATTTGTTTGTTTGTCTGTCTGAGACAGGGTCTTGCTCTGCAGTTCAAGCTGGCCTTGAGCTCTCTTTGTAGCCCAGGATGGTCTTAAACTCAGTGACCCTCCTGCCTCGGCCTGCTGAGTGCTGGGATTGCAGTCGTGTGCCACCACATCCAGCCATTTATTTTCATGTATTGATTTATGTGTTTCCCATCCCTGCATTCCTGGGATGGATCCACCCCACTTAGTGTATAATCATGGTATATAATCTTGATGATTTGCTGCATTCTGTTTACCAGTATTTTAGGAATTTTGCTTCTGTGTTCATAAGGAGATTGGCCTGTAGTTCTCTTTCTTAGCTGGGTTCTTCTCTGATTTTGGTATCAGGATAATGCCTGCTTCCAGGAATGAATTTGGGACTATTGCTTCCCTTTCAATTTTGATAGAGTTTGAGAAGTAGTGTTATTAGGTCTTCTCTCAGTTTCTTGTAGAATTCAGCAGTGAATCCATTGGGCTTGGACTTTTCTTTGTTGGTAGGTTTTCAATTACATCTTCAATTTCATTGATTGATATTGGTTTATTTAGGATTTTTATACTGTATCTTCTCAATTCAGGTTTGGTGATTTGTATGTATCTAGGAATCTGCCCATTTCTTCTGCATCTTCCTTCTTACTAGAACACAAGTTCTCAAAGTTAGGTCTAGATGGTCTTCTGGATTCTGCAGAGTCCCTTGTGATCTCACCTTTCTCATTCTCACCTGCCTGGATTTGAGTCTCTTCTTTCACTCCCTGATCAGGTTGGCCAAGTGCCCATTCTATTTAATCTTTTCAAGAATCAGCTCTTCAATTCATTGATTCTTTGTATTGTTTTCTTAGTCTCTGTTGTGTTAATCTCTGTTCTGATCTCTATAATGTCCTTCCTCAAAGGAGCTTTAGCCTTAGTCTCCTCTTCCTTCTTTTTCTTGAAGTTTGTGGTTTGACTTTTTTTTTTTTTTTTTTTTTTTGGTATCAGGAATTGAACTCTTGACCTCAGGTTGCCAAGCAAGCGTTTATGCCGCTGAGCTGCGCTCCCAGCCCATAGATGTTTGAGGTTCAACATTAAGTTGTTTATTTGTGCCTGCTCTGTTTTCCTAATATATGGGTATATGTTTTCCTCCTAGGACTGCTTTATTTTATTTTATTTTTTTTGTACCAGGAATCAAACTCACGACCTCAGGCTTGCCAGGCAAGCACTTACGCCACTGAGCTATATCCCTGGCCCTAGGACTGCTTTCATTGCTTCAAAAATTTCACTATTTTGTATTGTCATTATCATTTAATTGTAAAAACTGCCTAATTTTTTCTTTAATTTTCTCTGTGACTCACTGGTTGTTCAGGAGGGTGTTACTTAATTTCCATGTGTTTATGAAGTTCTTGTGGTTTCTTTAGCCATTGATTTCCTATTCCATTGCACTATGGTCTGATGATATGCATGGAGTAATTTCAATTCCTTTGCAAGGGCTCTTTCCATCCTTGAGGGTGGCCACAATTCTTTTAAATTTTGCTGTCTGGTGGCTCAGCCTGTAGTAGAAATCCAGTCCTTTTGTTCTTAGGCTTCTACTAGATGGGGTCTCGTATGTTGTTCTGTCTGGGCTTGAGTGACAGTCCGCCTCAGCTTTTGGAGTAGTTAGGAGTGCCAAGTACAGTCGTAGGACTCTCTGTACTTAAGTTTAAGGTTCTCGTAATGAAGTAGGATTTTTCCTTTGAATCTTTTTTTTTTTTGGAGATGGGCTCTCAGCTTAACTGCCCAGGTAATGTCAGTCATTGGCTGACACTGTGAATAAGGCGCCTTGCCCTGTTTTCCCTGGCTCAGAGTTTAGAGCCCTGTAACAAGTGTCTCATTGGCCTCAGCACATCCAGTAGCTGTGTCTGGTGGCGAATCCTAGGTGCTCATGTACTGTCTTGCTCTTTTGGGGAAGAGGGTAGGGAGAACTGGGAATTGAATCTAGGGCTTTCAGCATGCTCGTTGTGTGTTTTGCCCCTGTGCCAATCCCAAGCCCTGAAATACTTGCTGTCTTTTAAACCATCTAGATGAGGACGGGGACTTGGTAGCCTTTTCCAGTGATGAGGAGCTGACCATGGCCATGTCCTACGTGAAGGATGACATCTTCCGCATCTATATTAAAGGTAAGGGGCTGCTGCCTGGCACTTTGCGGTGAAAACAGGAGCCAGGAATCTGCAGGTTGTTAAGGACAGGGCCATCCTAACTGCTGTGTCTGGCCTGAGAGAGAAGTCTGTGTGCCTGCTGGAGAGTGGGAGTTGGTGCCAGGAGCAGGGGATGCCTCAGAGGTTTCGGGAGGACCGAACCAAGGCCAGCGCACAGACAGTGCCCCATCTCCTCTTCTCTGCTGCCTAGCCCCTTGCCCTGATGAACTGCACATAGGGGACCTCTCTGCCAGGAGCTCTGCTTGCTTTGTTGCTGTTACCTGAGCATTGACTTGTGAGTGAACTGCCACTCTTGACAGCCTTGTAGTGACAACTGAAGAGGGGTATTTGGGGGTCCCACCCTAGTGCCTGTCTTCCTTTTCTGCAGAGAAGAAGGAGTATCGAAGGGAGCACCGCCCCCACTGTGCACAAGAAGCACTTCGCCCCATGGTGCACCCCAATGTGATCTGTGACGGCTGTGATGGGCCTGTGGTGGGAACCCGCTACAAGTGCAGTGTGTGCCCAGACTACGACCTGTGTGCTGTCTGTGAGGGGAAAGGCATCCATAGGGAGCACAGCAAGCTCGTGTTCTCCAGCCCCCCGGGACACTGTGCTGAGGTAGGGATCCCCTGTGGTTCAGGGGTCAGTACAGAGTGGCAGTAGCCTGAGATTTGACCCTCACTGCCCTGCCCCTTTGCTTGTCTTCCTCAGGGCTTGTCTCTCAGCCGCCTGCTCCGGAAGCTGAAACACGGCCACAGCCGGTGGCCTGGCTGGGAGATGGGCCCACCAGGCAACTGGAGCCCTCGTCCTCCTCGAGCAGGGGACTCCTGTGCCAGCCCCGCCGCAGAATCAGGTAAGGCTTGCACCTGTGGTGGTTCCTGAAGGGCAGGCCCCTGGCTGAACTGTGGGTCCTAAACTGCTGTCCCCAAGGTGGACGGGCCAGGTGCTTACTCACTGCTGCCCGTGCTTTTAGTCCTCACTGACCCCTGCAGCGTCGAGCCTTGTTCCACTTCAGATGGTAAAATCAAGGTGCCTCAGTGTCGGGCCTCTCCCTCACCCAGGTGGCCCTTCCTGCCTACCAGTTTGTCCTCCTGAGGTGCCTGGGAGGCCCTCCCGACTCTGGGTCTCTGATGTACTCTGTTCTCCTTTGTGTACCGTCAGGAAAGGCAGGGCCAAAGATGCTCAAGTCTTAAAGACATGATGGCAAAGTTAAAAACTTAAAACACAGCTTTGTGCTCCATCAGAGTCGGGTTTTACTATTGTGTCCTAGATTCACCTCAATCTTTGGGACAAAGCTGGCAATATTTATTTGATTTTGAATGAACAACATATCCAGGACATGGGATTTACACATTGTGAACAGAGTCCTGGGGGATCTAGGCTGAGGAGTGCGGTGGGGAAGGGTAGAAGAAGTCCCGAGTGTGGGCAGCATGCACAGGTGTCCTGTGACCGTGACTACTGGGATATTCGGGGCCTTGGCATGCAGTTGCTAGGACTGCAGTGGGTGTACAAGGCATTGAATTAAGGATATCATTATTTTTGTTTGTAAAAATCCAAGCTTCTGGCACGTCAGAGGATCCCAATGTAAATTTCCTGAAGAATGTAGGGCAGAGCGTGGCAGCTGCCCTCAGCCCTCTGGGTAAGTGACTTTTTTGTTTGTCCTTTGAGATCACCAGAGTATTTTAGCGACTTGGTGTGCAAATGCCCTCTCTGAAGCTTTTACCTGGCGTGATGCAGAGAAGTAGGAAACCATGTGCTTGTGCTCTTGACCCTCAAAGATTCTCTTGCCTCATACCCACCTTTGCCACATTACCAGGCCACAGGCACTACAAGCTGAAATTCCCTGACAAGCCTCCGCCTTCTCTATGGCTTGGGGTGGTGTCAGCCAGCCGCTTGTGACCTTACCCAGCAGTGAGGGTGATTGGATTCCTGAGGGGCTGCTGGTCCCCTTCTTTCTCTTCGTGCGTTTTCTCTAAGCCAGGCCTTAGGGATTGGATTGGAAGACTTGGTAGTGGCTGTTTTATCTTCTCTTTGTTTGCACCCTGTAGACCTTCCCTGGGTGCTCCTGTGTGAGTGTTGGCCCTGTGCCCATGCTGGGAGGAGCGATGAAGGCAGTGCTTTGGCCCATTCCTAGTGTGGGTGCCTCTGGGCGCACAGTAGGTCTGGGTGGTGAGCAGGCATAGCATGTACTGGACCTTGGGCACAGGCTCCGTGCCACACACTGCTGTGGCTTTAGTGCGTGCCTCCTACCTCCCTCTGAGGGTTGGGAGGTGGCTGTTAGACCTTGTGACAGGAAGTCTTGGTTCAAGATTCTTACAGATCCAGCACTGCACTGAAGAGAGGACTACAATGGCAGGAAATGCACCCCTGGCTTGTCCAGTCATGTAGATAGGAGGGGGCCACCAGCCATGCCTTCAGTGTCTCCAGGGATGGGCTTCCAAAGCTGTTTCTGTGCATGTTCCTCCTGTCCCAGGATGCAGCTTGAAGGGCTGTGTGAAACTGCTCAGACCACTCATGGCTTCTGCGCTTACAGACTTTTGGACTGAGAAAAAAAGTACCTGATGTCACCCAAGTCCTCATATGTCCTGAGTGCGCACTGTGCTGCTGAGCTAGACCCGCCCCCCCCCCCAGCCCTGCAGTGGAGGCTCTGACACTTTCCCAGGCTGATTACCTGTGGAGCAGTGTGTGGTGCTAGGGGAGAAAAGAATGTGTACCTGGTCCTGGCCGCGGTCCCACTTAGGACACAGGTCGGACACTGAGGGCTGTTACTCCAGCATGGGGCTCTCAGGGCCAGGGGCTGCTTCTCTGGGTCATGAGTAAGTGGACAGCACTTCTCCAGCCTGGCTGAGCACCAGGTCAACCAACAAGGGCTTTCTGGGGGTCCACCTTTTGCTGTGTGGAAACTTTTAAATGTAAACAAACTTTTTTTTTTGGCGGTACTGGGGATTGAACTCGGGACCCTGCGTTTGCTAGGCAGGCGCTTATTCCACTGCACTATCCCCAGCCCTGGAAACATTAAAATGATGATCATATCTTTGGCAGTACTGAGGATGGAGGCCAGGGCAGGCAAGGGCTCCTCCACTTAGGTCTGTGCCCAGCCCTGTTAAGGTCATTCTGTAAAACAGCCCTGTAGTATAGCAAGTCACAAACCCAAGGCTAAGTCCAGAGGAGGCCCTCCGCAATCCTGATGCCTAGCCCGACCTCCTGATTGTGCTAAGTGGGTCTTGGTCCCACTGGGTCATCTGGTCCCACTGTCCCCGAGCTGAGTGCTGTGTGCTGTGTTTTTTAATCCTTTCACAGAAGGGGTACACCATTTGTTTAAAAAAAGTATGGGTATTCACTGTTAACCATTCTTCAAACCTTTCTGTTTGTCTCACCTGTCTTTTTTGCTTTTCTGAGACAAGCTCTTGCCAGGTAGCCCAGGAACTGGGGATGCTCCTGACTCAGCCTCCCATGTGC
The DNA here is from genome assembly GCA_004027595.1 of Dinomys branickii. NCBI lineage: Eukaryota > Metazoa > Chordata > Mammalia > Rodentia > Dinomyidae > Dinomys > Dinomys branickii. Next base: position 179,357 of record PVLD010001007.1, on the reverse strand, counting down.
TGGGATTATAAGCATGTGGCACCATGCCTGACTTTGCTTGAAACTTTTCATAATGAAAAGTTGAAGAGAAATTTTTTGTGTGCATGTGTGTGCATGCTGGGCAAGTCAGTTTATATCCCCATCTTCTTGCAAACTTGTCAAGTAATAAGGAGGACCCTGGACCAAAAGAAATGGAAAGCAGTAAGAGACAGGATGTGGTTGAACTTGAGTGTAAGTGGGTGGGGACTGATGGAAGGTGCACAGGTCTGTGTGGCTGTGCAGCAAACACTGGAGCCATGCAAGTTCTCCTGCTTAGGTACCAGTGACACAGGTCAGGGGGCAGGGGCAGGGAGAGCCTCCTGTGCAGGTCACTGAGAGGCAGCAGGGCCTGGGGGACACGGATGGGTCTGTGCTGTCAGCCCACTGAGCCAGGTGCGGGCCGTGGTGACCAGCAGGGCTGGGGGCGGTGAGCCCGTGCAGGTAGGTAGGTGCAGCTTCTGTCAGTCGGCCTTCCCTGTGGCTGCCCCACAGCGAGCATGGCCTTTTCCTTAGCTCCCTTCTGGGCCAGATAGCGGGCAGCTGTCTGCACTGCTGGGGAAGGCTGTGTACACAGGACGGAGACTGGTGGCAGCGGAACTGTGTGTGTGCCTAGCAAACCCCGCTTCAGGAAAGAAGGGAACAGGAAGGTAGTGAAGGAATCAGGAATATCTTGAAAATGATAGCAGAGAAGAAACTCTTAAGACGGCTCAGATCCCTTTTGTTACGTTGTCTTTGAGAGGCTTAGATTTTGAAACTAAAATCTCATCCACTCAGTTAATCTGGAGCACCGTGAGGGAAGAGTCAGTGGAGCAAGTGCCAGTGCCTTTGGAAGTCTGCCTTAAAAGTGGCTTTCGGCCTGGATGCCACACCTAGCTCACTCAGGTCATTCCTTCGGGGACACGGTAGGGGCTCCTTCAGGGTGGGCAGCTCAGTGGTAGAGGCATCTGGTCCCCAATACCAACCAAGAAGAAACCCATCTTTTGGTACATATAAAGCATTGTTAATTTTACCTGGGTTTGAAACCAAATGAAGAAAGAACCCCTAAGAGCAGAGGTACTAGAAATAGCCTCGCACAAGAGGGAAAAGGGCCTCCAGGGTGGGGGTGGACAGCGTGTGCTGATTACTTGGACCAGTAGACAGCCATGGAGCTTGTGGAGGAACACGAGGGAGGTCAGCTCATGAGGGAAAGGCACTGTTAATATAGGAGAGCGGGGAAATCTGGGAAGACGGCTACAGCTCAGCCCAGAAGACAACAGCTTCTACAGTCGCAAAAATTCAAACACTGGACGTTTTAACCCAAAGTTGAGTTCTTGAGAGAATGAAGGAAAGCGAGGTAAGCACTGACGTGGAGGGAGAAGTGAGCAGACATGAACTCAGTGCAGGGTGAGGTGCTGCCTGCTGCACGCCACAGCCGTTTGATGCAGGTGAGGTCATCTGGGAACAGTGAGCGTGGTGGGCCCTAGCTGGCCTGTGCTGCCATCCTCTGGCTTTGCATGCTTTGTATGCCTTGCATGCCTGCCTGAGTGGATCCAGGGTCGACACTCACGCTGTACACCCCTGCATGTGGGTGTGTCCCATGGTCTCCGAGCTATGGCCACTGTGGAATTTGTGTTTCAGAAGCTGAGGTTGGACGTTGGCTGAGATTAATGTTTGTCCATGCTGGAGGCAGGAAAGGGCCAGTGTGACCATGTGTCAGGAGTGTTTCCTGAAGCTGAGGACTGGGGGCCAGGGTATCCAGAGAAGCAGTTCTGCCTCTGGCAGTTGTCTTACGCGGCCACATCCACAGTTGTGAGGCCTGGAGTTGAGTGCCCCGTCCCGTATTCACACACGGCGACAGCTGAGTGCGCTTTCTAAGCCTACAGTCCCCGCTTGTGGAGATCATGCCTGTAGGTGAGGCCGTGATCTCACAGCATCTGCTGCTCGGCCTCCAGGCATCGAAGTTGACATTGATGTGGAGCATGGAGGGAAGAGGAGCCGGCTGACCCCCGTCTCCCCAGAGAGCTCTGGCGCTGAGGACAAGGGCAGCTCTCAGCCCAGCAGCTGCTCTTCCGAATCCCGCAAGCCAGGCGGCGACAGCACGACGCAGTCCCTGGCGGAGCAGATGAAGAAGATTGCGCTGGAGCCCACAGGGCAGGCTGAGGTAGGCCTGTCCCCTCCCTGCCCCACAGACTCTGCCGCTGGCTCAGAGTGACAGTGGAGTGTGTAAGTCACATTGCCCATCTTGGTTCCTGGCCAGCGCTGCTGCACCTGTCCCCCGAGTGTTCACAGCATGTTTCCTCTAGGAACAGATGGAATCAGACAACTGCTTGGGCGGAGATGAGGACTGGACTCACCTGTCCTCAAAGGAAGTAGACCCATCCACAGGGGAGCTTCAGTCTCTCCAGATGCCGGAGTCGGAGGGGCCCAGCTCTCTGGACCCCGCCCAGGAGGGGCCCACAGGGCTGAAGGAGGCAGCATTGTACCCGCATCTCCCACCAGGCAAGTGAGCACAAGTCTCACCTGTTGTCCTCTCTCGGCCCTGAAGGGTCAGGTGGTCTGTCCCGTGGGACTTGTCACTGTGACAGAACATGAGTGGGTCCTTTGTCGTGATGTAAGCTCAGCCTGTTTTGAAAAGGGGGCTGCTGGGGACAGCCCCAGTGGAGGCAGCGTTGGGTTTGGCTTGCATGTAGAGGGCTGGCCACCTCCCATGGGGAACAGGTATGATGGGCCAGTGGGCCATCCCACAAGGCCAGGGTGCTCAGGGTGGTGCTCCCACCCAGGCAGTGCTGTCCAGAGCACCTGGAGAATAACCTGTCTCTGGGCCATGGTGGTGTTTGGCTCCTGCATTGGAGTCTGTGGCTGGTGGGGGGTGGAGTGCATAGACTTGGTGTCTGTGTGGAGACGTGGAGACGGTGCTTTTCCTTCTCTGTTTTGCTGGTTGAGATGGGTCTTGGTTGCTGTGTTGCTCAGGCTGATCTCACACTGCTTGGCTTTCACCTGTTTTGGCAGAGGCTGACCCTCGGCTGATTGAGTCACTGTCGCAGATGCTCTCCATGGGGTTCTCAGATGATGGCGGCTGGCTTACCCGGCTCCTGCAGACCAAGAACTACGATATCGGGGCGGCGCTGGACACCATCCAGTACTCGAAGCAACCACCACCATTGTAACGCGCTCAGCCCTGGCCTGTGCTGTTTTCTTGCCTCCTAGTTGTGTTAGGTAGCATAGAGCAGCAGGCCCATAAGGGCCACTTTCTCGGTCCTTCCAGGATCTTGGGGTGGGGATGAGCCATGGGGTGGGAGGGCGGGTGACTCAGGCACGGGTGACGAAGCCAGGCTTCCTGCTGCCCCTGCCATGTCGCCAGCAGCACAGACATGTCTTCTTGTCCATGGCCTTGAGCTTTCTCTGTCTTACCAGTGACTAATCGTAGACACCTAGCTGATGCTCTTGGGTGCCCTCACTGCTCACGAGTCCTGGGGAAGTCAAGGCCCAGGCCAGTGGGTTTCCTGTTGGAAGTGGTGAGGGGCTTCTGAGGGATGTTACCCATCAGCCTCCTGCATGACCACTAGTCTCATGTCTAAATGTAGTAACTGCCCTTTAAGTAAGGAAATTGCTTTGTAGCCACCCTGTTTGCTGATCTGGAATCACCTGTCATTAAATGTGCACTTTAACCCATGTACTGCCCTTCATGTCTGGGCTCACTTTTGGCCTGGTTGTGCTCGCAGATGATTCACACTGCCTATGCCAGTTCGGCATAGCCGTCTCACAGGTCATCGTCAAAGTCCTCCCCAGTTGCAAACAGGCTGCACAGTTGCGTAAGTGGGGCCTGCTGAGGCCCTTGGGCCCGGGGCCCACCTTCTCCCCAAGAGGTCCCCATGGCCTGGGCCCACTTTAGGGTCTCCCTATGAGACTTTCCTGGGCCTAGTGGGGTGCTGGTGGTGGGCCTGCAGAAGTGGCCTTTGCTGGGGGGCTCAGCCTGTGTTGGACTTACTGGTCTGGGTCCCATCTGTGTGGATGTTAGTGGCTCTGTGTCCACCTGTGAACTGTTTCCAGGTGACAAGAGAAATTGTGCCCACTTAGAAGGTGGGACTGTAACTGGTGGGGCTGGGCCAGGCTCTTCCCTCCAAAGAAGACCAGGTTTGTTGGTGCTGCACGCAGAGCTTGGGAACCAGGTATCTGCCTACAATGGAAATGCAGACACATGAGAAAGGGGCTTGGGTGTGCCCTCCCTGCCAGTATCTCACTCTGATTGCACAGTCACAGTGAGCCAGCCTCCCCCATTGCACCCTTCCTCAGTTAAGTCCTGTGAGCTGACATGTCCCGTGCATCACCAGGTGCCCATTCAGCTGTCGACCTGCAGGTCAGGTGGGGAGTGAGGCCCCCAAGACACGGCACCAAGCACTGTCACAGTGCTAGGCGTGGCTTCTGCCACTTCAGGAGCAAGAGGAGCTCTGAGGACTGGGGTTGACTGTTTATAGAGATGAAAGCAAAGACAGCAAGACCCCCACTACAGCCTCCTAGCAGTATGGACCCCTGAGAAGGTGGCTTTGCCCGAGCCCACTGTGAAGCTGCACAGGCTACATGCAGGGAGTGATACATGTAGACACAGAATCTATAGCCTGTTCTGGTTTTTGAAATGGGGTCTCCATAGTTCAGGCTGCTACTGAACTCCCCCCCCCCTTTTTTTTTCCCTCTTTTTGAGACAGGATCTCACTTTGCAGTTCAGGATGGCCTTGAGCTCACTTTGTAGCCCAGGCTGGTCTCGAACTCGCAACAATCCTGCCTCAGTCTCCTGAGTGCTGGGATTACAAGTGTGTGCCAACATGCCTGGCTGAACTTGTATTCTGACAAGGCTGAGTTGGAACCTTCGATCCTTCTGCCTCAGCCTCCTGAGGCTAGAATTATAGGCATGCACCACTACACCTGCATGATCATGGTTTTTGTAACCTCCAAGGTTCTGGGGCGTGTACCTGCCTGGGATCACTCTCGCCAGTGTAACAAGGTTTAAGGCCAGCCTGGGCACCGCAGCAAGACCTTGTCTGAGAAATGGAACGAGTACCGTGGCACAGGGGCTGGGGCATGAGCTTGACACGTGTGCAGAGCTCTGGGCCCAGCTCACGCAGCATGCAAATGTGCACTTAGACGTGTATACTCTCCAGGCTTGCTTGTGGTCTTGGGACCATAGGGGAACCCTGTCTGTCACTGACCTGTGAGTCCAAGGTGACCTCAGCGTTACCAGAGTCCAGAACCTCAAGGCCGCGTGGAGGCTGTGCTGTGCTCAGACTTCGTCTCCTGGAGAGGGAAGATTACATCAACTGCCCAGTTGTCAGCAAAAAGGGACCCCTCAGAGCTGACAGTAGCCCAGGAGAAAACTCCACAGCTATGGCAGTGTCCCAGCCCTACACCCTGGGGTTGAGAGCCTAGCTGGTGGCTCTGCCCTCTGCCTCTGCCCTGCTTGCCACTTTTAACCAGACTCTGCCTTCTGCAGACACCAGTCCTAGCAGGGCCTTGATGAAATGCTAGGAGTGTCCGAAGTCCACTTTTCCAGGCCAGAAGCTCCCAGGCCCCATCAGCTACGCTGGCCACACTTTACCCAATCAACCATGCCTTTAAAGCCAATTTTTGCCAGACATGGTGCATGCCTGCCTATAATGTCAGCACTTGGGAGGCTGAGGCAGGAGGATGGATCCCCCTTTGAGTTCAAGGCCAGCCTTGGCTGCATAAGCCAAGTTCAAGGCCAACCTGTACGACATGGTGAGGACCCTGCCTCAAAAAATCCCCAATGTGTACACACCCACCCACCCACCTACCTACCCCAATCCTTCCTACGGTCTGGGATGCAGAGAACTGGTACTGCACAGGACATCTACACCCAGTGCCTTCACAAGCACAGAGCAGTGTACCCAGCTGCTGCCAGGGAGTGTCCCTCCATGGGGCCCACCTGGCCCACCCTGCCAGAGGCAGGGGCATCTTTCTGGGGAGCACTGGCCAGTTGCAGGCTGTGTGTGGAGACCTCTGTCCAGCGGCTCCTTGCTGGGCTGTCCTGTTGGGGGAGAGGTGGTGTTGAGGTTTGGACTACAGCCCAGGGTCTCAGCCTGGCTCCCGAGACACTGGTGCTGCACATGGGGCCATACCCGGGAAAGCACTGGGGCCAATGAGTTGTAGTTTCACTGGGCTGGGAAAGGGGACTCACACCTGTAATCTAATCCCAGCACTTGGGCTGAGGCAGGATTGCCATGAACTCTGGGCCAGCCTGGGCTACATAGCAGACAGAGCCTGCCTCAAAAACCAAAACCAAAGGAAAATGGAACGGAGGTGGCCTGGGGCTGTTAACTACCCCCAAGTGTAACAGCCCTGGGACTATTGGCCAGGGCACAGCTGTATGGCCCCAAGCAGAACTGGCTACAGGACATAGTGCCCCAGGTATCCATGGACCCGCCTTAGAAGCTCACCCAGTGCCTGCTGGTGCCTCTGCCCTGTCAGCTTCCTGGGGCATGTAGTCCCTCCTGCCTAGGCCTTCCAAGAAGCTGGAAACACAGGGAGGCCTGCAACACCCAGTTTCTGGAGCATTCAATGGCATGGAGGAGCACTTGGCTCAAGGCATGACAGAGGAATACTCTTAAATGAGTGTTAGTGGAGTCCACATTCTGGACCGAAAGGCACAAATATCACCAGCCACCACCCATTTTGAAACAGGGTCTCCCTATGTACCACAGGCTGGGCTCAGCAGTTTGAGGCAGGAGGATCACCTTGTCCTCCTACCTCAAAATGCTGGGTTCACAGGCATGTGCCACCACGCCTGCTCATTCAAGTTAACTGAAGCAGCCCAGTTTCAGGGGTCATGGTAATAAAGTTCCTTCTGCTTTAATCCTACCCAAAAGAACAAGCTGGTGTCTTTTGGTGGGTTCCGCTTCCCAGCCTGGCTTAGTAACTCGGGCCGACCTGCTTTTGATTCAGTTTTGTTTTCTCTGGCTCTTCTCTGGGAACCCAAGACCAACATCTGCTGCCTAGGCCACCTGGACTCATTCTGTGGGCCCAGAGCTTCCTGGCTGTCATCCTGTGGTTCTGCCTGGCCTGGCCAGGCTTCCAGGCACCGCCCTTGGGGACCTGCAGAGAGAGACGCATGCATGCTCTGGGGCACGACAGGATGGTGAGAGCGAAGTCGTCAGGCGCAGGGCCCAGCGTGGTGCCAAGACTGGCGGGGCCTGGGGATACCTCTGGGATCTGAATCCACCCAGCAGCTGGGCTGAGGGCAGACCCTAAACTGAGATGGGTAGGCATCCTGCCACAGGCGGCTGTGGGGCAGTGCTGGTCTGAACTTCTCTGCAGATGGGGACCCTGCAGACCACAAGACTACAGGGCCTGCACCCAGGAAGTTCAGCTGGGCTGCACCATCCTGCTCTCTCCACTTGCATGCCTGAGACAGCATTAATCTGATCTGTCATAGATGAGCCAGTCTGGCCCCCACAGGGAGGGAAGACAGACTCTTGGCCTTTAGCCTACTATTCAAGGCATGACTTGGGTTTCCATCAGAGCACTGCGGACTGAAAAGCTGCTTTCACTGAAGAATGACTCCCGTCAGGTGTGGTGGTGCACAGTGCAATTCCAGCACTCAAACTCAAAGCAATCCTCCTGCCTGATCCACCAGACTGCAGGGATTGCAGGTGTGGCACCACACCTGGCTCCAGGTGCCCCCATGGGTGACTGAAACCAGGACAAAGTTTGACCTTCATTTTGGGTCTGTCTCCTTTATCACCTAAAAGCCTTTGGGTCAGATCCTCCCTCAGCTCCAGATAAAGCACATTCATCATGCAGGGAACGTGGGTCTAATTGCTGGTTCTACAATGACTTGGCCCTGACTTCACAGAACCCATCCCATCCCCCTTCAAGGCTGAGGACCAGGATGAGCGATTCCAGGGACAGGTAGTGGCCAGGGACCCTAAACAGTCTCCAGCCACAGCCACTGTGACAGCCCTGACCCACAAACATCTCAGGGAGACATTAGGGACAGTGACTTCAGTCACCCTGCAAATCAGCATCAGGAATGAGGACAGTCTCCAGCACTCCCCACAGACCCACAGAAGCTGGTCCTGGTCCTCTGACCTCCACCCGTGCTTCAAGCAGAGGCCCCACTACTTGCTGACTCTGTCCACTCAGGCAGCCTGTGGACCTCACTGCCATGCGTGTGGTGCTTTTCTGTGACCAGTCCTCCTTAGGGGACCCCTCATGTCCCATCCAGTGACAGCGGGACTCCCACGGGGACAGCAGCCTCTCACCACCCAGGGAGAGCCGGGTGTGTGCTCCATGTGTAGGGTGTGGGTGGCAGGGAGACTGCCAATGGCTTACACTTGCAATCCCAGGAGGCTGAGGCAGGAGGAGCCTAAGTCTGAGCCCAGCCTGGGAAACTCAGTGACTTAGTGAGACTGCTTCAGAACAAACAAACAAAAGGACTAGGAATGTAGCTCAGTTCAGAGGCTCTGGATTCAGTCCATAGTATTGAAAAGTTATAACCCTACATAAGCACCTCTACCTTAGTTATCTTTTACTCAATAGAAGCCAGTAATTGGGCTATCGGGAAGATGAAATAAGACCACCTATGTGAACGGCCTACTCTGAGGAGTTCAGGTGAGCAGTTTTCCTGTGAGCTGCTGCCTGGACTCTTCACCTTCCTATGATGTGAGAGCTCAACTCTAGCTGGGTGTGGTGGTGCACGCCTGTAATCAGCACACAGGACGATGAGTCAGGAGGATTCCTGCAAGTTTGAGGCCAGTCCGGGCTACATAGAGAGACCCTGACTCAAAAAAACAAAAACCAAAAGCAAAACAACACCACCACAATGCCAAGGTGCGGCAGAACTCAACGGCAGAGAGAGCAGTGCTTGGCATGTGCCAGGTCTGTCTTCAGAACAGCCAGCGTGACAAGACGGAGGCTGCTCTCGAGGGAGCTTCTCTGTGGCTCTGCCCTTGCTCTCCACTGCAACTGCAGCACGCTGCTGTGTCTAAGGGCAGACTTAGAAACTGTTAATGCTGACTTACTGAGGTGTCCCATGTGCTAAAATATACCCGTTTAGGCATACAGTAGATGAGGTATTTTCTTGAGATGGGGTCTCCCATGCTGGCTTGGAACTCACAGTGATCTTCCTGCCTCAGCCTCCCTAGTGCTTAATTACAGGGGTGCACCACCACACCCAGCAGGAATTGCTTTTAAGGACGAGTGTGTGTGTCCCCATGTCTGCTTTATCTCTTCCACTGGCCATTGCCTCCAGCCATTCCCTTTCTCTTCTCTGGACAGTCTTCTCAGTGCCTCCGCGTCCCTCACCTTCCCCTCCGCTCTCTACTGTTTCTCCTGCCGTCAGGGCTGGGACTGGAACTCGGGCCCCAGGTATGCCGAGTGTGTGCTCTACCCCCGAGTGACACCCCCAGTCTCTCAAGCTCTGCACTCAGTGCTCAGTGCTCAGTACGGATGTCCTCAGGTTCCCACCCCATTTTGCTGCCCGTCTCTCCCAAGGTGCTAGCAGGCTGTGAGCAGCAAGCTGAGGCTGTGGGCTGTGGGTCCCCACCTTCCCTAAGGTGGCTCAGCAGCTCTGTCTCTCCCTGCCTCCCAGGAATCTGACCTCCCTGATGCGGGCTGGGGGGCGGGGGAAGGGGCAAGGACCACAGGGAGGCACGGGCACAGCCAATCACAAGGCATCTGGCCTTGAACTCATTTTATCCTAGGCTGGCCTCAAACTCCAGGGAACCCTCCTGCCTCAGCCTCCTGAGGGCTGGGATTACAGGTGTGCACCACTACACCAGGCTATGAGACACAATTTCTGATCTTTCACTTACATGTAACAGGAAGCTAAATGAGTTTTTTGATAGTTTATACATGGTATGATAGCAAGTGAGCACCTGTTAGGATGATTTTTCCCAATGATTTCTAAATTTTTTTTTTTCGGTACCAGGGATCAAACTCAGCACCTTGCACTTGCCAGGCAGGCGCTTATTCCACTGAGCTATATCCCCAACCCCCGAATGATTTCTTTATATAAAGAGGGATAAGGCTGGATTATGGTGGCGCATGCCTGTAATCTCAGCACTCAGGAGGCTGAGGCAGGAGGATTGTTGTGAGTTTGAGACCAGCCTGGGCTACAAAGTGAGCTCAAGGCCAGCCTGAACTGCATAGCAAGACTCTGTCTCAAAAAAGACAGAAAAAGGAAAAAAAAGAGGGATGACTTTGGAATTCTGGGTGTGAAAATTCTTTTTCCCCTACCCACTGGGCTGCACAGCATACTTCCTTTCCAGCTTCAATAAATGTGTACTTTGTGCCTGCTGTGATCCAGCACTCAGGAAGCTGAGGGGTGGATCACCACAAGTTCAAGGCCAGCCTGAACTACATAGCGAGACCCTGTCTTAAAAACAACACAAAAGAAAAAAAACACCTTTCAGATTAATCAGTAAACGTAAGCACAGAGTTCCCCTGAATTCTGTGCATGGCTCTAGCAAATGGGCTGAATCTGAGAAAGGATTGTTGGTGTTATGGCCGTGTCAGGACTTCCCCACAAAACTAAAGCACTCCTGGGAGCTTTCCAGAGGGTGGAGCTTTGCAGAGTGCATGGCCCCACCCAGAAGGCAGGTCACCTGGGAAGGATGAAAGGCAGAGGCAGCTTTGTCCAGCTTCTGAGCTTCCCATACCAAGGGTCCTGTGTGCGCCCTGCCCTGCCCAGCGATGCAGTTCTGCACAGATGTGTCCACAAGCTACATCCTCAGCCCAGCATGTATACCCTCTCTCCTCTGTGGCCCTTGAGATTGAACCCAGGGATGCTCTACACTGAGCTATATCGATACCCAGCCCTTTTTATTTTAATTTTGAGATAGGTTCTGACTAAGTGGTCCTGGTAGAACTTGAACTTGTGATCCTCCTGCCTCAGCGTTCTTAACCTGAGATTCACTTTAGTTTTGACAGTATTTCAGCGCATTTAAAGTACTGTAGCTGAACTGCATATCGAGATTTGTCTCAAAGAGACAAACCCCTCCCCCCGCCAAAACTGTAGCTAGCATTTCCTCTGGGAGGATTGTTCGTGGCATTTAATTTGCCATCTGATGATCTCTTTGCTCTATGCTACCACCACCCAGTCAAGACAAAACAGGGCAAGACAACGTGCCTTCCAAACCACCATACCTGAGTGACAGCTCAGAAGTCTGTCCCTGCAGCAGATTTAGTTTTTGAACATGGCGTCTGCAGTCAGCACCAGAGCCCTCACCATAAGCCTGAGAAAGAAAAACCAAAACAAACTAAGATATAGGTATCCTTGGAGAATGCTAAGGAACAGGCGCATGTGAGCAGAACTCAGGGAGCGTGGACTGTATTCCGCAAGGGCGAAGGTGCCTGCAGCGGTGTGGGGAACCATGGCCCCGTGCACTTCTTCCAGGGTGGGCACAAACCAGTAGGCTCTGGAGTCACATGCTGCCCCCAGCTCCTGAACTCCACCATCAGGGACAAACTCAGCCCCCAGCCCTGCACAAAATGGGTCACGAACATGAAAAGGTCACTAAGGAAGCCGTCAAAACATATGAAATGATGCCTGCTCTCAGCGATAAAGGAGCATAGGACAGAATGACGCACTGCGTTGGGCCTGGTGGTGCTCACCTGTTGGTGGGCATCTGCTGAGTTCTTGTGTGCGCCAGGTCCTGGCTAGAGGCGGTATCACTGCACTCAGCCCCAGCCACCCGAGGAACAGGAGGAGGAGGAGGAGACGGGAGGGGTAGGGCGGGTGGGCCAGCGTCTGCAGGAGACCTGTTCTGCTGCTATGGTCTTGAGGTTATTTCTTCCGTGGTAATGGAGAATGAACCTAGGGCCTTTGCACTGAACTACACCCCCAGCCCACTTTATTTATTTATTTTATTTTAAAAAATAAAAGCATAAAAACATATTAACAAACAGACACAAATTAGCATAAGAAATAGTACAATCAAAACTGATTTACAGACAAGGTGACATGGACTCAACATTGGTTGTTGCTTTACCTATTGATATCTTCGAAGTGTATATACATGAACACAGATACAGACATGCGAAATTGGTCAGACAATCATCTCAACAACAGAAAAACAAAAAACAGAAAACAAAAGACAAAAAATTAAAAAACAACAACAACAACAACAAAAACCCCAACAATAGTTGCTGCTTTGCATATTGATATCTTCGAAGTGTGTGCTCAGGATAACAGCCCACTTTATTTTCTAATTAATTAATTCCTTTTTCCCCCACTATTTTTAAGACAGTCTAAGTTGCTAAATTGCCCTGGCTTGGCTCAAACTTTTTTTTTTTTTTAAAGACAAAAGAACGGAGACATATGAACCAGAATAAGCCACAAACAATACCAAAAATACAAAACCATACAGAATATAGTAAGGAATTAGCACTGGACGTTGTACTACACAATGTTATCTTCACATTAGTTAACACACAAACATTAAAGGCAATACCAAATTATAGAGAAGATAGTAGGGAATTAGCACTGGATGCTGTATAATATAAAGTTATCTCCACTTCTGTTAATACAAAAACAATTGAGGAAATACAGAATTATAGAGAACACAGAAGGGAATTAGCCCTGGATGCTGTCCTACATAATGTTACCTTCACCTTTGTTACTCAGTTACACAGATGATGGCCCATTTGATCATTCAGTTTTCTCCTCCCTCATCTCTGTTGTCCTACCACTCAGTCATCTTCCCTGTGATAATAACTGTACTCTTGGGTTTATCTATACCCCTGGACTCTCACCTTGGGAAGAGATATAGCTGCCTCAGACTATACTATAGCATACATGGGTGTATACAAACTGCCATGGTCGGAGGTGGAAAAGCACCTATGCTTACAGCGGACCGCCCGGCTCTGCCCCGTCATCGCGCTATGGGTGGGGGCGGGTCCAGTCCGTGGGGCGCCCCCTGCCACAGCGGAGCAGCCGCGGGGCCCTCAGCGGAGCATTGGCTCAAACTTGTGATCCTCCTGCCTTAGCCTCCCTCAGTGCTAGGATAACAAGTTCTTTTACTTTTTGAGATGAGGTCTCAGCATGGTGCCCAGGATGGCCCTGAATTCCTGGACTCAAGTGATCTTCCCGTCCCACCTTCCCACGAGGCTGGGACTAAAGGTATGCACCACGGTGCCTGGTGCTGTGGTTTCCCCAGTCAGCCCCTCTCGTTGTGCGTTCTCCCACACGCAGGATAAAAGAACTGTGTCTGTGCATAGACCTTTCCTGTCATTATTCCCTGAACGATGCAGTGTGACACCTATTTATACAGCACTAGGGATCACGAACATGCCGGAGATTTTCAATATACGGGGGAAGCAGTGTTTCACACGGTAGTCCTAGCTAATTGAGAGAGGCTGAGGCAGGAGGATCATAAATTCAAGCCTAGTCTGGGCAATTTAGCAACTTAATGAAATGCTGCCATAAAATAAAAAAAGGGTTAGAGATGTAGCTCAGTGCAAAGGCCCTACGTTCAATCCTCAGTACCACCATCACAAAAAAATGTAATGGAAGGAGGTGTGTTGGTTATATGCAAATCCTAGCCCATTTTATTTATTTTTTATTGATATGTATTTATTTATGTTGATTTTTTGAGACAGGCTCTTGCTGTGAGGCTCAGGTTGGCCTCAAACTCATGGTGATCCTCCTGCTCAGCCTTCCAAGTGCTGGGACTACAAGATGTACTCCACAACATCTGCCTCTTAGGTCATGTAGAAGGGAACTGAGTATCCTAATGTGATGTTGGAGGCCCTGGAACCCCCACATAAGGGACAATTACAACTGATCTTTTTTTGTCTTTTTGAGTTTTCACTATGTAGTTCAGGCTGGCTTTGAACTCCCAGCAGTGACTGCTCTTGCTTCGCCTGAGTGTGGAGACTGCAGGCCTGCGGGACAGAGAGCAGGCAGGAGGGAGAAAAGGACTGCGGCACTGCACCTGGCCGGGCTGGTGCGCTGCAAGTGAGGTCCAACGTGCAATGAAGGAGAGATAGGCGCTACTTGTGAACGGCACTCCTGACAGGTCACAGGCATGGGATTCCTGATTTCAGGTGAGTGGGAGCTTGGCAAGATGCAAGGGTACGAGGCAAACATGTGGTGCCCACTTGGACAGCCCCAGAGACCTGGTTCATCTGTACCAGTGCGTGGTGCAAATGCCCAAGCCCCTTGTAATCCCACCACTCAGGCTGAGGCAGGAGCATCAAGGTGAGTTCAGCCCTTCCTTACTCCAGGGATCCAAAGGTTGGTGGTGGGGCAGTGTGTAGGGAGGGACTGAAGCTGGAAACTGGCACATGAATGGGGGCAAGACAAGGCCAGAGTGATTAATGCAATCAAGCTTCTAGCCTGAGACAGTTCCAGTCACCTGTTTCTAGGCAATACTTTGTCCTGTGACACTAACGTTGTCAAATGTGTAAATAAATGCCCCTAGGTGGTAGTTCAGTTCCTTTTCCTCCCACCAGGAGAGAGCTCCACCTGACCCCAGCTTTCTTCACCCTCTCCCTGCTTTCCCCCAGGAACACTGAGAGCAGCATGGGACACAGCAGTAGTTGTGGGCACCCCAGGCAGTGGGCAGAGCCCAGGGTGTGGCTCAGTGGAGAGGGTGTGCTCGGTGACTGCCACAGCCTTGGTGTGGCCCCAGCCCCGGACCCCCGAATCAGGAAAGCTGAGATGACACAGGAGGTGGGTGTGCAGAGCTGGCTAGGAATAAGCAGGACCTGCTGTGACAGGATCCCAGTGCCGTGCCATATAATTCCCAGGACCCCCACTGTGGAACTCACGGGCCCCAACAGAGGTCACTGAACAGAAGGACACAGTGCCACAGGAGCCGCTATCTGACCCCTCAGTGTCTTCCCACACAGCAGAGTGCACTGTTACTTTTACCTTTATCCTTAGGGGGGCATGGGGGCGCACGCCTGTAATCTCAGCACTTGGGAAGCTGAGGCAGGAGGATCTTTGCGAGTTCGAGACCAGCCTGGGCTACAAAGTGAGCTCAAGGCCAGCCTGAACTGCGTAACGAGACCCTGCCTCAAAAACACACATACAGGGCTGGGGATATAGCTCAGTGGAATAAGCGCTTGCCTAGCAAGCGCAGGGTCCTGAGTTCGATCCCCAGTACCCCCCCAAAAAACCACATACATAAAAACAAATAAATAAAATAAAAAGATAAAAAAGCTAAGGCAAAATCCTATATCTTTTCCTTTACTTGTTCAACCCAAGTTCACTCTACAGAGCTGGTTTCTCCCCCAGCCCTTCACCCTTCACCTCTGAAATAAACCCGGGCACTGTTTCTGGCTTATCTTACCTAATACTTTGTTCAAGGCAGGAAGGACCTGGGATACCTTTCCCTGGTGCCGTATCTAAGAGAACTAATGGAGAGCACTTCGGCACTGCCAGCCAGCCAGGAGATGACATTTTGGTTGGGCAGCCACAAAGGAAAGCTCAGGCACCGGAGGCCAAGTCAGGCCCACGCAGGGCTCACTTTCTTTCTCTCTGTGCGGTTCCTTTTCTCCCTCCTCCCTGCACTCTGCCCCACAGGCCGGGAATGCAGGAGCCAATTCTCAAGGTGCAGAGAGCTGTTTGCTGGTTTTCTAGCTGTGCGGTGGGTGGGGAAGGAATGCAGGCTTTTGTTTCTCCTTCCAGCTGCTCGCATTCACTGCATGGAGATGCCCTGTTGTCCAGCCTTCTCTGCACTTACTCCAGTTAGCAACGGCTCTCTCCCGGCCTGGCTCTGGCCGGGGTGCAGCCACCTCCCCGTGCTGCGTGGCCACGCATGACCTCTGCGTGGTGCGCATCGGGGGCTGCTGCCACCCTTTTTTCCCCATCTCCTCTTTTCTTTGTACAGTGACTGGCCTTAGGAGACAAACTTCTGATTTTGAACAGCATACGGCCTTGTGAGAACAAGAGAGGAAACTTCTTTATTCTCACACAAAAATGAAAGCTGTATAGTACTCTATCCCTTTAAGGACTCAGGCAGCTCTGCTGGTACATAACCTTGGAGGGGCACAGCTACCCCAAAGGCCCGCTCCTGGCCCATAGTGTGACCTTCTCACCAGGCTGGGGAGGGCACCCAAGGGAAAAGAGCTGGCTGGGGAGAGGGCTCAGAGGCATACACTGCCTGGCGAGTGCGAGGCTGTGTGCGATTCCCAGTACCAAAAGAAAAGAATTTCCAAGGCCTTTAAGCCAATTCCCAGTCACTGGAGAAGCCTGCCTGAGGCCACTGCCAGCGCACTTTTATGCTTCCCTGTTTAAATGCAGAGAAGTTAAAGACCTATGCCTGATGCCTGAAGGAAACAGCACTTCCTGTGTGTGAGTGTAGGAAAACAGCCATTCAGCCTCAGTACTTTTTCCATCTGAGTAAATGAAAGAGATGTTTTCCCATTGGTTTCACTCTGGCTAAGCAGTCATCACTTGTGATTCCAGCTGAGCCATCAGATGGACTAGGATAAACACAAGCTGAGCATCTGGGGTCCAACGAAGTGGCTACGAGAACTCTGCTTCACTTGTTGGCGACCGGACTGGCCAACAGAGGCCCGGCCCCCCAGGAGCTCACGGGTCCCCAACCTGGAGAAAAAGGGCTTTTCATGGTAAATGAGGCCAGCATCACTCTAAGGTTTGGACAGAGACATCCGTCCAGGTTGTGTAAAGTCTCACAAGGGGCGCCTGTGGATTTCAGGTCTCCTCAAGCATGGGATGCTACCTTAAGGAGTGCAGGCCTAGCTGTCTCCTCTCCATAGGTCCTAAGACAAGCAGAGGGGAAATCTGTGGGATCTCATCACCACAGACATTCCACTACTAGGCTGTACCCTGGACAAACGGGACAGGTTTGACCCTGACAATTTAAAACAAAACCAGCTCACCTACTTCTGTAGTATGGCTATAGTGTTGTCTGGGTTTAACATGACTGGGACGTGGTACACTATGGATATGGGACTGCTATCTTAAACCCTGATACTGTTCCCCAGTCACTGCGTGTCACTGGGAACATAAGACGCCTCATGCTCATGCTCAGACTTCTGTGACCCTTTCTCAAAGGGAGTGCTCAAAACCACGGCACTTAGTGTGAGCCCTGAGGGAGACGAGAATACCCCATACCCCGGAGGACCTGTCCTGAGACTCCCATCGGTCTCTTGGGGATCTCGGTCTTGCTTATTTATTTAGGAAGCATAAGCCAATAAATCAGGCACATTCCTTGCAAGTGACCCTTAGAGCCCATTGCTCCAGAGGAGCCCAGCACTCTGCAGGGAACACACAGCATTAAGCCCTGCAGGTTGAGCCTGAAGAGTTGCTTCCTACTGCTTTGGCTCACAACTTGCCCAGCCCCTGAGAAGTCCCAGGGATGGAAGGAAGCATGCGAATGCAGTTCCAGACACCCAGGTGTGCAAGGAAAGAGCAGGCCAACTGCCAGAAGATGCTAGCAAGTCTGTGGTGGGTTCCAAACTTTGACCCTTGCTTTTAACTTGTCATGGCGGCCAGTGCGATTCATCTTGGCCTCTTACTATAACACAGATGAAAGACAGACTCCTACAAGAGACTAGGAACTACACTTTATATTTTTAAATTTTTTGTCTTTTTGAGACAGGGTCTCGCTGTGCAGTTCAAGCTGGCCTTGAACTCAGTGTAGCTCAGGCTGGTCTTGAACTCACGATGATCCTCTTGCCTCAGCCTCCCAAGTGCTGGGATTGCAAGCACATGCCACCATGCCCAGCAAAGGTGGCCTTTTGAAGCCATGTCAGTCCCCTTGAAAGACTCCCATTTTCCCTGCATTTCCCCTCAGAATGGAAGAGGGGTTGAGGGCAGGGGAGGGGAATGGGAAAAAAGAAGAATCCCGGTGTGTCATGTCCAAGTGCAAATTCCCTATGATGAATGAGATCACTGTGTGCACCTAAAATGTACAAAAAAACCCTTAATTAATTAAAAAAATAAAGCCCTTAAGAGAATACAGGATAAGCCAGGTGTGGTGGTATAGGCCTGTTGGAGACCACTACAAAGTGTCTCTGAGCAGGAGCCACTTTTTTTTTTTTTTCCCATCGTCTTTTTGAGACAGGATTTCACTATGCAGTTCAGATTATCCTTGAGCTTACTTTGTAGTCCAGGCTGGCCTCAAACTCACAAGGATCCCCCTGCCTCAGCCTCCCAAGTGCTGGGATTACAGGCATGAGCCACCATACCCAGCAAAGGATTTAACATTAACCAATTGGCTTTCCATGTTTACTTGTAGGTTGTGTGAAGCTTAGGCTCCTTGTCTAAGGATGGGTAGTGGACTCATTGTAAGTGAACCTCTGTGAGTCCCTGGTCACCCTGAGGCCTGTGTTGGCCTGTGAAGCTGTGACACCTCAAAGGACAAGACCAGGCCACGGCTGAGGACATCTGGCTCCAACCCTAATTAACTACAAGGAGGCTGTAGCTGCAGGCATTTCACTCCTGAGGTGAAGACCTTCCCGGGGATAACACAGTTCTCCTAAATTAATATAATGTGGGATTACCATGTCCTGCCCAGATTTCTGCATTTTCTTCAGTGTCCCCTCCTTTCTTTGTAAACCAAATAAATCCGGGCTGCTCAGGTAAGTCTTTGTCTAAACCCAGAGAATATCCAAGCTGTAAGAGAGTGAGACCCTCCTGGAGCCCTGAAATCATTTCCATTGTCTGTTTATTTAAGCCTTCTCCTCTACTCCTTGGGAGATTGTGGCCCTGATCAACCCAAAATAAATAAGGGTTATTTAACTCAATATAGGCCTATAATCCCAGCACTTGGGGAGGCTGAGGCAGGAGGATCACTGTGAATTCAAGGCCAGCCTGGGCTACAAAGTGAGTTCAAGGTCAGCCTGAACTGCACAGTGAAACTCTGTCCCGAAAAGACCAAAACCAGTGGCCCTGAATCAAGGCCAGCAGTTTTCTGTAGGTGTTGGTTTCAAGCAGGAGCCTAAAGTGTTATCTTTCTATGGTCTGTTGGCCATTTCAGACCTTTGAAATGTAATGGTCAATTCATTAGAAAGTAACAAATAACTAAATAAATTTTACGAGAGGACTTCAAGATGGCAACCGAGTAGACAGCGGAGAAAGAACCTCCTAGAAGAATGCCACTCAGACAAAGGAATATAGGAATATAGCAACATGTGAAGGACAGAAGGGAAAGAGGTGGGTATCCTGAACTCAGGAAGGATCTGAAATGGGAATTGAAGCCCTTGGAAAGACTAAGCAAAACCTCTGCTGGAGGAAAGGATCGGAGATCCCCCTGGTGCAGTCGGGGGGAGAGGAGAAGGAGGAAGTCACTGCTCCAAGCACACCCATGGCCCATGCCCTCGTTCCGGCATTCGCAGCTTCAGCTTCGGAGACCCACCCTCACAGAAGCCTCCCGACTCAGCCAGGGGAAGGCGGAGTTCTGAGAGCTGGTCCAGGGCTGGAGAGGGGAGGGCACAGCCAGCAAAGGAGGCAATGGTGGTTGTGAGCAGTTGTTGAATCCAGTGTGAGAATGAGAGGTTGCGACAGCCACTGGGGCAGAGTCCCCACCCTGCGGCAACGTTCCTAATCAGCGCCTGGAGAGAATCAATGCAACCAGTACACAGCCCACCACGCCCGGCTCTGCACCTGCCTCGAGGCGGTGGCCCCCTGCCTCTCTGCTGGGTGAGCGGCTACCAGTGGAGAGCAGCGGAGAACCTCAGCAGTGAGCCGCGGTGGCTCCCAGGGATCCGGCCGAGGAGTGGATGGGGGCTCCAGCACCGCAACGGGAGGGAGATGCAGATGGAGGTGGCTCCCGTGGCTCCACGCCCTTCTCACTCCAACATCAGGCAGGAAGCACGACCTGGGTTGCCAGAACTCAGCTCCCACACTGAACTCTCTCTGGGAGCACCTTAAGTCTCGGGGGCTTGAGCAAGCACCGCCTGTTCCTGGCAACAATGGGACGAATCCACGGTCTTCAGGACTCACCCCAAACTATTAATATGAGCACCAAGAGGGTCTCCTCACAGCTTGCACATATGAACCTTGCATGAACCCATAGCAACAAATTAGATGAAAAGCAGCAGACTGGGAGTCTGAAAAACAACATACTCTATACAGCAGACCCGAGAAAATCCTCCAACTCTATTCTAGAACTAATCTTTAAACTCAGTTCATACCCTGAAGTAACACAGTGAGAACGGGCTGGGGAGATTTCAAGCCCTTATACCAAGCATCGTAAGTTCGTCCAGTGCCCAGCTGCAAGGGGTGGGGAATGGTAATACTGGAGATCGGGAGGAGGAGAAGAAAGGGCCTCTGGCATTGAGGCAACGGGACAGAGCCGAACGGGTCACTGAGGGCACCTTGACGGGGGCACATCCCCCACAGCTGCTCCGTTGTGGGCCCCGCGGCTGATCCAATGAGGGCTCCGTGGCTGCTCTGCTGTGGGCCCCACTGAGGGCGCCCCATGGACTGGACCCGCCCCCACCCACAGCACGGCCACAGGGTGGAGCCAGGTGGTCCGCTGTGAGCATACGTGCTTTCCCACCTCCAACCATGGCAGTTTGTATACACCCATGTATGTTATAGTATAGTCTGAGGCAGCTATATCTCTTCCCAAGGTGAGAGTCCAAGAATTTAGATAAACCCAAGAGTACAGTTATTATCACAGGGAAGATGACTGAGTGGTAGGGCAACGGAGACGAGGGAGGAGAAAATTGAATGTTCAAATGGGCCATCATCTGTGTAACTGAGTAACAAAGGTGAAGGTAACACTATGTAGGACAGCATCCAGAGCTAATTCCCTTCTATGTTCTCTATAATTTGTATTTCCTCAATCGTTTTTGTATTAACAGAAGTGAAGATAACTTTATATTATGCAGCATCTAGTGCTGATTCTCTACTGTCTTCTCTATAATTTGGTATTTCCTTTAATGTTTATGTGTTAACTAATGTGAAGATATCATTATGTAATACAGCATCCAGTGCTAATTCCCTACTATGTTCTGTATAATTTTGTATTTTCGATATTGTTTATGGCTTATTCTGGTTCATATGCCTCCATTCTTTTGTCTTAAAAAAAAAAAAAAGACCAAAACCAAACCAAACCAAACCAAATCAAAACAAAAACAAACAAAAAAACCAGAATGGTATAAGACCTCTACCTCATTAATGAGGAGAAGGCTGTCATTCCAATCCATCCTCTAATGGCAAATCAATATACAATTCTCTGCCAAATTTCAGGGGATACCGACTGGTTCTCAGTCTTGACTGCAACCCCATTAAAAGAGAAAAAGAATAATATACTTGGACAGCTCTCCCCCAGGGGTTTCGAGTCCCCACCTTTTTGCTTACACAGTAGAAAGACATAAGGAGCCTAAAGTTAGAACAAGGATCCGTCTGGGGTATGTAGGTGATGCTCTGCTGACAGCCCAGCTCAGGAACTATTTAACTGTAACATGGTATAAACTCTTAACTTCCCAGCTAGGCAGGGATATAAAATCTAACAAAAAAAAAAAGAAAAGAAAAGAAAAGAAAAAAGGGCCCAGATATCCCTCCATAAGGTTCTGTATCTGGGACATATTTTTTCCCCTGGGGAACAGTGGCTGTCTAGGGACTATTTGTGCTATTTGTGACCATGGGCCTCCTGCCACCATACAGTGGCTTTTTCCTTCCTGGGAATGGCAGGTTTTTTTTTTGTTTTTGGTTTTTTTTTTTTTTTTTTTTTTTGGTCTTTTTGAGACAGGGTCTTACTATGCAGTTCAGGCTGGCCTTGAGCTCACTTTGTAGCCCAGGCTGGTCTTGAACTCACAACAATCCTCCTGCTTCAGCCTCCCAAGTGCTGGGATTACAGGCATGCACCACTGTGCCTGGCTAATGGCAGGCTTTTGTAAGGTCTGGGTGGCTAATTCCATTTCATTCCCTTCCTTTTCCTTTTCTTCTTCCTCCTTCCCCCTTCCTGTCCCTCCCTCCCTTCCTTCCTTCCTTTCTTCTCTCTCTCTGTCTCTCTTTCTCTCCCTCCGTCTCTCTTTCAGACAGGGTCTCACTATGCAGTTCAGGCTGGCCTTCAACTCACGCTGTAGTGCAGGCTAGCCTCCAACTTGCAGCAAACCTCCTGCCTCAGCCTCCAAGTACTGGGATTACATAAACACAGGAGCCACCATGCCTGGCTTAGCTACCTAATTTTTGACTAATGGCAATGCCTTTATATTCTGCAGCAAAAGGTCCTGAGTCTGTCCCCCTAGAATGGCAAAAGTGACTAACAGTGCCTTTAGAAAAATAAAGCATGCCCTTATTTAGGCTCCAGCATTGGAAATATCTGACTTAAAAAAAAAATCTTCTTTCTCTATGTATTAGAAAAGGAAGGAATTGCATTGTCTTGAGAGCCATGACAAGAGCCCTGTGCCTAGTAATATACTTCTCAAAAAAGTTAGATGGGGTGACTGCTGGATGGCCACCCTGCCTGAGAGCAACAGCAGCTACAGCTGCACTAACAGAAGAAGCTGCAAAGTTCACTTTGGGACAGAGACTGGAAGTTCTGACTAACCATCAGGTCAGAGCTATTCTGGAGAAAAAAGGTTACCTCTAATTAACAGGGGGACAGCTCACTAAGGCTCATGCCATACTCTTTAGACACTCCAAGGTTATTATAAAAACTTGTACTACTAGCTAGGCATGGTGATGCAAGCCTATAATCCCAGCACTTGGGAGGCTGAGGCAGGAGGATCACCACAAGTTTCAGGCCAGCCTAGGCTATATACTGAGTTGAAAGCTAGACTCAGCTAAAGTGTGAGACCCTGTCTCAAACAAACACCAAACTTGCACTACTATTAACCTTGCTTCTTTGATGCCTATAACCCCAAAGGTTAGCCGCTCTTCTGAGCAAGTTATCTCCCAGACCTATGCAAATAGGCAGGACATCAGTGATCTGCTCCTCCAGAATGCTGAGGAATTATGGTTCACTGATGGAAGTAGCTTTGTCCAGAAAGGATACTGAAAAGCAGGTTATGCAGCTGTCAGCTCAGAACAGGTCACTGAAGCTAAACATCTTCCCCCAGGAACCGCTGATCAAAAGGCACAGCTGGTAGCTCTTACTCGGGCATTGATATTGGGAAAAGACACAAGGCTAAACACCTATATAGCCTTTCCGATGCTACACTCATGCAGCAATCTGCAAGGAAAGAGGCTTACTGAAAAATAAACAATCACCCATAAAACACTGACAGAAAATTCAGCTCCTACAGGCAGTCTATCTTTCCAGACAGGTGGAAGCTGTAAGTCTCCAATCAAACCTCACTGTCCCAGTCCCCGACCTGCTTATCAGCAGAAGAACTACTGTCCGCAGGGAACTCAGCTCTGTAAGTTGTCATCATTGACAAGCACAGGAAAGGAGATGAGGTAGGACGATGAATTTTGTAGCTTCTGGAGACACCTGGCAACACTGAAAATGATGTAAAATTGCCCGAAAACTCCAACCACAGATATTCACTGGGACCTTCCTAACTCATGTCCCTTGCCTTCTCTCTATCCCTATAAAAGAAACACACTTCTCTTTGGGGCAAATGGTCTTATAGCACTCTCTGCCTGAACCCAGGCACAATAAATCCCACACCATGTTACACAAGCCTGGCAGTCTCTGCTGTGTACATATGTTACAACAGTCATGCACTGTAAAGGACGCCAGAGACACATAACTAAAACTTCCTTGGGAAGTTAAAAGGCTGAGCCAGGCGTGGTGGCGCACACCTGTAATCTCAGCACTTGGGAGGCTGAGGCAGGAGGATCGTTGCAAGTTCAAGACCAGCCTGGGTTACAAAGTGAGCTCAAGGCCAGCCTGAACTGCATAGCAAGACCCTGTCTCAAAAAGACAAAACAAAACAAAAAATGAAATTAAAAGGCTGATAGGGAGGCAAAAGCAGCCCTACAGCCCCTTAGGACTCTGGCTTTATTCCCAGCTCTTAAGGAACCATTAAAACCAGCCTCCTCCTCCTCCAATGGATGAGCCTTAGGACAAGGAGAATTAAAAAGGGACTCCTGGTGTATTCAGTAAATAAATTGCTCCTTCCCCAAGGGGTACAATGGGAGGCTATAAGAACACTCCCTGACTCCTTCCATATGGGAAGACATGCTATACTGGAAATGGTCACTTGAATTTTCACAGGACTAGGACTATAACAACCTCCCAGAAGGTCTGCAAAGCTTGCCCACTTTGTGCCTACAACCCAGGTAAGCACCAACCGCCTCCTTCATTAGAACCTGTACAGAGAGGGACATACTGTGGCAAGGACTGGGAACTAGACTATCCATATGCTAGCACACGAAGGGCTTAAACAGGTGTTCGTCCTAACTGGCACTTCTACGGGCTGGACTGAAGCCTTCCCTACCAATTCAGAAAAGGCTCCCATCAGAAAAACCAAGGTGCTTCTTAAATCAGCCCTAGATTTGGACCACCCAAGACTCCAGATAATGGACCTTCTTTTACCCCCAAACAACTGGGAGTGCAAAGGCTTTAGGAATAAAGTACTACCCTCATTCCACTTGTCAGCCTCAACCTTCTGCAAAGGTAGAGAGAACCAACCAGATGCTAAAGCGAGCTCGGGCAAAGCTTTGCCAAAAGGCATCTGAGTCCTGGCTCCAGTCGGTGCCAGTAGCACTCATGGCATGCCCCAAACTGGGCTAAGTTTGAGCCCACCTGAGATGTTATACAGAAGGCCATTTCTACCCTGATATGACAGTAGGCCCGGAGACTAGAAGCTTTTATAATAGCTCATCAATCTGAGGCAAGTACAAGCTCTCCTCATGTATAGAACGGAGGTCTGCCAGCTCCTGGCCCTCCCAGGTCTGTCCTGGAGACCAAGTGCTTGTGAAAACATGGAGAAAGGGAACACCACAGACCAGTTAAAGCCAAAATGGAAAGGTCTCTTTTCAGTGGTCCTTGCCCCACCCACTGCAGTAAAGGAGGCAGAGACAGGTAACCGGATTCATCTTTCTAGATTAAAGCTAGTCCCACCTGAACTGTCTAAAGAACAAGATCACCCAAAGGAAAAAGCTCCTGTGAGCTTCTGGAAGACTTGACATTTCTCTTCAAAAAAACAAGGCTCCAGTGCTGGTAGAGATAAGTAAACAAGAACTTACAAAGGCCATGGCTCTCAGACTCTTGACAATTTACCTAACACAGCTCACTCTTCACAGGAAGTGTGGGCATCTGACCTGCTCCTTACATTCGAGCTAATAGTAAAGTTTCTCCCACCAAACAGGCAGCTTGAAGGTCATTATTTTCTGACAGGATTTTCTTCCTTAAACCTAGCTACAAGCCATAACACCCCAAAGGAGCTGGAAAGTGCTTAATCCCAGTAAGTAGGGTCTACAGCCCCTTCTAGTTTGAAGAAGCTATAGAAGATAGCACACCAGGCGTGGTGGCACCCGCCTGTAATTCTAGGGAGGCTGAGTCAGGAAGATCGTTGCAAGTTCAAGACCAGCCTGGGCTACAAAGTGAGCTCAAGGCCAGCCTGAACTGCATAGCAAGACCCTGTCTCAAAAAGACAAAAAAAAAAAAAAAAAAAAGACAAGAAGACAGAGAGCTCCACTCCCTCAGTAACCAATAGATTTAAGATTCTTCTATCTTTCATGGGGGAATGATATAGAGGTTGGTGCATGGCATGGTTGGCTGGAAAGTAAGCGGGACCTGTCAAAGACCAGACCCCAGCCCAGCCCCAAATAACTCCCAGGACCCTGGTGGGGACTCCTCCCAGGCTCCCGCCAGATGTGGACAGTATAGGAGGACGTAGCACCACGGGAGCCCCTGCTGGGTCTCCTGGGTGCACTGGCTGCACTTTAATTTTGCTTTTAGCCTTTCCCTCCCTTGGCCCAAGTCCATTCTACAGAGCTAGTTCTTCCCGACACACTCCTCACATAAAGCCCTGGCAGCATCTGGGGCTCGTCTCACCCAATTCTTTGTTCGTGGCAAGGAGGACCTGGGATACTTTTAATTGGCAAGCCATTTCTAAAGTAACTGACATCTATGAAAAACAGAGAAGCTTTATGTTGTAGTCCTCTGCCGTGTGTGTGTGTGTGTGTGTGTGTGTGTGTGTGTGTGTGTGTGTGTGTTGCTGGAGATGGAGCTCTGGGCTTTGCACATACTAGGCAGGCATCCAACTGTCATGTGGAAGTAACTCCCAACTTGCTAGTGTCAGGTGGTGACGAATTTGTGTCTCTCCATAACCAAAGAATGGATATGAGCACAAGGTCAACAGTGGGAACAGTTTGTGGAGAGAAAGCTCCCGAGAGACAAGGGTCCCAGAAGTGGGGTACCACCGAGGCTCTGTCTGGGACTTTTATACACAAACGTGACTTCTCAGGCCACTCTGGGTCAACGGATGGAGTCACTTAACTATGCTCCCTCCCAACAGGGAGGTGAGGCACAGAGTGAGGGTATATGGTGGGCATCACTAGCTTCAGCCTATCTGTAACTCTAACGCAGAAAGATTGAAGGCTTTTTGGGGAAGGGATAGCAGTCTGGGTCAGGGTGTTCCGTTCACTCATCTAGGCCTGAACACCTTACCCGGGCTCAGTGGGCCAGGTGGTGCTGCTTACAGCAGTCTCAAGCTGCCATCTATCTCTAGAGAGCCTCATAGGCTTGGCTTTCTTCTAGTTCATCTCCAGCCACAATTTGGACGTCTCATTTTCTGCCCTGACTCTTTGAGGACCTGGGTCCTCTCTGACTGTTAATTTCTGTGTAACTTAGCTGTCTATAACACAACCACCAAGCTACATCTCTAGCCCTGTAGTGGATCAATAACCAACGGTCAACTTATAACCCTCACATGAACTAAGTCAGCATGTTGCTGGGTGTGGGAGGCCCACCTGGGGACTGTTGCCAGTAGCATAAGAGGCAGAACTGGAAAAGCAGAAGGGTGTTGGGAGCTGGTAGAAGCTGTAAGGAGCTGTTGGAGGAACTTGTCATGCTGGCTTTCTTGATGAACTTGGCTGTTTTCATCACTGAAGGAGCTTGGGACCTCACTGTTGCTGAGGATGGCTGTGGTCCCTTTGGGGGAGTTCTGGTTCTTACTTTGAGCATTGTTTCCTGGCTCCAGTGCAGAGCCCTCAGCCTGCTGGCATAGACCCTTCATCGTGCTGGCACAGACTTCCTAGATTCTACCACTGACCTTTGGACCTTCCCAGCGCAGATCCGTGAAACGGGCCTGCATGAGATACTGTTATGGGCTCTGGGCCTCTAGTTGGATTCGTGGGAGGCATTGTTATGGGCTCTAGGTCTTCAGCTGGACTCATGTAGGACATTTTCATGAGATCCAGGCCCTCACTGGATTCCTGGTCTACAGTGTGTGGACAGATTTCCTGCACTCTCTTGTATATCATTCTTTGGGTGACTATTATAAATAATCTTATAAAATATGTGTCCTGTATTATATTGTGTTCTCCCTTGCAAAAATATCCCCAAACCAACACAAACCCCTTGCCACCTTTTCGTGGTACTGGGAATTGAGTCCAGGGTTCTGTACTGAGCTATAGGCTTGGTCATTTTATGTTTTACTTTGAGATAGGGCTCACTGAGCCACTGCTGTCATTGAGCCTCACATGCTCAGAGGCAGGGCTTGTGGAAGGTGACTAGATTATGGGCCTCCATGGCTGGCTAGGTTAGGACATGGGGCCCAGTGAGAGGTGGGTCACTGGGGCGTGACTGGGAAGGGTCCTGGGCTCCTCACTTCTCTCAGCTTCCTGGAGGCCACAATACAGCAGCTGTCCTCTACCTGGGCCCTTCTACCACTGAAGCCAGCTGACTAGGCCCTGTAACGAGGAGCCAAAGCCCACCTCCCCCCGAGCCATGGGTGTCAGGCCCTATCTTGAAGAGGAGGATCCTGACTACGACAGTGGTCCCGGCAGGGTCCCAGACCATGCAGACTACAGATGTGCGCCACCGCGTTGGGCTTCTAGCCCACCTTTAACACCTTGCGTAGCACCTCTTCCGGCTCCTCAAACAAGTGACCCCAATTTTCAGTTTGGATCGGCCCTCCAAAAACTGAGGTCTCTCCCACTGCATGTAGGTTCTGCACACAAGCCAGCACCCATCTTCACAAAGCCCTCTGGCTGTGGCGGTGGGAAGAGGCAGGCAGCTGAGCAGAAGCTGCTGCACGCACTCAAGTGAGGGGTGGCTGCCTGGACCACTGTGCAAGGGCATGCTTACGTTCTGGATCTCACCTAAAGGCGGAGCTGAGGAACTTGCTGGAGAAAGAGTGTAAAAGAAAAGGAGTCAAGGATGGCTTCCAAGTTTTTAGACCAAACACCAGAAGGTGGGACTTGGTGCTTAAGAGACGGAGAATGGATGAATCAACTCAGATACTGCTCTGACATCCAATGGGGACACAGCAGGGACCAGGGCCTGAGCCTCAGGCAGGCCAGGCTCCAAGGGGTGTTTTGTTCTTCTAGATGTTTTCTCATCTCTGTATTTTCTATTTTTTAAAAAAATTATTTGAAGTAATTATAGATTTCCAGGAAGCTATAGAAGCAGCAGTGACTCTGTGGTTCCTGCGAGTGCCTATGCCCAGTGCATAGGCGGCTGGGCTGCAGGGGCTCAGCAGGGCTGCTGCAGTGTGTGGCAATGCGCTGGCCCACCCCCACAAAGCTGCCTAAGAGCTGGCCGATGGTTTGTTTTTGTGCCCACCAGGCGAGTGCTCTACCGTTGACTTATATCCCTGTCGGACTGATCTTATCTCGGATCACGTGGGAATGAGCATGCTGGAGGGAGATGAACATACACTGTAGACAACTCAGATGTTTGGGAGCTGGGGAAGCCAGCAGCAGAGAAGACTGAGGAAATAGGAAGCTAGGTGGAAAAACAGTCATCATGGCTGTGTCTGGATGTCCTTCCAAAGCCTTATACGGTCATAGGTGGGGCTTTTCAGAGGTGGCTGGATCTGATGTACATGATGCTGGGATCAAGGGTGTGTAAACCTGTCACTGACTGGTTTGACACAGTTCTGGGTGGGATTAAGGGTGCCCCACCCTGAGTGTGAGTGTTACCTGCCCAGGTACGTAGCCTGGATAAGACAGAAGGGACAGAAAGTGGGGTTGTTGCTGCCTTTTGCTGGTGTTATGGTTTGTGTCCGCATGTCCCCCCAAATCCTCATGCACATCCCTTTATACAAATAGCATTTAGTCCATCTGCAGGAGTTGCCAAGGTCCTAACAGTTTCAGCATTGCTAAAATGTCCAAGCCCCAAGTCTCCTCCAAGATATAAGGCAAACTCTTAGCTGTGAGCCCCTGTGCAAATGAAAAGTTAAACACTTCCAACATTCAGTGGCACAAAGTACACATTGTCATTACAAAAGGTACAAACACAGGGATACAGAGCATTGGGACCAAAGCAAGTTCAAAATCCAGCTGGGCTGACATTATGTCCTGTAGTTCCAAATCCAGCATCTGAAGCAACATGTTGTACACTGTGAGCTCCAAAGGGATGTGCATGAGTCTTTGGGGGGCCAGGGGTGGAATGTTATGGTTTGTGTCTGTATGTCCCCCCAAATCCTCATGCGGTTATTTGGTGGCTTTTAGAGTTTATGACTGATCCATGATCCAATGCTGGGACTATGGGTGTGAGAGCTATGCCTGCCCTAGGGCAGATAGTTTGCTGGGATTATGGGTGTGAGAGCTATACCCTAGGGGGAATAGTTTGTATATGTAAGGGAGAGAAAGAGGCTGCCTGCTTCATTCCTGCGGCCATTCCTCCCTTTTGCTGGTTGTTTCTGCTGTGCTCTGCTGCCATGAACTGTTGCCCTCTGCCATGTGCCACTCTGCCTCAGAACCAGCCAAGTATGGACTGAGACCTCTACAGACTTTCAGCCAAATCAACCTTTCCTCCCAGAACATCCGCGAAGAGCACTTGCAGCCTAACTGTCTGTGTGAGGCACTGGGGGCACCACAAGGGTTGCTGCTGTTTCTTTTTTTTTTTTTTTTTTTGCGGTACTGGGGATCGAACTCAGGACCCTGCGCTTGCTAGGCAGGCGCTTATTCCATTGAGCTATATCCCCAGCCCGCTGCTGTTTCTATAGCTTCCAGAAGTCTGCAATTATTTCAAATAAGAAATTTTAAGCGCTCTGGTTGGCAGTGCAGAGGTTGCTGT